>JAGDYQ010000084.1:1065446-1170446 GCA_021962125.1 Bulinus truncatus
ACCAGTGGACAGGACAGTCCATGTACTCATGTTTACTAAGCTAGGTAGTTCCCTTTATTGAGACTGTTGGTCAACTGGTTTGTTTACATATTTCACCAGTGGACAGTACAGTCCATGTACTCATGTTTATTGGGTTAGGTAGTTCCCCGCATTGAGACTGTTGGTCAACTGGTTTGTTTACATATTTCATCAGTGGACAGTACAGTCCATGTACTCATGTTTACTTTGCTAGGTAGTTCTCGCATTGAGAGACTGTTGGTCAACTGGTTTGTTTACATATTTCACCAGTGGACAGGACAGTCCGTACACTAAGGTTTATTTAGCTAGGTAGTTCCTTAATTGAGACGTTGGTCAACTGGTTTGTTTCATATTTCACCAGTGGACAGGACAGTCCATGTGCTCATGTTTACTAAGCTAGGTAGTTCCCCGCATTGAGACTGTTGGTCAACTGGTTTGTTTACATATTTCAGCAGTGGACAGGACAGTCCATATACTCATGTTTCTTACTAAGCTAGGTAGTTCCCCGCATTGAGACTGTTGGTCAACTGGTTTGTTTATTTTATATTTCACCAGTGGACAGGACAGTCCATGTACTCATGTTTACTAAGCCAGGTAGTTCCCTCTTTATTTGAGACTGTTGGTCAACTGGTTTGTTTGGCTATTTATTTCACCAGTGGACAGCACAAACTGTCCATGCATGTTTACTAAGCTAGGTAGTTCCCCGCATTGAGACTGTTGGTCAACTGGTTTGTTTACATATTTCACCAGTGGACAGTGACAGTCCATGTACTCACTGGGCTAGGTAGTTCCTCGCATTGAGACTGTTGGTCAACTGGGTTTGTTTACATATTTCACCAGTGGACAGGACAGTCCATGTACTCATGTTTACTAAGCTAGGTAGTTCCCTGCATTGAGACTGTTGGTCAACTGGTTTGTTTACATATTTCACCAGTGGACAGGACAGTCCAGTACACTCATGTTTACTAAGCTAGGTAGTTCCCTGCATTGAGACGTTGGTCAACTGGTTTGTTTACATATTTCACCAGTGGACAGGACAGTCAATGTGTTCATGTTTACTAAGCTAGGTAGTTCCCTGCATTGAGACTGTTGGTCAACTGGTTTGTTTACATATTTCACCAGTGGACAGGACAGTCCATGTACTCATGTTTACTAAGCTAGGTAGTTCCCCGCATTGAGACTGTTGGTCAACTGGTTTGTTTACATATTTCACCAGTGGACAGGACAGTCCGTATACTCATGTTTACTAAGCCAGGTAGTTCCCCGCATTGAGACGTTGGTCAACTGGTTTGTTTACATATTTGACCAGTGGACAGGACAGTCCGTATACTCATGTTTACTAAGCTAGGTAGTTCCCCGCATTGAGACTGTTGGTCAACTGGTTTGTTTACATATTTGACCAGTGGACAGGACAGTCCATGTACTCATGTTTACTAAGCTAGGTAGTTCCCCGCATTGAGACTTCCGTTGGTCAACTGGTTTGTTTACATATTTCATTCAGTGGACAGGACAGTCCATGTACTCATGTTTACTAAGCTAGGTAGTTCCCCTGCATTGAGACTGTTGGTCAACTGGTTTGTTTACATATTTCACCAGTGGACTGGTGACAGTCAATATACTCATGTTTACTTAAGCTGTAGGTAGTTCCCGCATTGGAGACTGTTGGTCAACTGGTTTGTTTACATATTTCACCAGTGGACAGGACAGTCAATGTACTCATGTTTACTAAGCTAGGTAGTTCCCCGCACTGAGACTGTTGGTCAACTGGTTTGTTTACATATTTCACCAGTGGACAGGACAGTCCATGTACTCATGTTTACTAGTTAGGTGGTTCCCCGCATTGTGACTGTTGGTCAACTGGTTTGTTTACATATTTCACCAGTGGACAGGACAGTCCATATACTCATGTTTACCAAACTAGGTAGTTCCCTTCATTGAGACTGTTGGTCAACTGGTTTATTTACATATTTGACCAGTGGACAGGACAGTCCGTACACTCATGTTTACTAAGCTAGGTAGTTCCCTTAATTGAGACGTTGGTCAACTGGTTTGTTTACATATTTGACCAGTGGATAGGACAGTTCAGTGTACTCATGTTTACTAAGCCAGGTAGTTCCCCGCATTGAGACTGTTGGTCAACTGGTTTGTTTACATATTCTCACCAGTGGACAGGACAGTCCATGTACTCATGTTTACTAAACTAGGTAGTTCCCCGCATTGAGACGTTGGTCAACTGGTTTGTTTACATATTTGACCAGTGGACAGGACAGTCCATGTACTCATGCTTACTAGGCTAGGTAGTTCCCCGCATTGAGACTGTTGGTCAACTGGTTTGCTTAGATATTTCACCAGTGGACAGGACAGTCCATGTACTCATGTTTACTAAGCTAGGTAGTTCCCCGTATTGAGACTGTTGGTCAACTGGTTTGTTTACATATTTCACCAGTGGACAGGACAGTCAATGTACTCATGTTTACTAAGCTTAGGTAGTTCCTCGCATTGGAGACTGTTGGTCAACTGGTTTGTTTACATATTTCACCAGTGGACAGGACAGTCCATGTACTCATGTTCACTAAGCTAGGTAGTTCCCCGCATTGAGACTGTTGGTCAACTGGTTTGTTTACATATTTCACCAGTGGACAGGACAGTCCGTACACCTCATGTTTACTAAACTAGGTAGTTCCCTTATTTGAGACGTTGGTCAACTGGTTTGTTTACATATTTGACCAGTGGATAGGACAGTTCATGTACTCATGTTTACTTAAGCTAGGTAGTTCCCCGGGCATTATCACTGTTGGTCAACTGGTTTGTTTACATATTTTTTCACCAGTGGACAGGACAGTCCATGTACTCATGTTTACTAAACTAGGTAGTTCCCTTTTAATTGAGACGTTGGTCAACTGGTTTGTTTTACATATTTGACCAGTGGATAGGACAGTCCATGTACTCATGTTTACTAAGCTAGGTAGTTCCCCGCATTGAGACTGTTGGTTAACTGGTTTGTTTACATATTTCACCAGTGGACAGGACAGTCCATGTACTCATGTTTACTAAGCTAGGTAGTTCCCCGCATTGAGACTGTTGGTCAACTGGTCTGCTTATATATTTCACCAGTGGACAGGACAGTCAATGTACTCATGTTTACTAAGCTAGGTAGTTCCCCGTATTGGAGACTGTTGGTCAACTGGTTTGTTTACATATTTCACCAGTGGACAGGACAGTCCATGTACTCATGTTTACTAAGCTAGGAAGTTCCTCGCATTGAGACTGTTGGTCAACTGGTTTGTTTACATATTTCACCAGTGGACAGGACAGTCCGACACTCATGTTTACTAAACTAGGTAGTCTCTTTAATTGAGACGTTGGTCAACTGGTTTGTTTACATATTTGACCAGTGGATAGGACAGTCCATGTACTCATGTTTACTAAGCTAGGTAGTTCCTCGCATTGAGACTGTTGGTCAACTGGTTTGTTTACATATTTCACCAGTGGACAGGACAGTCCATGTACTCATGTTTACTAAGCTAGGTCGTTCCCCGCATTGAGACTGTTGGTTAACAGGTTTGTTTACATATTTCACCAGTGGACAGGACAGTCCATGTACTCATGTTTACTAAGCTAGGTCGTTCCCCGCATTGAGACTGTTGGTCAACTGGTTTGTTTACATATTTCACCAGTGGACAGGACAGTCCATGTACTCATGTTTACTATTGCTTGGTAGTTCCCCGCATTGAGACTGTTGGTCAACTGATTTGTTTACATATTTCACCAGTGGACAGGACAGTCCATGTGACTATGTTTACTAAGCTAGAAGTTCCTCGCATTGAGACTGTTGGTCAACTGGGTTGTTTACATATTTCACCAGTGGACAGGACAGTCCATGTACTCATGTTTACTAAGCTAGGTCGTTCCCCGCATTGAGACTGTTGGTCAACTCTGGTTTGTTTACATATTTTCACCAGTGGACGGGACAGTCCGTATACTCATGTTTACTTAAGCCAGGTAACCCCCTGAATTGAGACGTTGGTTAACTGGTTTGTTTACATATTTGACCAGTGGACAGGACAGTCCATGTACTCATGTTTACTAAGCTTAGGTCGTTCCCTCGCATTGAGACTGTTGGTCAACTGGTTTGTTTACATATTTCACCAGTGGACAGGACAGAACATGTACTTATGTTTACTAAGCTTGGTAATTCTCCCGCATTGAGACTGTTGGTCAACTGGTTTGTTTACATATTTCACCAGTGGATAGGACAGTCCATGTACTCATGTTTACTAAGCTAGGAAGTTCCTCGCATTGAGACTGTTGGTCAACTGGTTTGTTTACATATTTCACCAGTGGACAGGACAGTCCATGTACTCATGTTTACTAAGCTAGGTCGTTCCCTCGCATTGAGACTGTTGGTCAACTGGTTTGTTTGGGATATTTCACCAGTGGACGGGACAGTCCGTACTCTCATGTTTACTAAGCTAGGTATTTCCTTTAATTGAGACGTTGGTCAACTGGTTTGTTTACATATTTGACCAGTGGATAGGACAGTCCATGTACTCATGTTTACTAAGCTAGGTAGTTCCCCGCATTGAGACTGTTAAGTCAACTGGTTTGTTTACATATTTCACCAGTGGACAGGACAGTCCATGCACTTATGTTTACTAAACTAGGTAGTTCCCTGAATTGAGACGTTGGTCAACTGGTTTGTTTACATATTTCACCAGTGGATAGGACAGTCCATGTACTGATGTTTACTAAGCTAGGTAGTTCCTCGCATTGAGACTGTTGGTCAACTGGTTTGTTTACATATTTCACCAGTGGACAGGACAGTCCATGTACTCATGTTTACTAAGCTAGGCTTTCCCCGCATTGAGACTGTTGGTCAACTGGTTTGTTTACATATTTCACCAGTGGACAGGACAGTCCATGTACTCATGTTTACTAAGCTAGGTAGTTTCCCGCATTGAGACTGTTGGTCAACTGGTTTGTTTACATATTTGACCAGTGGACAGGACAGTCCATGTACTCATGTTTACTAAGCCAGGTAGTTCCCTTAATTGAGACGTTGGTCAACTGGTTTGTTTACATATTTCACCAGTGGATAGGACAGTCCATGTACTCATGTTTACTAATAGTAGTTCTACTGAGACTGTTGGCCATCAACTGGTTTGTTTATTATTATTTCACCAGTGGACAGGACAGTCCATGCAATCATATGTTTACTAAGCTAGGTAGTTCCCTTAATTGAGACTGTTGGTCAACTGGTTTGTTTACATATTTGACCAGTGGACAGGACAGTCCATGTACTCATGTTTACTAAGCTAGGTAGTTTCCCGCATTGAGACTGTTGGTCAACTGGTTTGTTTACATATTTCACCAGTGGACAGGACAGTCCATGTACTCATGTTTACTAAGCTAGGTAGTTCTCGCATTGAGACTGTTGGTCAACCGGTTTGTTTACATATTTCACCAGTGGACAGGACAGTCCATGTACTCTATGGTTACTAAACTAGGTAGTTCCCTGCATTGAGACTGTTGGTCAACTGGTTTGTTTACATATTTCACCAGTGGACAGGACAGTCCGTACACTCATGTTTACTAAACTAGGTAGTTCCCTTAATTGAGACGTTGGTCAACTGGTTTGTTTACATATTTGACCAGTGGACAGGACAGTCCGTACACTCATGTTTACTAAGCTAGGTAGTTCCCTTTACTGAGACTGTTGGTCAACGGTCTGTTTACATATTTCACCAGTGGACAGGACAGTCCATGTACTCATGTTTACTAAGCTAGGTAGTTTCTCGCATTGAGACTGTTGGTCAACTGGTTTGTTTACATATTTCACCAGTGGACAGGACAGTCCATGTACTCATGTTTACTAAGCCAGTAGTTTCTGCATTGAGACGTTGGTCAACTGGTTTGTTTACATATTTCACCAGTGGACAGGACAGTCCATGTACTCATGTTTACTAAGCTAGGTAGTTCCTCGCATTGAGACTGTTGGTCAACTGGTTTGTTTACATATTTCACCAGTGGACAGGACAGTCCGTACACTCATGTTTACTAAACTAGGTAGTTCCCTTAATTGAGACGTTGCCTAACTGGTTTGTTTACATATTTGACCAGTGGATAGGACAGTCCGTGTACTCATGTTTACTAAGCTAGGTAGTTCCCCGCATTGAGACTGTTGGTCAACTGGTTTGTTTACATATTTCACCAGTGGACAGGACAGTCCATGTACTCATGTTTACTAAGCTAGGTAGTTCCCCGCATTGAGACTGTTGGTCAACTGGTTTGTTTACATATTTCACCAGTGGACAGGACAGTCCATGTACTCATGTTTACTAAGCTAGGTCGTTCCCCGCATTGAGACTGTTGGTCAACTGGTTTGTTTACATATTTCACCAGTGGACAGGACAGTCCATGTACTCATGTTTACTAAGCTAGGTAGTTCCTAGGAAGTTCCTCGCATTGAGACTGTTGGTCAACTGGTTTGTTTACATATTTCACCAGTGGACAGGACAGTCCATGTGCTCATGTTTACTAAGCTAGGTCGTTCCCCGCATTGAGACTGTTGGTCAACTGGTTTGTTTACATATTTCACCAGTGGACAGGACAGTCCATGTACTCATGTTTACTAAGCCAGGTAGTTCCCCGCATTGAGACTGTTGGTCAACTGGTTTGTTTACATATTTCACCAGTGGACAGGACAGTCCATGTACTCATGTTTACTAAGCTAGGTAGTTCCCCGCATTGAGACTGTTGGTCAACTGGTTTGTTAACATATTTCACCAGTGGACAGGACAGTCCATGTACTCATGTTTACTAAGCTAGGTAGTTCCTCGCATTGAGACTGTTGGTCAACTGGTTTGTTTACATATTTCACCAGTGGACAGGACAGTCCATGTACTCATGTTTACTAAGCTAGGTCGTTCCCCGCATTGAGACTGTTGGTCAACTGGTTTGTTTACATATTTCACCAGTGGACAGGACAGTCCATGTACTCATGTTTACTAAGCTAGGTAGTTCCCCGCATTGAGACTGTTGGTCAACTGGTTCGTTTACATATTTCACCAGTGGACAGGACAGTCCATGTACTCATGTTTACTAAGCTAGGTAGTTCCCCGCATTGAGACTGTTGGTCAACTGGTTTGTTTACATATTTCACCAGTGGACAGGACAGTCCATGTACTCATGTTTACTAAGCTAGGTCGTTCCCCGCATTGAGACTGTTGGTCAACTGGTTTGTTTACATATTTCACCAGTGGACAGGACAGTCAGTACACTCATGTTTACTAAGCTAGGTAGTTCCCCGCATTGAGACTGTTGGTCAACTGGTTTGTTTACATATTTCACCAGTGGACAGGACAGTCAATGTTTTCATGTTTACTAAGCTAGGTAGTTCCCCGCATTGAGACTGTTGGTAAACTGGTTTGTTTACATATTTCACCAGTGGACAGGACAGTCCATGTACTCATGTTTACTAAGCTAGGTAGTTCCCCGCATTGAGACTGTTGGTCAACTGGTTTGTTTACATATTTCACCAGTGGACAGGACAGTCCATGTACTCATGTTTACTAAGCTAGGTAGTTCCCCGCATTGAGACTGTTGGTCAACTGGTTTGTTTACATATTTCACCAGTGGACAGGACAGTCCATGTACTCATGTTTACTAAGCCAGGTAGTTCCCCGCATTGAGACTGTTGGTCAACTGGTTTGTTTACATATTTCACCAGTGGACAGGACAGTCCATGTACTCATGTTTACTAAGCTAGGTAGTTCCCCGCATTGAGACTGTTGGTCAACTGGTTTGTTTACATATTTCACCAGTGGACAGGACAGTCCATGTACTCATGTTTACTAAGCTAGGTAGTTCCTCGCATTCAGACTGTTGGTCAACTGGTTTGTTTACATATTTCACCAGTGGACAGGACAGTCCATGTACTCATGTTTACTAAGCTAGGTCGTTCCCCGCAATGAGACTGTTGGTCAACTGGTTTGTTTACATATTTCACCAGTGGACAGGACAGTCCGTACACTCATGTTTACTAAGCTAGGTAGTTCCCTTAATTGAGACGTTGGTCAACTGGTTTGTTTACATATTTGACCAGTGGATAGGACAGTTCATGTACTCATGTTTACTAAGCTAGGTAGTTCCCCGCATTGAGACTGTTGGTCAACTGGTTTGTTTACATATTTCACCAGTGGACAGGACAGTCCATGTACTCATGTTTACTAAACTAGGTAGTTCCCTTAATTGAGACGTTGGTCAACTGGTTTGTTTACATATTTGACCAGTGGATAGGACAGTCCATGTACTCATGTTTACTAAGCTAGGTAGTTCCCCGCATTGAGACTGTTGGTCAACTGGTTTGTTTACATATTTCACCAGTGGACAGGACAGTCCATGTACTCATGTTTACTAAGCTAGGTAGTTCCTCGCATTGAGACTGTTGGTCAACTGGTTTGTTTACATATTTCACCAGTGGACAGGACAGTCAATGTACTCATGTTTACTAAGCTAGGTAGTTCCCCGCATTGAGACTGTTGGTCAACTGGTTTGTTTACATATTTCACCAGTGGACAGGACAGTCCATGTACTCATGTTTACTAAGCTAGGTAGTTCCTCGCATTGAGACTGTTGGTCAACTGGTTTGTTTACATATTTCACCAGTGGACAGGACAGTCCGGACACTCATGTTTACTAAACTAGGTAGTTCCCTTAATTGAGACGTTGGTCAACTGGTTTGTTTACATATTTGACCAGTGGATAGGACAGTCCATGTACTCATGTTTACTAAGCTAGGTAGTTCCCCGCATTGAGACTGTTGGTCAACTGGTTTGTTTACATATTTCACCAGTGGACAGGACAGTCCATGTACTCATGTTTACTAAGCTAGGTCGTTCCCCGCATTGAGACTGTTGGTTAACAGGTTTGTTTACATATTTCACCAGTGGACAGGACAGTCCATGTACTCATGTTTACTAAGCTAGGTCGTTCCCCGCATTGAGACTGTTGGTCAACTGGTTTGTTTACATATTTCACCAGTGGACAGGACAGTCCATGTACTCATGTTTACTAAGCTAGGTAGTTCCCCGCATTGAGACTGTTGGTCAACTGATTTGTTTACATATTTCACCAGTGGACAGGACAGTCCATGTACTCATGTTTACTAAGCTAGGAAGTTCCTCGCATTGAGACTGTTGGTCAACTGGTTTGTTTACATATTTCACCAGTGGACAGGACAGTCCATGTACTCATGTTTACTAAGCTAGGTCGTTCCCCGCATTGAGACTGTTGGTCAACTGGTTTGTTTACATATTTCACCAGTGGACAGGACAGTCCATGTACTCATGTTTACTAAGCTAGGTCGTTCCCCGCATTGAGACTGTTGGTTAACAGGTTTGTTTACATATTTCACCAGTGGACAGGACAGTCCATGTACTCATGTTTACTAAGCTAGGTCGTTCCCCGCATTGAGACTGTTGGTCAACTGGTTTGTTTACATATTTCACCAGTGGACAGGACAGTCCATGTACTCATGTTTACTAAGCTTGGTAGTTCCCCGCATTGAGACTGTTGGTCAACTGATTTGTTTACATATTTCACCAGTGGACAGGACAGTCCATGTACTCATGTTTACTAAGCTAGGAAGTTCCTCGCATTGAGACTGTTGGTCAACTGGTTTGTTTACATATTTCACCAGTGGACAGGACAGTCCATGTACTCATGTTTACTAAGCTAGGTCGTTCCCCGCATTGAGACTGTTGGTCAACTGGTTTGTTTACATATTTCACCAGTGGACGGGACAGTCCGTACACTCATGTTTACTAAGCTAGGTAGTTCCCTTAATTGAGACGTTGGTCAACTGGTTTGTTTACATATTTGACCAGTGGATAGGACAGTCCATGTACTCATGTTTACTAAGCTAGGTAGTTCCCCGCATTGAGACTGTTGGTCAACTGGTTTGTTTACATATTTCACCAGTGGACAGGACAGTCCATGTACTTATGTTTACTAAGCTAGGTAGTTCCCCGCATTGAGACTGTTGGTCAACTGGTTTGTTAACATATTTCACCAGTGGATAGGACAGTCCATGTACTCATGTTTACTAAGCTAGGTAGTTCCTCGCATTGAGACTGTTGGTCAACTGGTTTGTTTACATATTTCACCAGTGGACAGGACAGTCCATGTACTCATGTTTACTAAGCTAGGTCGTTCCCCGCATTGAGACTGTTGGTCAACTGGTTTGTTTACATATTTCACCAGTGGACAGGACAGTCCGTACTCTCATGTTTACTAAGCTAGGTATTTCCTTTAATTGAGACGTTGGTCAACTGGTTTGTTTACATATTTGACCAGTGGATAGGACAGTCCATGTAATCATGTTTACTAAGCTAGGTAGTTCCCCGCATTGAGACTGTTAGTCAACTGGTTTGTTTACATATTTCACCAGTGGACAGGACAGTCAATGTACTCATGTTTACTAAACTAGGTAGTTCCCTTAATTGAGACGTTGGTCAACTGGTTTGTTTACATATTTGACCAGTGGATAGGACAGTCCATGTACTCATGTTTACTAAGCTAGGTAGTTCCCCGCATTGAGACTGTTGGTCAACTGGTTTGTTTACATATTTCACCAGTGGACAGGACAGTCCATGTACTCATGTTTACTAAGCTAGGTAGTTCCCCGCATTGAGACTGTTGGTCAACTGGTTTGTTTACATATTTCACCAGTGGACAGGACAGTCCATGTACTCATGTTTACTAAGCTAGGTAGTTCCCCGCATTGAGACTGTTGGTCAACTGGTTTGTTTACATATTTCACCAGTGGACAGGACAGTCCGTACACTCATGTTTACTAAACTAGGTAGTTCCCTTAATTGAGACGTTGGTCAACTGGTTTGTTTACATATTTGACCAGTGGATAGGACAGTCCATGTACTCATGTTTACTAAGCTAGGTAGTTCCCCGCATTGAGACTGTTGGTCAACTGGTTTGTTTACATATTTCACCAGTGGACAGGACAGTCCATGTACTCATGTTTACTAAGCTAGGTAGTTCCCCGCATTGAGACTGTTGGTCAACTGGTTTGTTTACATATTTCACCAGTGGACAGGACAGTCCATGTACTCATGTTTACTAAGCTAGGTAGTTCCCCGCATTGAGACTGTTGGTCAACTGGTTTGTTTACATATTTCACCAGTGGACAGGACAGTCCATGTACTCATGTTTACTAAGCTAGGTAGTTCCTCGCATTGAGACTGTTGGTCAACTGGTTTGTTTACATATTTCACCAGTGGACAGGACAGTCCGTACACTCATGTTTACTAAACTAGGTAGTTCCCTTAATTGAGACGTTGGTCAACTGGTTTGTTTACATATTTGACCAGTGGATAGGACAGTCCGTGTACTCATGTTTACTAAGCTAGGTAGTTCCCCGCATTGAGACTGTTGGTCAACTGGTTTGTTTACATATTTCACCAGTGGACAGGACAGTCCATGTACTCATGTTTACTAAGCTAGGTAGTTCCTCGCATTGAGACTGTTGGTCAACTGGTTTGTTTACATATTTCACCAGTGGACAGGACAGTCCATGTACTCATGTTTACTAAGCTAGGTCGTTCCCCGCATTGAGACTGTTGGTCAACTGGTTTGTTTACATATTTCACCAGTGGACAGGACAGTCCATGTACTCATGTTTACTAAGCTTGGTAGTTCCCCGCATTGAGACTGTTGGTCAACTGATTTGTTTACATATTTCACAAGTGGACAGGACAGTCCATGTACTCATGTTTACTAAGCTAGGAAGTTCCTCGCATTGAGACTGTTGGTCAACTGGTTTGTTTACATATTTCACCAGTGGACAGGACAGTCCATGTGCTCATGTTTACTAAGCTAGGTCGTTCCCCGCATTGAGACTGTTGGTCAACTGGTTTGTTTACATATTTCACCAGTGGACAGGACAGTCCATGTACTCATGTTTACTAAGCCAGGTAGTTCCCCGCATTGAGACTGTTGGTCAACTGGTTTGTTTACATATTTCACCAGTGGACAGGACAGTCCATGTACTTATGTTTACTAAGCTAGGTAGTTCCCCGCATTGAGACTGTTGGTCAACTGGTTTGTTAACATATTTCACCAGTGGACAGGACAGTCCATGTACTCATGTTTACTAAGCTAGGTAGTTCCTCGCATTGAGACTGTTGGTCAACTGGTTTGTTTACATATTTCACCAGTGGACAGGACAGTCCATGTACTCATGTTTACTAAGCTAGGTCGTTCCCCGCATTGAGACTGTTGGTCAACTGGTTTGTTTACATATTTCACCAGTGGACAGGACAGTCCGTACACTCATGTTTACTAAGCTAGGTATTTCCTTTAATTGAGACGTTGGTCAACTGGTTTGTTTACATATTTGACCAGTGGATAGGACAGTCCATGTACTCATGTTTACTAAGCTAGGTAGTTCCCCGCATTGAGACTGTTGGTCAACTGGTTTGTTTACATATTTCACCAGTGGACAGGACAGTCCATGTACTCATGTTTACTAAACTAGGTAGTTCCCTTAATTGAGACGTTGGTCAACTGGTTTGTTTACATATTTGACCAGTGGATAGGACAGTCCATGTACTCATGTTTACTAAGCTAGGTAGTTCCCCGCATTGAGACTGTTGGTCAACTGGTTTGTTTACATATTTCACCAGTGGACAGGACAGTCCATGTACTCATGTTTACTAAGCTAGGTAGTTCCCCGCATTGAGACTGTTGGTCAACTGGTTTGTTTACATATTTCACCAGTGGACAGGACAGTCCGTACACTCATGTTTACTAAACTAGGTAGTTCCCTTAATTGAGACGTTGGTCTACTGGTTTGTTTACATATTTGACCAGTGGATAGGACAGTCCATGTACTCATGTTTACTAAGCTAGGTAGTTCCCCGCATTGAGACTGTTGGTCAACTGGTTTGTTTACATATTTCACCAGTGGACAAGACAGTCCATGTACTCATGTTTACTAAGCTTGGTAGTTCCCCGCATTGAGACTGTTGGTCAACTGATTTGTTTACATATTTCACCAGTGGACAGGACAGTCCATGTACTCATGTTTACTAAGCTAGGTAGTTCCCCGCATTGAGACTGTTGGTCAACTGATTTGTTTACATATTTTACCAGTGGACAGCACAGTCCATGTACTCATGTTTACTAAGCTAGGTAGTTCCCCGCATTGAGACTGTTGGTCAACTGGTTTGTTTACATTTTTCTCCAGTGGACAGGACAGTCCGTACACTTATGTTTATTAAGCTAGGTATTTTCCTTAATTGAGACGTTGGTCAACTGGTTTGTATACATATTTCACCAGTGGACAGGACAGTCCATGTACTCATGTTTACTAAGCTAGGTAGTTCCCCGCGTGAGACTGTTGGTCAACTGGTTTGTTTACATATTTCACCAGTGGACAGGACAGTCCATGTACTCATGTTTACTAAGCTAGGTCGTTCCCCGCGTTGAGACTGTTGGTCAACTGGTTTGTTTACATATTTCACCAGTGGACAGGACAGTCCATGTACTCATGTTTACTAAGCCAGGTAGTTCCCCGCATTGAGACTGTTGGTCAACTGGTTTGTTTACATATTTCACCAGTGGACAGGACAGTCCATGTACTCATGTTTACTAAGCTAGGTAGTTCCCCGCATTGAGACTGTTGGTCAACTGGTTTGTTTACATATTTCATCAGTGGACAGGACAGTCCATGTACTCATGTTTACTAAGCTAGGTCGTTCCCCGCATTGAGACTGTTGGTCAACTGGTTTGTTTACATATTTCACCAGTGGACAGGACAGTCCATGTACTCATGTTTACTAAGCTTGGTAGTTCCCCGCATTGAGACTGTTGGTCAACTGATTTGTTTACATATTTCACCAGTGGACAGGGCAGTCCATGTACTCATGTTTACTAAGCTAGGAAGTTCCTCGCATTGAGACTGTTGGTCAACTGGTTTGTTTACAAATTTCACCAGTGGACAGGACAGTCCATGTACTCATGTTTACTAAGCTAGGTCGTTCCCCGCATTGAGACTGTTGGTCAACTGGTTTGTTTACATATTTCACCAGTGGACGGGACAGTCCGTACACTCATGTTTACTAAGCTAGGTAGTTCCCTTAATTGAGACGTTGGTCAACTGGTTTGTTTACATATTTGACCAGTGGATAGGACAGTCCATGTACTCATGTTTACTAAGCTAGGTAGTTCCCCGCATTGAGACTGTTGGTCAACTGGTTTGTTTACATATTTCACCAGTGGACAGGACAGTCCATGTACTCATGTTTACTAAGCCAGGTAGTTCCCCGCATTGAGACTGTTGGTCAACTGGTTTGTTTACATATTTCACCAGTGGACAGGACAGTCCATGTACTCATGTTTACTAAGCTAGGTAGTTCCCCGCATTGAGACTGTTGTTCAACTGGTTTGTTTACATATTTCACCAGTGGACAGGACAGTCCATGTACTCATGTTTACTAAGCCAGGTAGTTCCCCGCATTGTGACTGTTGGTCAACTGGTTTGTTTACATATTTCACCAGTGGACAGGACAGTCCATGTACTTATGTTTACTAAGCTAGGTAGTTCCCCGCATTGAGACTGTTGGTCAACTGGTTTGTTAACATATTTCACCAGTGGACAGGACAGTCCATGTACTCATGTTTACTAAGCTAGGTAGTTCCTCGCATTGAGACTGTTGGTCAACTGGTTTGTTTACATATTTCACCAGTGGACAGGACAGTCCATGTACTCATGTTTACTAAGCTAGGTCGTTCCCCGCATTGAGACTGTTGGTCAACTGGTTTGTTTACATATTTCACCAGTGGACAGGACAGTCCGTACACTCATGTTTACTAAGCTAGGTATTTCCTTTAATTGAGACGTTGGTCAACTGGTTTGTTTACATATTTGACCAGTGGATAGGACAGTCCATGTACTCATGTTTACTAAGCTAGGTAGTTCCCCGCATTGAGACTGTTGGTCAACTGGTTTGTTTACATATTTCACCAGTGGACAGGACAGTCCATGTACTCATGTTTACTAAACTAGGAAGTTCCCTTAATTGAGACGTTGGTCAACTGGTTTGTTTACATATTTGACCAGTGGATAGGACAGTCCATGTACTCATGTTTACTAAGCTAGGTAGTTCCCCGCATTGAGACTGTTGGTCAACTGGTTTGTTTACATATTTCACCAGTGGACAGGACAGTCCATGTACTCATGTTTACTAAGCTAGGTAGTTCCCCGCATTGAGACTGTTGGTCAACTGGTTTGTTTACATATTTCACCAGTGGACAGGACAGTCCGTACACTCATGTTTACTAAATTAGGTAGTTCCCTTAATTGAGACGTTGGTCTACTGGTTTGTTTACATATTTGACCAGTGGATAGGACAGTCCATGTACTCATGTTTACTAAGCTAGGTAGTTCCCCGCATTGAGACTGTTGGTCAACTGGTTTGTTTACATATTTCACCAGTGGACAAGACAGTCCATGTACTCATGTTTACTAAGCTTGGTAGTTCCCCGCATTGAGACTGTTGGTCAACTGATTTGTTTACATATTTCACCAGTGGACAGGACAGTCCATGTACTCATGTTTACTAAGCTAGGAAGTTCCTCGCATTGAGACTGTTGGTCAACTGGTTTGTTTACATATTTCACCAGTGGACAGGACAGTCCATGTACTCATGTTTACTAAGCTAGGTAGTTCCCCGCATTGAGACTGTTGGTCAACTGATTTGTTTACATATTTTACCAGTGGACAGCACAGTCCATGTACTCATGTTTACTAACCTAGGTAGTTCCCCGCATTGAGACTGTTGGTCAACTGGTTTGTTTACATTTTTCTCCAGTGGACAGGACAGTCCATGTACTTATGTTTACTAAGCTAGGTAGTTCCCCGCATTGAGACTGTTGGTCAACTGGTTTGTTAACATATTTCACCAGTGGACAGGACAGTCCATGTACTCATGTTTACTAAGCTAGGTAGTTCCTCGCATTGAGACTGTTGGTCAACTGGTTTGTTTACATATTTCACCAGTGGACAGGACAGTCCATGTACTCATGTTTACTAAGCTAGGTCGTTCCCCGCATTGAGACTGTTGGTCAACTGGTTTGTTTACATATTTCACCAGTGGACAGGACAGTCCGTACACTCATGTTTACTAAGCTAGGTATTTCCTTTAATTGAGACGTTGGTCAACTGGTTTGTTTACATATTTGACCAGTGGATAGGACAGTCCATGTACTCATGTTTACTAAGCTAGGTAGTTCCCCGCATTGAGACTGTTGGTCAACTGGTTTGTTTACATATTTCACCAGTGGACAGGACAGTCCATGTACTCATGTTTACTAAACTAGGTAGTTCCCTTAATTGAGACGTTGGTCAACTGGTTTGTTTACATATTTGACCAGTGGATAGGACAGTCCATGTACTCATGTTTACTAAGCTAGGTAGTTCCCCGCATTGAGACTGTTGGTCAACTGGTTTGTTTACATATTTCACCAGTGGACAGGACAGTCCATGTACTCATGTTTACTAAGCTAGGTAGTTCCCGCATTGAGACTGTTGGTCAACTGGTTTGTTTACATATTTCACCAGTGGACAGGACAGTCCGTACACTCATGTTTACTAAACTAGGTAGTTCCCTTAATTGAGACGTTGGTCTACTGGTTTGTTTACATATTTGACCAGTGGATAGGACAGTCCATGTACTCATGTTTACTAAGCTAGGTAGTTCCCCGCATTGAGACTGTTGGTCAACTGGTTTGTTTACATATTTCACCAGTGGACAAGACAGTCCATGTACTCATGTTTACTAAGCTTGGTAGTTCCCCGCATTGAGACTGTTGGTCAACTGATTTGTTTACATATTTCACCAGTGGACAGGACAGTCCATGTACTCATGTTTACTAAGCTAGGAAGTTCCTCGCATTGAGACTGTTGGTCAACTGGTTTGTTTACATATTTCACCAGTAGACAGGACAGTCCATGTACTCATGTTTACTAAGCTAGGTAGTTCCCCGCATTGAGACTGTTGGTCAACTGATTTGTTTACATATTTTACCAGTGGACAGCACAGTCCATGTACTCATGTTTACTAAGCTAGGTAGTTCCCCGCATTGAGACTGTTGGTCAACTGGTTTGTTTACATTTTTCTCCAGTGGACAGGACAGTCCGTACACTTATGTTTATTAAGCTAGGTATTTCCCTTAATTGAGACGTTGGTCAACTGGTTTGTTTACATATTTGACCAGTGGATAGGACAGTCCATGTACTCATGTTTACTAAGCTAGGTAGTTCCCCGCATTGAGACTGTTGGTCAACTGGTTTGTTTACATATTTCACCAGTGGACAGGACAGTCCATGTACTCATGTTTACTAAGCTAGGTAGTTCCCCGCATTGAGACTGTTGGTCAACTGGTTTGTTTACATATTTCACCAGTGGACAGGACAGTCCGTACACTCATGTTTACTAAACTAGGTAGTTCCCTTAATTGAGACGTTGGTCTACTGGTTTGTTTACATATTTGACCAGTGGATAGGACAGTCCATGTACTCATGTTTACTAAGCTAGGTAGTTCCCCGCATTGAGACTGTTGGTCAACTGGTTTGTTTACATATTTCACCAGTGGACAAGACAGTCCATGTACTCATGTTTACTAAGCTTGGTAGTTCCCCGCATTGAGACTGTTGGTCAACTGATTTGTTTACATATTTCACCAGTGGACAGGACAGTCCATGTACTCATGTTTACTAAGCTAGGAAGTTCCTCGCATTGAGACTGTTGGTCAACTGGTTTGTTTACATATTTCACCAGTAGACAGGACAGTCCATGTACTCATGTTTACTAAGCTAGGTAGTTCCCCGCATTGAGACTGTTGGTCAACTGATTTGTTTACATATTTTACCAGTGGACAGCACAGTCCATGTACTCATGTTTACTAAGCTAGGTAGTTCCCCGCATTGAGACTGTTGGTCAACTGGTTTGTTTACATTTTTCTCCAGTGGACAGGACAGTCCGTACACTTATGTTTATTAAGCTAGGTATTTCCCTTAATTGAGACGTTGGTCAACTGGTTTGTATACATATTTCACCAGTGGACAGGACAGTCCATGTACTCATGTTTACTAAGCTAGGTAGTTCCCCGCATTGAGACTGTTGGTCAACTGGTTTGTTTACATATTTCACCAGTGGACAGGACAGTCCATGTACTCATGTTTACTAAGCTAGGTAGTTCCCCGCATTGAGACTGTTGGTCAACTGGTTTGTTTACATATTTCACCAGTGGACAGGACAGTCCGTACACTCATGTTTACTAAACTAGGTAGTTCCCTTTAATTGAGACGTTGGTCTACTGGTTTGTTTACATATTTGACCAGTGGATAGGACAGTCCATGTACTCATGTTTACTAAGCTAGGTAGTTCCCCGCATTGAGACTGTTGGTCAACTGGTTTGTTTACATATTTCACCAGTGGACAAGACAGTCCATGTACTCATGTTTACTAAGCTAGGTAGTTCCCCGCATTGAGACTGTTGGTCAACTGGTTTGTTTACATATTTCACCAGTGGACAGGACAGTCCGTACACTCATGTTTACTAAACTAGGTAGTTCCCTTAATTGAGACGTTGGTCTACTGGTTTGTTTACATATTTGACCAGTGGATAGGACAGTCCATGTACTCATGTTTACTAAGCTAGGTAGTTCCCCGCATTGAGACTGTTGGTCAACTGGTTTGTTTACATATTTCACCAGTGGACAAGACAGTCCATGTACTCATGTTTACTAAGCTTGGTAGTTCCCCGCATTGAGACTGTTGGTCAACTGATTTGTTTACATATTTCACCAGTGGACAGGACAGTCCATGTACTCATGTTTACTAAGCTAGGAAGTTCCTCGCATTGAGACTGTTGGTCAACTGGTTTGTTTACATATTTCACCAGTGGACAGGACAGTCCATGTACTCATGTTTACTAAGCTAGGTAGTTCCCCGCATTGAGACTGTTGGTCAACTGATTTGTTTACATATTTTACCAGTGGACAGCACAGTCCATGTACTCATGTTTACTAACCTAGGTAGTTCCCCGCATTGAGACTGTTGGTCAACTGGTTTGTTTACATTTTTCTCCAGTGGACAGGACAGTCCATGTACTTATGTTTACTAAGCTAGGTAGTTCCCCGCATTGAGACTGTTGGTCAACTGGTTTGTTAACATATTTCACCAGTGGACAGGACAGTCCATGTACTCATGTTTACTAAGCTAGGTAGTTCCTCGCATTGAGACTGTTGGTCAACTGGTTTGTTTACATATTTCACCAGTGGACAGGACAGTCCATGTACTCATGTTTACTAAGCTAGGTCGTTCCCCGCATTGAGACTGTTGGTCAACTGGTTTGTTTACATATTTCACCAGTGGACAGGACAGTCCGTACACTCATGTTTACTAAGCTAGGTATTTCCTTTAATTGAGACGTTGGTCAACTGGTTTGTTTACATATTTGACCAGTGGATAGGACAGTCCATGTACTCATGTTTACTAAGCTAGGTAGTTCTCTGCATTGAGACTGTTGGTCAACTGGTTTGTTTACATATTTCACCAGTGGACAGGACAGTCCATGTACTCATGTTTACTAAACTAGGTAGTTCCCTTAATTGAGACGTTGGTCAACTGGTTTGTTTACATATTTGACCAGTGGATAGGACAGTCCATGTACTCATGTTTACTAAGCTAGGTAGTTCCCTGCATTGAGACTGTTGGTCAACTGGTTTGTTTACATATTTCACCAGTGGACAGGACAGTCCATGTACTCATGTTTACTAAGCTAGGTAGTTCCCCGCATTGAGACTGTTGGTCAACTGGTTTGTTTACATATTTCACCAGTGGACAGGACAGTCCGTACACTCATGTTTACTAAACTAGGTAGTTCCCTTAATTGAGACGTTGGTCTACTGGTTTGTTTACATATTTGACCAGTGGATAGGACAGTCCATGTACTCATGTTTACTAAGCTAGGTAGTTCCCTCGCATTGAGACTGTTGGTCAACTGGTTTGTTTACATATTTCACCAGTGGACAAGACAGTCCATGTACTCATGTTTACTAAGCTTGGTAGTTCCCCGCATTGAGACTGTTGGTCAACTGATTTGTTTACATATTTCACCAGTGGACAGGACAGTCCATGTACTCATGTTTACTAAGCTAGGAAGTTCCTCGCATTGAGACTGTTGGTCAACTGGTTTGTTTACATATTTCACCAGTAGACAGGACAGTCCATGTACTCATGTTTACTAAGCTAGGTAGTTCCCCGCATTGAGACTGTTGGTCAACTGATTTGTTTACATATTTTACCAGTGGACAGCACAGTCCATGTACTCATGTTTACTAAGCTAGGTAGTTCCCCGCATTGAGACTGTTGGTCAACTGGTTTGTTTACATTTTTCTCCAGTGGACAGGACAGTCCGTACACTTATGTTTATTAAGCTAGGTATTTCCCTTAATTGAGACGTTGGTCAACTGGTTTGTATACATATTTCACCAGTGGACAGGACAGTCCATGTACTCATGTTTACTAAGCTAGGTAGTTCCCCGCATTGAGACTGTTGGTCAACTGGTTTGTTTACATATTTCACCAGTGGACAGGACAGTCCATGTACTCATGTTTACTAAGCTAGGTCGTTCCCCGCGTTGAGACTGTTGGTCAACTGGTTTGTTTACATATTTCACCAGTGGACAGGACAGTCCATGTACTCATGTTTACTAAGCCAGGTAGTTCCCCGCATTGAGACTGTTGGTCAACTGGTTTGTTTACATATTTTACCAGTGGACAGGACAGTCCATGTACTCATGTTTACTAAGCTAGGTAGTTCCCCGCATTGAGACTGTTGGTCAACTGGTTTGTTTACATATTTCACCAGTGGACAGGACAGTCCATGTACTCATGTTTACTAAGCTAGGTAGTTCCCCGCATTGAGACTGTTGGTCAACTAGTTTGTTTACATATTTCACCAGTGGACAGGTCAGTCCATGTAATCATGTTTACTAAGCCAGGTAGTTCCCCGCATTGAGACTGTTGGTCAACTGGTTTGTTTACATATTTCACCAGTGGACAGGACAGTCCATGTACTCATGTTTACTAAGCTAGGTAGTTCCTCGCATTGAGACATTTGGTCAACTGGTTTGTTTACATATTTCTTCAGTGGACTGGACAGTCCGTACACTCATGTTTACTAAGCTAGGTAGTTCCCCGCATTGAGACTGTTGGTCAACTGGTTTGTTTACATATTTCACCAGTGGACAGTACAGCCCATGTACTCATGTTTACTAAGCTAGGTAGTTCCCTTAATTGAGACGTTGGTCAACTGGTTTGTTTACATATTTCACCAGTGGACAGGACAGTCCATGTACTCATGTTTCCTAAGCTTGGTAGTTCCCCGCATTGAGACTGTTGGTCAACTGATTTGTTTACATATTTCACCAGTGGACAGGACAGTCCGTACACTCTTGTTTACTAAGCTAGGTAGTTCCCCGCATTGAGACTGTTGGTCAACTGGTTTGTTTACATATTTCACCAGTGGACAGGTCAGTCCATGTACTCATGTTTACTAAGCCAGGTAGTTCCCCGCATTGAGACTGTTGGTCAACTGGTTTGTTTACATATTTCACCAGTGGACAGGACAGTCCATGTACTCATGTTTACTAAGCTAGGTAGTTCCCCGCATTGAGACTGTTGGTCAACTGGTTTGTTTACATATTTCACCAGTGGACAAGACAGTCCGTACACTCATGTTTATTTAGCTAGGTCGTTCCCTTAATTGATACGTTGGTCAACTGGTTTGTTTACATATTTCACCAGTGGACAAGACAGTCCATGTACTCATGTTTACTAAGCTAGGTAGTTCCCCGCATTGAGACTGTTGGTCAACTGGTTTGTTTACATATTTCACCAGTGGACAGAACAGTCCATGTACTCATGTTTACTAAGCTAGGTAGTTCCCCGCATTGAGACTGTTGGTCAACTGGTTTGTTTACATATTTCACCAGTGGACAGGACAGTCCATGTACTCATGTTTACTAAGCTAGTTCGTTCCCCGCATTGAGACTGTTGGTCAACTGGTTTGTTTACATATTTCACCAGTGGACAGGACAGTCCGTTCACTCATGTTTACTAAACTAGGTAGTTCCCTTAATTGAGACGTTGGTCAACTGGTTTGTTTACATATTTGACCAGTGGATAGGACAGTCCATGTACTCATGTTTACTAAGTTAGGTAGTTCCCCGCATTGAGACTGTTGGTCAACTGGTTTGTTTACATATTTCACCAGTGGACAGGACAGTCCATGTACTCATGTTTACTAAGCTAGGTAGTTCCTCGCATTGAGACTGTTTGTCAACTGGTTTGTTTACATATTTCACCAGTGGACAGGACAGTCCATGTACTCATGTTTACTAAGCTAGGTAGTTCCTCGCATTGAGACTGTTGGTCAACTGGTTTGTTTACATATTTCACCAGTGGACAGGACAGTCCATGTACTCATGTTTACTAAGCTAGGTCGTTCCCCGCATTGAGACTGTTGGTCAACTGGTTTGTTTACATATTTCTTCAGTGGACAGGACAGTCCATGTACTCATGTTTACTAAGCTTGGTAGTTCCCCGCATTGAGACTGTTGGTCAACTGATTTGTTTACATATTTCACCAGTGGACAGGACAGTCCGTACACTCATGTTTACTAAGCTAGGTAGTTCCCCGCATTGAGACTGTTGGTCAACTGGTTTGTTTACATATTTCACCAGTGGACAGTACAGCCCATGTACTCATGTTTACTAAGCTAGGTAGTTCCCCGCATTGAGACTGTTGGTCAACTGGTTTGTTTACATATTTCACCAGTGGACAGGACAGTCCGTACACTCATGTTTACTAAGCTAGGTAGTTCCCTTAATTGAGACGTTGGTCAACTGGTTTGTTTACATATTTGACCAGTGGATAGGACAGTCCATGTACTCATGTTTACTAAGCTAGGTAGTTCCCCGCATTGAGACAGTTGGTCAACTGGTTTGTTTACATATTTCACCAGTGGACAGGACAGTCCATGTACTCATGTTTACTAAGCTAGGTAGTTCCCTTAATTGAGACGTTGGTCAACTGGTTTGTTTACATATTTCACCAGTGGACAGGACAGTCCATGTACTCATGTTTACTAAGCTTGGTAGTTCCCCGCATTGAGACTGTTGGTCAACTGATTTGTTTACATATTTCACCAGTGGACAGGACAGTCCGTACACTCTTGTTTACTAAGCTAGGTAGTTCTCGCATTGAGACTGTTGGTCAACTGGTTTGTTTACATATTTCACCAGTGGACAGTACAGTCCATGTACTCATGTTTACTAAGCTAGGTAGTTCCACGCATTGAGACTGTTGGTCAACTGGTTTGTTTACATATTTCACCAGTGGACAGGACAGTCCATGTACTCATGTTTACTACGCTAGGTAGTTCCCCGCATTGAGACTGTTGGTCAACTGGTTTGTTTACATATTTCACCAGTGGACAGGACAGTCCATGTACTCATGTTTACTTAGCTAGGTCGTTCCCTCGCATTGAGACTGTTGGTCAACTGGTTTGTTTACTAATTTCACCAGTGGACAGGACAGTCCATGTACTCATGTTTACTAAGCTTGGTAGTTTCCCGCATTGAGACTGTTGGTCAACTGATTTGTTTACATATTTCACCAGTGGACAGGACAGTCCATGTACTCATGTTTACTACGCTAGGTAGTTCCCCGCATTGAGACTGTTGGTCAACTGGTTTGTTTACATATTTCACCAGTGGACAGGACAGTCCATGTACTCATGTTTACTAAGCTTGGTAGTTCCCCGCATTGAGACTGTTGGTCAACTGGTTTGTTTACATATTTCACCAGTGGACAGGACAGTCCATGTACTCATGTTTACTAAGCTAGGTCGTTCCCCGCATTGAGACTGTTGGTCAACTGGTTTGTTTACATATTTCACCAGTGGACAGGACAGTCCGTACACTCATGTTTACTAAGCTAGGTAGTTCCCTTAATTGAGACGTTGGTCAACTGGTTTGTTTACATATTTGACCAGTGGATAGGACAGTCCATGTACTCATGTTTACTAAGCTAGGTAGTTCCCCGCATTGAGACAGTTGGTCAACTGGTTTGTTTACATATTTCTTCAGTGGACTGGACAGTCCGTACACTCATGTTTACTAAGCTAGGTAGTTCCCTTAATTGAGACGTTGGTCAACTGGTTTGTTTACATATTTCACCAGTGGACAGTACAGCCCATGTACTCATGTTTACTAAGCTAGGTAGTTCCCTTAATTGAGACGTTGGTCAACTGGTTTGTTTACATATTTCACCAGTGGACAGGACAGTCCATGTACTCATGTTTCCTAAGCTTGGTAGTTCCCCGCATTGAGACTGTTGGTCAACTGATTTGTTTACATATTTCACCAGTGGACAGGACAGTCCGTACACTCTTGTTTACTAAGCTAGGTAGTTCCCCGCATTGAGACTGTTGGTCAACTGGTTTGTTTACATATTTCACCAGTGGACAGGTCAGTCCATGTACTCATGTTTACTAAGCCAGGTAGTTCCCCGCATTGAGACTGTTGGTCAACTGGTTTGTTTACATATTTCACCAGTGGACAGGACAGTCCATGTACTCATGTTTACTAAGCTAGGTAGTTCCCCGCATTGAGACTGTTGGTCAACTGGTTTGTTTACATATTTCACCAGTGGACAAGACAGTCCGTACACTCATGTTTATTTAGCTAGGTCGTTCCCTTAATTGATACGTTGGTCAACTGGTTTGTTTACATATTTCACCAGTGGACAAGACAGTCCATGTACTCATGTTTACTAAGCTAGGTAGTTCCCCGCATTGAGACTGTTGGTCAACTGGTTTGTTTACATATTTCACCAGTGGACAGGACAGTCCATGTACTCATGTTTACTAAGCTAGGTAGTTCCCCGCATTGAGACTGTTGGTCAACTGGTTTGTTTACATATTTCACCAGTGGACAGGACAGTCCATGTACTCATGTTTACTAAGCTAGTTCGTTCCCCGCATTGAGACTGTTGGTCAACTGGTTTGTTTACATATTTCACCAGTGGACAGGACAGTCCGTTCACTCATGTTTACTAAACTAGGTAGTTCCCTTAATTGAGACGTTGGTCAACTGGTTTGTTTACATATTTGACCAGTGGATAGGACAGTCCATGTACTCATGTTTACTAAGTTAGGTAGTTCCCCGCATTGAGACTGTTGGTCAACTGGTTTGTTTACATATTTCACCAGTGGACAGGACAGTCCATGTACTCATGTTTACTAAGCTAGGTAGTTCCTCGCATTGAGACTGTTTGTCAACTGGTTTGTTTATATTTCACCAGTGGACAGGAAAGACCATGTACTCATGTTTACTAAGCTAGGTAGTTCCTCGCATTGAGACTGTTGGTCAACTGGTTTGTTTACATATTTCACCAGTGGACAGGACAGTCCATGTACTCATGTTTACTAAGCTAGGTCGTTCCCCGCATTGAGACTGTTGGTCAACTGGTTTGTTTACATATTTCTTCAGTGGACAGGACAGTCCATGTACTCATGTTTACTAAGCTTGGTAGTTCCCCGCATTGAGACTGTTGGTCAACTGATTTGTTTACATATTTCACCAGTGGACAGGACAGTCCGTACACTCATGTTTACTAAGCTAGGTAGTTCCCCGCATTGAGACTGTTGGTCAACTGGTTTGTTTACATATTTCACCAGTGGACAGTACAGCCCATGTACTCATGTTTACTAAGCTAGGTAGTTCCCCGCATTGAGACTGTTGGTCAACTGGTTTGTTTACATATTTCACCAGTGGACAGGACAGTCCGTACACTCATGTTTACTAAGCTAGGTAGTTCCCTTAATTGAGACGTTGGTCAACTGGTTTGTTTACATATTTGACCAGTGGATAGGACAGTCCATGTACTCATGTTTACTAAGCTAGGTAGTTCCCCGCATTGAGACAGTTGGTCAACTGGTTTGTTTACATATTTCACCAGTGGACAGGACAGTCCATGTACTCATGTTTACTAAGCTAGGTAGTTCCCTTAATTGAGACGTTGGTCAACTGGTTTGTTTACATATTTCACCAGTGGACAGGACAGTCCATGTACTCATGTTTACTAAGCTTGGTAGTTCCCCGCATTGAGACTGTTGGTCAACTGATTTGTTTACATATTTCACCAGTGGACAGGACAGTCCGTACACTCTTGTTTACTAAGCTAGGTAGTTCCCCGCATTGAGACTGTTGGTCAACTGGTTTGTTTACATATTTCACCAGTGGACAGTACAGTCCATGTACTCATGTTTACTAAGCTAGGTAGTTCCCCGCATTGAGACTGTTGGTCAACTGGTTTGTTTACATATTTCACCAGTGGACAGGACAGTCCATGTACTCATGTTTACTACGCTAGGTAGTTCCCCGCATTGAGACTGTTGGTCAACTGGTTTGTTTACATATTTCACCAGTGGACAGGACAGTCCATGTACTCATGTTTACTTAGCTAGGTCGTTCCCCGCATTGAGACTGTTGGTCAACTGGTTTGTTTACTAATTTCACCAGTGGACAGGACAGTCCATGTACTCATGTTTACTAAGCTTGGTAGTTTCCCGCATTGAGACTGTTGGTCAACTGATTTGTTTACATATTTCACCAGTGGACAGGACAGTCCATGTACTCATGTTTACTACGCTAGGTAGTTCCCCGCATTGAGACTGTTGGTCAACTGGTTTGTTTACATATTTCACCAGTGGACAGGACAGTCCATGTACTCATGTTTACTAAGCTTGGTAGTTCCCCGCATTGAGACTGTTGGTCAACTGGTTTGTTTACATATTTCACCAGTGGACAGGACAGTCCATGTACTCATGTTTACTAAGCTAGGTCGTTCCCCGCATTGAGACTGTTGGTCAACTGGTTTGTTTACATATTTCACCAGTGGACAGGACAGTCCGTACACTCATGTTTACTAAGCTAGGTAGTTCCCTTAATTGAGACGTTGGTCAACTGGTTTGTTTACATATTTGACCAGTGGATAGGACAGTCCATGTACTCATGTTTACTAAGCTAGGTAGTTCCCCGCATTGAGACAGTTGGTCAACTGGTTTGTTTACATATTTCACCAGTGGACAGGACAGTCCTTGTACTCATGTTTACTAAGCTAGGTAGTTCCCTTAATTGAGACGTTGGTCAACTGGTTTGTTTACATATTTCACCAGTGGACAGGACAGTCCATGTACTCATGTTTACTAAGCTTGGTAGTTCCCCGCATTGAGACTGTTGGCCAACTGATTTGTTTACATATTTCACCAGTGGACAGGACAGTCCGTACACTCTTGTTTACTAAGCTAGGTAGTTCCCCGCATTGAGACTGTTGGTCAACTGGTTTGTTTACATATTTCACCAGTGGACAGTACAGTCCATGTACTCATGTTTACTAAGCTAGGTAGTTCCCCGCATTGAGACTGTTGGTCAACTGGTTTGTTTACATATTTCACCAGTGGACAGGACAGTCCATGTACTCATGTTTACTACGCTAGGTAGTTCCCCGCATTGAGACTGTTGGTCAACTGGTTTGTTTACATATTTCACCAGTGGACAGGACAGTCCATGTACTCATGTTTACTTAGCTAGGTCGTTCCCCGCATTGAGACTGTTGGTCAACTGGTTTGTTTACTAATTTCACCAGTGGACAGGACAGTCCATGTACTCATGTTTACTAAGCTTGGTAGTTTCCCGCATTGAGACTGTTGGTCAACTGATTTGTTTACATATTTCACCAGTGGACAGGACAGTCCATGTACTCATGTTTACTACGCTAGGTAGTTCCCCGCATTGAGACTGTTGGTCAACTGGTTTGTTTACATATTTCACCAGTGGACAGGACAGTCCATGTACTCATGTTTACTAAGCTTGGTAGTTCCCCGCATTGAGACTGTTGGTCAACTGGTTTGTTTACATATTTCACCAGTGGACAGGACAGTCCATGTACTCATGTTTACTAAGCTAGGTCGTTCCCCGCATTGAGACTGTTGGTCAACTGGTTTGTTTACATATTTCACCAGTGGACAGGACAGTCCGTACACTCATGTTTACTAAGCTAGGTAGTTCCCTTAATTGAGACGTTGGTCAACTGGTTTGTTTACATATTTGACCAGTGGATAGGACAGTCCATGTACTCATGTTTACTAAGCTAGGTAGTTCCCCGCATTGAGACAGTTGGTCAACTGGTTTGTTTACATATTTCACCAGTGGACAGGACAGTCCATGTACTCATGTTTACTAAGCTAGGTAGTTCCCTTAATTGAGACGTTGGTCAACTGGTTTGTTTACATATTTCACCAGTGGAAGTGTTTCTCAAAGGGCAGGAGGGGGGGGAGGGTGAAGTAAGTGGCGGGTGGTAGGTACGCACTCTGCACCAGCTGAGAATATAAGGTAAACATGCACGTATAAAGCGAAAACAATGAAATGAGGGGAAACTAGGACCGTAAAAAAAAAACAATATTTGCAAGCTGTGGCGTAGGGAGCTTAACTAGTGCCCGCGGGGCACAATACCTTTTTAGCACCCCCCACCCATTCGAAAACCATATAGCGCTTTACGTAAAATATACCATTTGGTGCCCCTTTGTGAGTAGCTCCCGGGCCATGAAGCCCCCCCCCACTTGCCCCCTCTCACTACGCCACTGTTTGCAAGTTGTTTTTAATGGGGGTAGTCAGTATTTTATCAAAAAAAGGGGTACCGGTACATAGATGTGGCGAGTTTGGGAAACACTGATCTTTTGCAATGGCCTACTACACTATCTGATTTCTAATACATTATCTACTAGCTGTACCCTGCAAAACCTTCGCATAGAGTTATATCCCCTTATGCTTGATCGCTAGGCTACGTTATTTTTTGGTTTCGGGCAGATCCGATTTTTTTTTTCATGGTTGTATTTTAAACTGGAATACTGTTGTATTCATTCTTTACTTTCGATTTAACGCACACTGGAAATGAGTATTATTATATACTAGCTGTACCCTGCAAAACCTTTGCATAGAGTTATATCCCCTTATGCTTGATCGGTAGGCTATGTTATTTTTTGGTTTCGGGCAGATCCGATTTTTTTCATGGTTGTATTTTAAACTGGAATACTGTTGTATTAATTCTTTACTTTCGATTTAACGTACACTGGAAAGGGGTATTATTATATATGATGATTTAATTCAAACAATTGCATTCGTTTCTTGTTTCTCTTTTAAATACCGTAGTTATATTTTTGACTTCTTATGTTAATTTCAGATGTTCTATTAATAGAATCAAATTCATTAATATCAGTGGATATTGAAGTAAAGATAGATCAAATTGTTACGCCATCTAAAAATAGCAGTCTAAAATGATGACTTACGTAAACTGACCATTCAGCTGAAGTTGACTAGTCCGGTAATCTATTCCAGGTATGGTGGTCTTTAACAACAAGGTATAGTTGTCTATGACGGTGTTGGTGAATTCCCAGCACTGCAAAGATATCAATTCAGGTGTTTCAACTTACACCCAGCAACGCACAGGTTTAAATAATCTAATAAAATAATAGCGATTTGGGTTCTGCGTTAAATCGAAAGTAAAGAATTAATGCAACAGTATTCCAGTTTAAAATACAATCATGAAACAATCGGATCTGCCCGAAACCAAAAATAACCTACCCTACCGATCAACCATAAAGGAATATAACTCTCTTCAAAGGTTTTGCAGGGTACAGCTAGTTTCATTCTAATACCACTGCATCAAAAAGAGGCCTTTCTTTCATAAGCTTTTAGTTAGTTTCACTTTCTGTGGGTTTTTCCTCAAATCTTGTAACTCAGTCTTGAACATGGAACAATTTAATAATGATGCTCAAATTTCAATGATCAAGCACCTTAACCAAGTGTCAATGACAAATTGATGATCATTTTAGTGTATCTGTACGCGTACTCTGTAAATATTGACATCTACCAGTAATAATGAGACGTTTATCCATTAGTAGCGCCTTTTTTTAAATCATCATCATCATCATCATCATCATTATACCGGAGGTTGTCATGACGATGGAGGGGGGGATACATAAGAGATTTGGATAGCTGTGTGATGAAATCCGTTGTCTGTAAAATATAGACTGGGCTCACATTCAAAGAGTCCGACAGTCTCTCATTAGTCACACATTAGTCTCATATTAATCTCTCATTAGTTACACATTAGTCTCATTAATCTCTCATTAGTTACACATTAGTCTCATATTAATCTCTCATTAGTTACACATTAGTCTCATATTAATCTCTCATTAGATACACATTAGTCGCACATTGGTCACACATTTATCACACATATCATTTTTTTTTTACCAATAAGGGAAAACAGTAACGTAATAGATCATACATTAGTATTCAGAGAGTTAATATTTGAATCGGAAGTTAATGATAACCCCCATCTTCAAAAAAAAAAAGACACAAATCAAAAGAGTTAAAGTTACAGTCATATAATATTCGTACACTGCACACTCAAAACAATCAACTTGTATAGGGAAACACCCTTTCAGCCACAACTTTATTTTCGCATCGAAAATTCAATTCAACTTTACGTTTAGTTTGAATTTCTTTTCATTCCATATGGGCTTATCGGACAGACAATAATACAGAGCGTTAGATTAGGTATTCTGTACAGGATACTGTAGCCAGTATTTGCAGCCTTGGGGGTAGTCATAGAACATAAGCTAAATTAGGCTAGACCCCCCCCCACCCAGGCCCGTAGCTTGCGGGGGGGGGGTGCAGGGGGGGCCAGCCCCTCCTGCGATTTTTTGGCCCCCTCTGGTTATTTGTTCTACTTAGTAATTACCTGCCCCCCCCCCCCCACCGCTATTGCATGGCCCCTGCTGTACAATTTTCACGCTACGGGGCTGCCTCCCCCCCCCCTCACACTTCCCGCTTATCATTATAATAATTGTTACACCAACATTCAAAAACCTTCAATTACATCAGATGAGATCGATACGCTGCTTGTCAAGATGACCACGAAGCCACAGGTGGGGATGTAGCCAGTGTTGTTGTAACGCAAAAAGCCACCGGCGAGGCCGTTGTTGGGCAACCATCCTGGGTAGAAGAAGTTGACGCCGCCCTCGACCTTCCGCACGTCCAGGGACACGGTCAGGTACACCGCAAGGTGAAGGACATTGCTGCAGATTATAACGTTGGATGTATACATATATAAGTCACATTAAAAGACAATAGACTGTATTTGTAGGCGCCCCCCCACCTCGGGGGCGCAGTCGAAAAAATCTGGGCCTCTAGAGCTAAGAGACGCATTCAAAAAAAAAGCGTTAGAATTAGGGCTCTCTACGCCCCTCTTACAACTCCGGGCGCCCATTCTTAAATTCGCAATCAGTGAATCTATAACACCATGGGCAAACCCAAGACCCGCGGGTCAAATTCGGTCCATCAGAATGTGCAATCCGGTCCGTTGGCCGTCATACGTTTCAGAGTGAAGCACAGAACTGCCGCCTAAGGTATTATTACGTTACCACTCCATCCATAGACTATCAGTGCGGACCGCCGGCAGAGGTGTAGCGAGGGTGGCCAAGGGGCGCATCATGCCCCGGACGCTACTCACAAAGGGGCGCCAAATGGTATATTTTAAATATAATACCTTATGGTTTTCGAATTTGGGGGGGGGGGGAGACGCTAAAAAGGTATTAAAAAGGTATTGTGCCCGGGCGAGAGTTAAGCTCGCTACGGAACTGACCGCCGGTCCAATTACGGACCCAATGTAGCCCGCAACTGAAAAAGCTTGCCCACCTACGGTCCTTAACGTATTTATATGTAAACTATGCTATTTCAATATGTGTTTAAACTATATATATATATATATACAGTCGATTCCGCTTAATTGGGACACATCGGGACCGAGGCTTTTTGTCCCAATTAAGCGGCTGTCCCAATTAAACATACAACAAATTTACTATTGGCTTCTTGGTTTGGTTTTTTTGAAATTTGTCCCTAATAAGCGGCTGTCCCAATTAAGTGGTGTCCCAATTAAGCGGAATCCACTGTATATATATATATATATATATATATATATATATATATATATATATATATATTTCATTACAATATTTCCCTATTTTTTTTTTTTTAAGTCTACTACTACATGTAAGTTTTAATCAGTGACGTGCAGATAGACGGACCACTCACCACCAATTGGCCCCCCCCCTCCCACTCATTTCATATTCTAGTCCGTAACTAATGTGATGCTACCGAGCTCTTGTCAGGTATTTTGGACTATCGCTTCCAAATACATGTTGGCCCAAAAGTAGGTTTATATTTATCACTTAAAAATTTGACACTAGAACACCGGGGGAATTCGTTATATCTGTTAACATAAACAATTTACTATCTCATATTCTCAAAATGTCATCCTTCAACATTGCTACATTCTGTAAATCTCTCCAGGACACTCTGACACACTAAGCGGCACAAAATTCCGATCTTCCTCAATAACTGTAAACGTACTTGTGGGCCACCCTGTATCTATCCAACTCTCTGCCTGTAGCCCTCAAAGATGTAACACCGGCCCTGCTTTCATTATATAAAGTAAAAGTAAAGTTCCCTTAGCCTTAATGGGCCATCGGGGCAGATGAAGTGTAGAATTCATCTGTTTCTATAACCTCGGCATATGAAGGGATTATGTGGCTAGCACAACGCCCAGCCGCCTTTACTTCCCCAACTTAAGTAACCAGGTACCCATTTAAAGCTGGGTGGGCTTGTGGGACGACTTTGCACCAAATTTCACCTGGAAAAATTCCTCAACGAGGATCCAACCTAGGGCTCTCAGGTCGAAAGCCGAGTATCTACACTCTACAACACTCGGCCATCCGTCCCACGCCTGACAGTTTGGCCCGTTGGCCGCAACTCGTTTAGAGATTTAAAAGAAAAATCACACCAAGTTATTATAAAAACAATAAAATAAACTTTAAAAAAAAAAAGAAACGTGCCTTTGCCCGAAGCTTCCCCTCCTCCGTAAATTAACCATTTTTACTCTGTAGTTGACTAAATTGTAATAATTAGCGATTACTAAAAAACATTTATTACAAACAAGAAATAATTTTTAAAGTCGAATTGTGATGTATTTGTAGACCGTGTCTGTATATTGTACTTAAACCGAATCAATACGTACCTGTCTGAAAATTGTACTTAAATGGTTCAATACATACCTGATAAAGCTCATATCTATTTAAATCCCAAGTTACAGATTACATGTGTGTACATAATGTCTACATATTACGTTACATTTACTTAATTCAATGTTATTAAGCCACAGAATGATGCTAATATTTCTTCTGACTGAGTACTGGTGTTTTCATAATGTCTGCAAAGTGCGCGTACTCAAGTGAATACTTTACCTGATAAGCCCCAGGTCGTCCATACACCGTCCAACGTTGACGCACCTCATCATGTTGTAACGACGTCTCAAGGACTCTGACGTATCTATTGTTCACGTCCCATAACTCATTTCGCTACAGCTCATCTCAGAGGGCAGCACAATTGACTTGAGCAACAAAACAAACTGGACTGAACATTTCTCCCCCTTGTTTATCAGTGTATCGCCTGTAGACGCCAACTATCGAACCGGTTTGAATTGTTTCGTTTATCAAATGCCAGCCTACTTTCATCTTTTTGTTATTTCAAATCGAAGCTATGTATGATTTGTATTTGTATATAGACTTGTAATTTAAGACGAATTTGTATTTTTAAAATCTCCCTTCGCGTACCTATGTTAGTTGTTGACAATGTAAGTTAAAATTATAATATCAATAATATCCTAATAAGTATGCTAGATTTCAAATTGATAGCCATTATCACAACAGGGATCTTGCACTTATACAGAACAATGTAATGTATAGCTCAAATCCTATCGCATACAGAAGCGATAATGTTTAGCTCCCTAGCTAAGTCATAGGCTCATACTATACATAGAGAAGAATGCAATAATATAAGATATAAATAGTCTTATCCTCAAATATTTGTTTTTTTTAATCCGTCAATTTATAGGCTTTTAAATCTTCTCTCTTTGAACTTTCTCTTATGGTAACGAGCCAAGGCTTAGTCCCATTGGGCTCGTGAGATGTAACCTGCTGTGCAGGCCCGTAGCGTGCGGGGGGCCAGGGGGCCGGGCCCCCCTGCGTTTTGTCTGGCCCCCTCTGCTTATTTGCTCTACTTAGTAAAATGTATTACCTGGCCCCCCTCTGATATTGCCTGGCCCTTGCTGTAGAATTTTCACGCTACGGGGCTGCTGATGTGTCTCTCAGCTCCTGGAGAGTGCCATAAAGCGTAATAGTGAGCGGGCTTCCAGACGCGTCCATGGCCAGCGTTGTCCTTTGTGAATCTTGTTGCTCGGTGGACCACGTGAGCTCATTACCTGGATTTATCTTGACCATCCTCACTAACAGCGTGACCCATCATTGTAGGCCAAATTAAGCCCCCGGGTAGGACTGTCGCGTGCAGCGTCTCTAGTTGAATCTTCTACTACCCTATACCATTTTATATAACAATAAAAGTAACAACTGAGTAATAATAATATCAATATGAAAATACCATCCATTTGTTTGAATAGTATGGAAAAGCCCATAATATAATTTGAATTTTTTTTTAATGTATTTATTGACGGTATTTTATTTAAATAATTATTTCTTCATTTATAAATGTTTGGGAATACTAGTCTAATAACACACTTATTAACACTCTTCTGTAATAGAGAGCGGTATCTATAAAAACCAGGGTTGTTAATATTGCAGTATTGTATTGGTATTGGCAGCATTGCTAATACTTTTTTAAGTATTGGTACTATATTGCAATACTTCTTGAAATTTGATATTGGTATTGGTATTGCCAATACTTATTTTTGATATTGGTATTGATTTTTAACCAATACTTAAAGCAATATTCCATAAGTTCTCTACAACATTGGTTGTGAATAAAGCTGAATATAATAAATTTTTCTTTGGTGTCGCCATCTTTCGAGTGACATTGCCAAGCAATTTTTGAATGAGACTGAGCAATGAATGATAATAGAAATCATATATGATATATGTGGCAATGAGTATTGACCAGTGAGTACTCTAAGTAAAATTGATTTCTATGGAATTTGCTATTCTTTCCAAGCTTTTTTCCGGTTGCATTAAATAATTTTCCTGAGTGTTTATTGTTATTTGCAAAGTATCGTCAGGCAGATCACTTGGTATGCTTTTGGTAACACCTGGTGAAACCCGGTGGAATTCAATGTATGATGCTGTCACCAGAGTTTACAACATTCTCTGTGTAAGTGACATGGATGTTCTTGACAAACTTTGTGATGAACTTGATATCAAAAGACTACAGCCTGTACAGAAAACATTTGTTAAAGAGTATGTTGCTGTTATGAAGCCTGTTTGCTGTGCACTATATATTTTGCAGGGTGAAACTAAAAAAGACATTGGATTTGGTTTCCTTTTTCCAACACTTGTCGTGATGAAGGCTCAGTTAAAAGTGTTTCCTGATCAAGGAAAGAATGATCGGCTCGTAGTTTGTTCTCCATTAGCTTCGTGTCTTTTGCATGCCATCGACAGAAGATTTGCAAACATGTTTGACAGCATTGATGCTCGACTGGCATTCGTTGTACATCCCAAATTCAAGTTGGACTGGATGGATGATGATTTGCAGCGTTCGCATCTTATTGAAGTACTGAAGAGACGCGTTTCACAATCACTGATGTGAATCAAGAAATTAATAATTACTTGGCAGACACTTCAGACAGTATTGCATCATTGGATGCCTATCCACATATCCGTAAATATACCTGAATACAGGACTTCCTTCAAGCGCTGCTGTTGAGCTTGAAAGGCTGTTTTCATTAGGACAGCGGTCGGGGAACCGGGGTAAATTACCCCAAATGGGGTAAAAATGAAATTTTTGGGAGTAAAAATGAAACTTTTGTGAGTAAACAGTATATGTTTTTAATTTGCTGTGGGGTAATATCAACTTACAAACAATATTTTGGGGTAATGATTAAAAAAGTTCCCCGACCGCTGCATTAGGAGGACGAATATTTTCCCCTCTTCGTTCACGACTGAGCAGTGCGCATTTTGAAATGGTTACTTTTCTTTGCCTGGCTAAGTGGTAACTGCAAGTTAGGTGGCGTTACCCTGTGAACTCTACTGGAATTCATCGTTAGTTTTCCAGATGTAATGCAATCCACTGACTCGGTCTGACTGCTTTTACTATAGTGTGATGTTTAACTGTTTAAGTATCATTTGCTTTTCTATGACAGTCATTTGCTTCATCCATCCATCCATTGATTCATTCATTCATTCACAATATGTGTACATCATACATATTAAAAATCTTGTTGCTAAAGGACGTTAAGGTATGCCGACTATTTTAATAGTAGTTTATTATGTTGTCAAAGACATTTGGATGCTTTGAGGGAAACTGATGAAGCAAGTGTTAACTATTGAATAAAATTTGGTTAAAAATACATCATCTAAATTAGCCAAAAACGTTGTTATCGTTTATCGATGTAAGTGATATAGAGCAATGAATTACGTATTTGCGTTTTATTCATCGAATGACCCAAATATTGATATTGGTATTGGCAATAATAAATAAATATTGGTATTGGTATTGCAATACTGGTTTTAAAATTGTATTGGTATTGGTATTGCAATACTGGTTTTAAAATTGTATTGGTATTGGTATTGCCAATATTTTTTTTTTAGTATTGTTAACAACCCTGATAAAAACTAGGAGTACTTATAAAAAAACAACCATTTATTGGTTTCATTAGTTCCTTGACAGCATGTGTCTTTTCCGTGAGAGTGTGAGAGTCGTCTGCTTGAGTTGGCGCCGTAAAGAAATGGTGGCGGTGGGGGAGGGGGGGGTTGATTGGTTTTATTAGCAGACGAATTGACTGGTGCTTCAAATAAAAAAAAAGTGAAAAAAAAGAGGGCGGGGGAGGGGGTGGAGCATATAAGAGATTTTCATCAGACTTAGAAAATGTACACCACACGCCCTTATCTCTTAAAATAACATATGATTGATATGTAACCAAATTCTATTGTTATATTTGTTGAAAAAAAAAATGAAAATAATAGAAAATCAGCTGAGAACATAAAACAAAAACAACGAATGTATGTGATCAATAAAAGTAACTTGGAGGAATATTTTCAATTATACCAGTGCTGTTGATTTCTTTAAATTAATTTATTTGTGTCCCGTCATACAGATAGCCTCAGAGGCGTAGCTGGGGGGGTGGGCGGGGGGTACATATGTCCCCGGGCGCTACTCACAATGGGGCGACAAATTTATATTTTACATATAATATTAAATGATTTTCGAAATGGGGGGGGGGAGGGCGCTAAAAATGTATTAAAAAGGTATTGTGCCCCGGGGCGCGAGTGACGGCACTGGATAGCTTAATACGTAGCAATACAAATTCCTACCTACCAAATACCAACCAAGAGCACTCACGCGTCTAGCTTCGACAAGTTCAGTACCGGGTTTTTTCAGTCTTGAGTGTAACTGTTCCAAACATAATTAAGTATTTATTTGAGAGATTAGATCACACATTGGTGGCAGAGTGATGCGGTGCGACGCGATTCATGACGGACAACAGCAGAAAACTACTTCAGTCGCGCCACAGAATGTTTGATGAATTGAACGGACGCATGGTTTACTCTACGCGCGACAGAAATTTATCCTGCGATTAAATATTTATACTGAATGAAACTTTATTTATGGCGTTTAAAGGGCAATAAAAATCGTTAAAACAGCACTATATATATATATATATTTCGGTTAAAATCGAAGCACTGTAAAACTTAGCAATTTATAACACATTTCGCTCGAAAATAGAGACATTCAAAATATATCTCAACTAATGTGACTGTACTGTGTACTTTTTAAGTCATAATTTGGTACTTTGTGTACTATATTCTAATGTTATGTCAGGGCAGTGGCTCTCAAACTAAACACTTCGTCTTGTACGGTCTATTGAAACACATTTTTTAAATACAAAAAAATTATCCTATCAATCACATGACGGATGGATAGTGACGTCAATAGTGACGTCAATAGTGACGTCAATAGTGACGTTTACAGTGACGTCAATAGTGGACTCGACTCACATGCAAAAGTTCTATCCCTGGTAAAGCCAAATAAAAAATATTGGTCGCTGTCTTGGAGATGGTCGCTACCTGGTTCGTTCATTGGTTCCCCTGACCACCGCGACACAATCCCTAGATAGGAGAATCTCACGGGAAGTTTTGCACGGGAAGTTTTTCACAATCACATAGACGGATGGGGGATGGGTAATAACCCGTGCATCGTAATCTTGTGGGTACGCCGCTGGTTAACATACTTATGCAGGTCAAGTCTAGTCTGACCACCAGAGCCGCGGCTATTGTTACTGTAGTGGTGAGTGTCACAGACGTTGGGTCCGAACTCGGACAGCGAGGAGACCAGATACCTACAACCGTCCACCCTTTTCAATGTTTCTTCGTTCATTGCTATTCCTACTTTACTAGTTACTATTATAGTATTGATTTATACTGTTATCGCTGACATCATAAAACCCACCAGAGTATGTGGTATTTACATCTTCGATTATATAAATCACCAAAGTATGTGGTATTTATCTCTTAGATCATATAAACCACCAAAGTATGTGATATTTACCTCTTAGATCATATAAACCACCAAAGTATGTGATAGTTATATCTTTTTACATTGCTTTGTGATCTTATATGGCAGTAAATGAGCAAAGATTACCAGATTGTGAAACTCATTAAAACTCATACAGTATTTCAGTAAATCAGTAAATTAGTACTGTTTAGATCCACTTTTCCTTACAAAGCTATTACACGCGAATGAATACAATAATCTTAAAAATTTCTGTCGGATTTCTTCCTTCCATTTTTTTTTTTTACAATTTGTGTATTACGTGAAGGGTTTCTGTGTAAATAAGTAAGAAGTGGACAAATAACATAAACACACTGCTCTGATATTATTATAGTTACACATACATAAATAGTTTTAAAAAAATAATATATATATATATATATATATATATATATATATATATATATATATATATATACAGTCGATTCCGCTTAATTGGGACACATCGGGACCGAGGCTTTTTGTCCCAATTAAGCGGCTGTCCCAATTAAACATACAAATTTACTATTGGCTTCTTGGTTTGGTTTCTTTGAGATTTGTCCCTAATAAGCGGCTGTCCCAATTAAGCGGTGTCCCAATTAAGCGGAATCCACTGTATTGTACCAGGGATGTTCTTAAGTAAAGGGCGGCCCGAGATCGGGGAGACTTCCAGAGATGTTAAGGATCCCATGCAATATTGTCAATTGGTTCATATTCGTATTAGATTGATTATAAATGAATTCTTTTTATGGCCCTGTTGCAAAGAGTCCAAGGCCGTCGCGTAGAATCCCTAAGGGCCTGATGAAGGCGTATTAAAAGGTTTAAATTTACTGAGCTCTTAGTTTGCGTTTAACTATTTTACGGTAGTGTAGATAAAATGTCATGATATAATTATTGGTTAGATATTTGGAAGGATGGATATTTTAGGTCACGGTTAAAGTACCTTGTCCGGTGCACTATTTGTTATGGATGAAAGAAGGGCACCATAAGACCCGTCCCATTAGTGGTTTATATCAGTGCTTCTCAAAGTGGTGGGCCGCGGCTCCCTATGGGGCCGTGGACTGTCCGGAGGGGGGGGGCGTGGAATTTCTAAAAATGTGACACATAAATTATAATTAACCTAATGTATTGTATGTAAATAGTATTAATATATGTTTAAAATAAAATCTAGTTTATCTTATTTTATATGTTGCATCCTTTCACTCTTTCATTGTTAACATTACAAAAAGCATGTATTGACTAGTAAAAGTTTGCATATAGAAGTTTAAAATTATAAATTTAAGCAATCTAAACCAAAAAAAAAATAGGGGGGCCGCGACATATTGATTGGCGTTCCAAGGGGGGCCGTGACTTCAAAAAGTTTGAGAAGCACTGGACTATAGGATCTAAGAGATTTCATCTCATCCTTACAGGGGACATCACTCTCACACACTGACTGGTTACACTAAGGTAATCATTGCGAGGCTGATACAAAAACTTGAATGACGGCCGAGGCGGTCTTAGCATGCATTAATCTGGAATTTTCGAGAGTTAAGGCCACGAGACCTATAGCCAAGAGATATATGGCTACGAGACCTTTGGCCAAGAGAAATATGGCCACGAGACCTGAGGCAAAGAGACCAATGGCCAAAAGACCTAAGGCCAAGAGACCTATGGCTACGAGACCTATGGCCAAGAGAGCTATGTCTACGAGACCTATGGCCAAGAGAAATATGGCCACGAGACCTAAGGCAAAGAGACCAATGGCCAAAAGACCTAAGGCCAAGAGACCAATGGCCAAGAGACCTAAATCTAAGAGACCAATGGCCAAGAGACCTGAGGCCAAGAGACTAAGGCCAAGAGACCAATGGCGAAGAGACCTAAGGCCAAGAGACCTAAGGCCAAGAGACCAATGGCCAAGAGACCTAAGGCCACGAGACCAATAGCCAAGTAAATTGACCCAGAGACCTATGAGCAAAAGACCTATGGCCAAGAGAGCTATGACCAATAGACCTCTGGCCAAGAGACCTCTGGCTAAGAGACCTATGGTGAGTGTCCAGCGGTGTAACTGTTTTTAAATCGTACCAATTAAGCTCCAAATCGCGGGGACATTGTAAGTTACAGGAACTATGGAAGTTACAGAATATACATTTTTTTACTTGGGAAAAGGGGGTTAAGATGACACCGATGTTTAAAGAATATTTATAATGAATAGCTTCCCTTAGTGCCTACTACAGATGGCTGGCTATATATAGACCTTCAAATAGAAATGGAATTGTGTTGTTTGTAGTGTGTTTATTTTTTTTTCGTATCATTTCAGACTTTTCCGATTTTAGAATTATCCACTGTCGCAGAAAAGAGGGTTTATACAATTTTAAAATGTTAAGATGTAAAGTATATTTAATGTAGATTTAAATGAGGAAAAAAAAAGAAATACGTAAAATATTAACGGTGTTGGATATTTGAACGTTTTTTTTAACATTTTAAGTATGCTGTTAGAATTCAAAACAGAAAAAAGTAATTTTGTTATTTCATAAATATAACAACGTAGTTTTACATTTGTAATGAAAATAAAATAGTACACGTCGTTAATTTATTTTTTAATTTGTTAATTGTAAAATTGTATAATCAAAACAAGATTTTTAGTTCTTTGATATTTAATTTAAGTTAATAAGTAAACTTTATGTCCGTACTTTGATGAATTTTCGGTAAGCAAAGTGCTATTTTTCCAATGTAACTTTTAGTTAATAAACTTTATGTAAGTTTTGCAATGTAAGTTTTTTGTTAGCAAACTTTAAGTGTTCTAGTCTAGTAATGTAAGCTTCAGTTAGTAAACTTTAAGTGTTCTAGTTTATTAATGTAAGCTTCAGTTAGCAAACCTTAAGTGTTCTAGTTTAGTAATGTAAGCTTCAGTTAGCAAACTTTAAGTGTTATAGTTTATAATGTAAGCTTCAGTTAGCAAACTTTAAGTGCTCTAGTTTAGTGATGTAAGTTTTTGAACACTTTTAATAAACAGTCCATTTAACAAAGATGCCCTTTATCCTTAGCCAGGTATAAATGACCATCAGGTAAGGTATAAATGATCATCAGATAAGGTATAAATGACCATCAGGTAAGGTATAAATGACCATCAGGTAAGGTATAAATGACCATCAGTTAAGGTATAAATGACCATCAGGTAAGGTATACATGACCATCAGGTAAGGTATAAATGACCATCAGGTAAGGTATAAATGACCATCAGGTAAGGTATAAATGACCATCAGGTAAGGTATAAATGGCCATCAGGTAAGGTATAAATGACCATCAGGTAAGGTGTAAATGACCATCAGGTAAGGTATAAATGGCCATCAGTTAAGGTATAAATGACCATCAGGTAAGGTATAAATGACCATCAGGTAAGGTATAAATGACCATCAGGGAAGGTATAAATGACCATCAGGTAAGGTATAAATGACCATCGGGTAAGGTATAAATGACCATCAGATAAGATATAAATGATCATCAGGTAAGGTATAAATGACCATCAGATAAGGTATAAATGACCATCAGATAAGGTATAAATGACCATCAGGTAAGGTATAAATGACCACCAGGTAAGGTATAAATGACCATCAGATAAGGTATAAATGACCATCAGGTAAGGTATAAATGACCATCAGGCAAGGTATAAATGACCATACGATAAGATATAAATGACCATCAGGTAAGGTATAAATGACCATCAAGTAAGGTATAAATGACCATCAGGTAAGGTATAAATGACCATCAGGTAAGGTATATATGACCATCAGGTAAGGTATAAATGACCATCAGATAAGGTATAATGACCATTAGATAAGGTATACATGACCATCAGGTAAGGTATAACTGACCATCAGGTAAGGTATAAATGACCATCAGATAAGGTATACATGACCATCAGCTAAGGTATATATGACCATCAGATAAGGTATAAATGACCTTCAGGTAAGGTATACATAATCATCAGATAAGGTCTAAAGTATTATGTAAACAAAACAAATGAAAACAAAATAAACTTATTCATTTTCATTTTGTTAAAGCTTTCTTAATTGTTGAGTTTTTTTTTAAAGTTACATACACTGCATGCCAAATTATTATCAAAATTGAAATAAAATCTCCAATAATGTAGAAATGTATTTAAATTACTGCATACCATTACAAATACACAAATTGTTCAAGAGAACAGGGATTATCACATTTATGTCGTCGATGTTCACGGTATGTGGATCATTAATCAATAATAGCTAGAAATCAAACTCTTCGGAGAAACAAAGAGCTCACAGAGAATATTTTATGCATTCAAATTAATTTGACTACAATGTATACTGTTATAATTGAAAGATACTAACTTAATTTTTTTTCCATTTTATTCAACATGCTGCAAACCATTTCTTTGTTACACAACTGTCAGCTAGCAAACGTTGTAGGCATAAACATTTATTTGTGAGAGGTCAAGATATGTAATCAAAACAACCTGAAGGGTCAAGGATTCAAATCTCAGTAATAATTTCGTCATATTACAATTTCGACCTAGCTTAAAATTTGACTAACTCGTGAAGTAAATGCGGTAAGACGCTAACCTTTTATTTTACTTTGACTAAAACTAATTTCAACACCGCATCTACCTCTATGGTCTTACGAGCTGCAGCGAATACCTAGCCTCATAGTTAAATACAATTCACATCACTTTCTTCAACAATAGATTGATATATAATATTATAGAATAGTACATACTTAAAACAAAAAAAAAAAAAACAAAACACAAAAACAAATTAAAAATTCTTTAACATTTGATTCTGCTCCAGCACCACAAGTAGTTGACCATTGTCCACTCAACCAATGACCAGAAATTTTAACTCCACTGCACGTCACAGCAAAACTTGTAGACCAAGAACTTAGTTATAGTCAATTTGAACTCTACGTGGACATCTTCTGTTACTGCTAGCAGTAACCGACTCCACTGTAGTTTAGCCCGGAGTCCAGAGCCTCCACTGTGTGGACATCTTCTGTTACTGCTTGCAGTAACCGACTCCACTGTAGTTTAGCCCAGAGTCCAGAGCCCCACTGTGGACATGTCCAGCAGCCACGCCCACGCAATACACCGGGGCCCCACTGCATCCGGGGCACGTACTTGTTGTGTAATTTAACTGTGTGAAATAAAACCCTTTCTCAAAATCGCCTAACCGGGTAATTTCCTTTAAGTCGCCGATGCTGACCTGCTTAGGGCACCCGTGAGGATGGGACACTATGAAGCTGAAGCGGTCATCTTTCCTCACATACTTATCCCTGACCGTATCCCACCGTTCCCACTTCCGGACCGCCATGTTGTAAAGTCTCTCGCCCAGCGACTCACACGTGACATATTTTAGTACGCACAAGTCTTCTCGGATGTTGAGATAAACGCTGCTGAAATCATCAATGGTCACCGTAGTAGAATCTTCGGAGTCGAAAAACAATCTACATGACGTGCGGCTGGACTCAGCCTCATCAAATACCACATGTGTGGCTGTGGCCATGTAGACATCCCACCAGACATCGCTGGGGTTTTCAGAATGTCGACATTTTTTACATGGACATTTTGTGGTCATCATCTCAGATTGACCTACATTCTGGCTGGCGTATTTGGCTGTAAGATGACCGTATTCACTATTTCCGGACGATCTGCCTAGCCCATTCTCAATCTGGTACACCTCTATCTGCCCACTTCCGAATCGAGCCGATGTTTTGCCCCTAATGTTATAAAAAGGATAGGGCACGTTCGTTTTAGGGTAGAACTCTGGTCTGTTTGAACTGGTTAGTTTGACTTCCACTCGGACAGTCAGGTTCATCGCGGACTTGATCAACTCGTATAGATCAGTGTCGTGATAACCTTCAGGTAGATCTTTTATACTGAATGTTTTAACAGGTATAAACTTTGTGTGACCGGGATTCTTCTGACAGTCAACAAAATGTTTATGTAGGTCAGCTTCTCCACCTTCTGAAACCTGAGTTTCAGTATTTCCTAGAGAGTAAAAAAAAAAAAATACACTTTTGAAATTTAATTAGCAGATTTGTAGAGAAAATTTTAAGTAAGTTCAAAATAATATGTATAATAGCCATTTCTGGCTCTGCGTTAAATCGAAAGTAAAGAGTTAATACAACAGTATTCCAGTTTAAAATGCAAATATGAAAAAAATCGGATCTGCCCGAGACCAAAAATAACCTAGCCTACTGATCAAGCCTAAGGGGATATAACTCTATGCAAAGGTTTTGCAGGGTACAGCTAGTTAGATATATTTTGCTTAATTTATTTGTTGCAAACTCACCAAATTTCCGAATTCTCAAATTAATAATTGTACTCACCGTACTTAATGAGCGTGGTACAACCTCCAGATTCAAAGAATTTCGACCATCCTTGTTCCATTTTAAGTAGAGATCTTTATGACATATAAGGTAAAAAAAAAAGTTACTATCATGTTTAAAGTTCACTTAGCCTAATTGGCCATCGGGGCTGTTGACTGGTAGAATTCATGTTTCTGTAACCCCGGCATATAAAGGAATTGTGTGGTTAGCACAACGCCAGGCCCATAGCGCGCGGGGGGGGAGGGCACGGAGGCCGGGCCCCCCTGCGTTTTGTCTGGCCCTCTATGCTTGTTTGCTCTACTTAGTAACATTTATTCCCTCCCCCCCACCCCGCTATTGGCCTGGCCCCAGTTGTAGAATTTTCACGCTACTGGGGCTGTATAACGCCCAACCACCTGTACTTCCCTAGCTAATGCCAGGTACCTGTTTGAACCTGGGAGACGTTACATCAAATTTCCCTTGGTAACAATTCTCACACAAGATCGAACCCGGGAGTCTCAGGTCAAAGTTCAAGCGCCCTAAACCGTTTGGGCTGTTCATCCACTGTCCATATCATGTATGATATTTTTTTTTAAATATTGTAAAAGAAAACAAACTGTAACAAAGAAAATAAATTCATAGGCGTGTAACATATTTACAATTCAATCAAGTAACTTTGCTTCTCTGTCCTTGTTTTCAGGCTTATGTTTACTATCAGGGCCGGGGCCTAATGAATTGCAGGGCCCAATTTTATCGATGCTTGCCAGGCCCCTCTTCTAATTTATTTAACAATATCAACTATTACTGTTACTGATAGTGTTATGCTAAATGTAAATTGCGAGGCCCCTGCCATGCGTGGGGCCCCAATCAGGAGCAATTGGACCAGCGCCGTAGAGAGCTTAACTCGCGCCCGGGGCACACTACCTTTTTAATACCTTTTTAGCGCACCCCACATTCGAAAACCATATAAGATTATATGTAAAATATACCATTCGGCGCCCCTTTGTGAGTAGCACCCGGGGCATGATGCCTCCCGACCCCTTGCCCACCCCTCGCTACGCCTCTGAATTGGGCTAAGGTTGCCCCTGTATACAATAAACGTGAGTTAAGTTGAACTTTGTTGCGCGCTAAAACTCGCGAGACGCGTGGTCGGGGGTTAAAATCGTTCGACTGTCAACATGCTATATCTCCCGCGGTGCTTTCATTGACACTGACTGCATCATCGGTTACGGTGTGAATGGAAGGGGCACCATAAAAACCGTCATGTTGCGAGGTCCTCTTATCAAACGTTTCGATTCTATCTACTAAAATACCAACCTCTCAGCAGAGTTGGCAACAGCCATAAATTAGCGTAAATACAAGAAGTCGACTCCAGTTGAAAGTAACAATAATAACACTTAATTCATCAATATTAACTACATGAACTGACATATTATGATGAACTCATGTGAACAATAACTACTGTCTACAACATGCATCCGCATTCTATGATGCCCAAAACTAGACTTATGGTCCAAATGCCAAAATAAAACACGGGGTCCCAACTGTCGGTTGAAGTTTACGTCATTTCAACCGTTTCTCCCATTATTGGTGTATTCGATCTAAAAGATTTCAACTCATCCTTACAGGGACTTTACATACAAACCTCGCCACGGGTTTACCCAAATTTTAACTCCACAACTGAGCTGTTAGATTTATAGACAGACTAACAATAAAATTATGAAATTAATTACAATTTTTTTTTTCGAATATTGACGAATTTCTCAGCAGAAACGCTTCAGACAAAATACAATTTTAACAAACAGTTCGTCAGTGGTTTTCCGACATCGAAAGAAATCAAACTCTATTTTCCCAGTAATAAAATTTATAATCTCAACAAATATATAATCATTAAAATGTTCAAAACGAAAATTACAAAAGTATTATATATCTCTATCGCTAGAGTTATTTAAAGACATAATACTTACACATTATAACAGCATGCACGTAATGTTGTAGGAATATATTTCATAACCAAAGATTAATTTATCAGTTTAATGATAAGAAAATCAGAATATCAACATAAAGCATTAAATAAAGTCACTAAATTAAAACACGTTTTTTTTTTTTACTTTACAAACTGTATGAAAGAAAACATATTTATCTGACAGCAAACATATATCTGTGACAGCGAACATATCTGTGAGACAGAAAAAACATATATGTATGACAGCAAACATATCTGTGAGACTGCAAACTTATCTGTGAGACAGCAAACATATCTGTGAGACTGCAAACTTATATGTATGACAGCAAACATATCTGTGAGACTGCAAACTTATCTGTGAGACTGCAAACTTATCTGTGGGACTGCAAACTTATATGTATGACAGCAAAATATCTGTGAGACTGCAAAGAGATCTTTGAGATAGAAAACATATCTGTGAAACAGCAAACATATATGTATGACAGCAAACATATCTGTGAGAAAGCAAAGAGATCTTTGCGATAGCAAACATATCTATGAAACAGCAAACAGATATGTATGACAGCAAACAGGTCAACATGTCATCTTTATGTATCACAGCTAATGGCTGGATATGACAGCTAAAAAAAATTTTTCAGATTATTCATCAATGTTGTAACTTTATAACTTTTTTTCCCCAAATAATTCCATTTCTCAATGTTATTGTAATCACACGACCTGTCTAACTGTAGTTTCAAAATAAACCTCTTAAACCACAGACACATAAATTAATCTACTGTATATATATATATATGAAGATTAAATTCTCTTTCTAATAAACTGAGTATTTCTCTTACCCTCTATAACAGCGCTGTTGTATGGAAGTTGAAGATGAACAAATGAAAAATACAAACACAATTCTAGAATTTATAAACTACTTGGCGGGAATTTCACCGCAGTGAATGTGTAGGCGTACGTGGGCATCACCTCAGGTAAGACGGTTTCCCTGATTTTGTTAAAATAGACCAACTGTTGGTCCTTACTGGAAGTTGGGAAAAACCTTTTACTTTTGATTTTTAATTTTAGAATATGATTAAATTTTGTTGATTTTTAAATAGGTCGTAAGATGACTAATAGTTAATGTCGTTAGGTATAGGTTGCTGGGTGGACAGAGCGTCGTACTAGTAGAAGCGTGTGTGTACAATTGTATAAGTGTGTGTGTGTGTGTGAGAGAGAGAGAGAGAGAGAGTTGTGGTGTTCTGTAAAGGTGGCAATAAATACGGGGGGGGGGGGGGGGTCTGGGAGTTACGTTAAGGAGTGACTGTGACATATATTTTCTTTTTTAAAAAAAAAACCAAAGAGTTTGAAGAAGGTCACCGGATTGCTGCGTCACTCATCACCACACCACGTGACTCATCACCACACCGCGTGACTCATCACCACACCGCGTGACTCATCACCACACCACGTGACTCATCACCACACCGCGTGACTCATCACCACACCGCGTGACTCATCACCACACCGCGTGAACTCATCACCACACCGCGTGACTCATCACCACACCGCGTGAACTCATCACCACAACGCGTGACTCATCAGCACACCACGTGACTCATCACCACACCGCGTGACTCATCACCACACCGCGTGACTCATCACCACACCACGTGACCCAAGCATTAGAAAAGGTAAACGCAGTCCATTGTGTAAATAAATACACTTATTTTCGCAAACTCACTTGCTAGCAGTAGTCCCCGTCATGCTTTCGAACCCTTTTGGGGTACATTTGCGAAAAGATTGAGAGCCACTTAACTGGAGTAGCGTTGAATACAACGGATTAACAGGAACAAATATATAAGGACTTTTTGAGTTATTAAATGGGAGCTAATTACTTATCTGTGTTTGGTTATTACTTATCTGAGTTTGGTTATTACTTATCTGTGTTTGGTTATTACTTATCTGTGTTTGGTTATTACTTATCTGTGTTTGGTTATTACTTATCTGGGTTTGGTTTTTACTTATCTGGTTTTGGTTATTTGCAAATCTGTGGTGTATAATTAATATACATTTTTTTCCTATATTACCCCCATGTTACCCCCATGTTACCCCCTACGTAACCCACCTACGTAACCCCTCCTATGCTACCCCGCTATGATACCCCCATGTTACCCCCCCTTCCTACGTTACCCCCTACGTACGAAATATAACAACAACAAATCTCATCAAGTCTACCTAAACCCTGATATGAACAATATGTGTACCGGTTGTCAGATGTTAGAGTCGCTCTAAGAATAACTGAACGCTGCGCTACATGGACACGCATGAAGGGTTTAACCTGATACGTTGAGTGAGTCATCCTGTAGTTATCCTTCAGTCATCCTGTAGTCATCCTTTAGTTATACTTTAGTCATCCTTTAGTCATCCTTTTGTTATACTGTAGTCATCCTGTAGTCATCCTTTAGTTATACTGTAGTCATCCTTTAGTCATCCTGTAGTTATACTGTAGTCATCCTTTAGTCATCCTGTAGTCATCCTTTAGTTATACTGTAGTCATCCTTTAGTCATCCTGTAGTCATCCTTTAGTTATACTGTAGTCATCCTTTAGTCATCCTGTAGTTATACTGTAGTCATCCTTTAGTCATCCTGTAGTTATACTGTAGTCATCCTTTAGTCATCCTTTAGTTATACTGTAGTCATCCTTTAGTCATCCTTTAATTATACTGTAGTCATCTTTAGTCATCCTTTAGTTATACTGTAGTCATCCTTTAGTCATTCTGTGGTCGCACAGTATCTTTACTTTTGGGCTGACTTTTTTTTTGGGGAAAAGCTTTTACAGCAGTGTTTTCAAGACGTTAGACACCTGTGTACCCACCCCCTTGGTGATTACCTCCTGTGTACCCCCCCCTTGTTGATTCCCTCCTAGTAAAAAAAAAGACAAATATGCCTTGTGTTATTCACGGTCATGGTTTCTTCTCATTTCATTGTTTTCACTTCAGCAGTTCTCGACCTGACGCAGCGCGTACCCCGGACAAACCGTTCGTGAACCACTAATGGATACTTGTCCCTCACTTTGTGAACCACTAAGGGGTACTTGTCCCTCACTTTGTGAACCACTAAGGGGTACTTGTCCCTCACTTTGTGAACCACTAAGGGGTACTTGTCCCTCACTTTGGGAAGCGCTGCTTTAATTAATTCTTTTTTTTTTTTTAAACTTAAGTGTCTGTCTAATGACTAAAGATATATTAGCGGAAGTAGCAATTATTTGTTTGATGTATAGCTAATACAGCCTGGACATTGATAATTATTATGCAAGCTGAATTGAGTTTGATGATATGTGACCCTTTAGGAAATGTCGAGGTTGTCAAGTATGTCAAAGGTCATGTTTTTCTTTGTCGTTCGTTTTTGTTTTTTTTTTGGCCAGAGTTTCACTGACTCCCACACACAGGAATTTAATAAACAACTCAACGAAGGTGTGTCAGAGCAAAACATGCATATTAAAAGGAGATAAAAGGAAAGGAAAAAATCCAAATATACCAAAGTTAGATACGTTCGATACATCATTATACAGAATTATCCACTGTCCGAATAGTTGCAGAAGCTTCTTGTGATCAGATCTATGCACATCGTATTACGGTCCAAATAGTAACCTGCCTAAGAAGTTAAAGTGAGCTGCTACTTACTGTGTCTCTCAGAACTCACGGTCTGACATTGGTCGTTACCTAGGAGGTTGCCTTGACGTATTATACCTCACTGGTTGAAAACTTGGTTATATTTGTAATCTAGACCGTGACACATAACAGTGAAAAATTTAAACAATTATTTGACATATAAAGCAAGCGTTCGTTTACAATATATGCACAACAGATATTGGCTCCTCTCTCCATCATATACTAAATCTTTAGTCTCACTATCATATACTATATCTTTCTTCTCACTATCATATACTATACCTTTCTTCTCACTATCATATACTATACCTTTCTTCTCACTATCATATACTAAATCTTTAGTCTCACTATCATATACTATACCTTTCTTCTCTCTATCATATACTATACCTTTCTTCTCACTATCATATACTATACCTTTCTTCTCTCTATCATATACTATACCTTTCTTCTCTCTATCATATACTATACCTTTCTTCTCACTATCATATACTAAATCTTTAGTCTCACTATCATATACTATACCTTTCTTCTCTCTATCATATACTATACCTTTCTTCTCTCTATCATATATTATACCTTTCTTCTCACTATCATATACTATACCTTTCTTCTCTCTATCATATATTATACCTTTCTTCTCTCTATCATATACTATACCTTTCTTCTCACTATCATATACTATACCTTTCTTTTCTCTATCTTATACTAAATCTTTAGTCTCACTATCATATACTATACCTTTCTTCTCATTATCATATACTATACCTTTCTTCTATCTATCATATACTATACCTTTCTTCTCTCTATCATATACTATACCTTTCTGCTCTCTATCATATACTATACCTTTCTTCTCTCTATCATATACTATACCTTTCTTCTCACTATCATATACTATACCTTTCTTCTCACTGTCATATACTATACCTTTCTTCTCTCTATCATATACTATACCTTTCTTCACTCTGTCATATACTATACCTTTCTTCTCACTATCATATACTAAATCTTTAGTCTCACTATCATATACTATACCTTTCTTCTCTCTATCATATACTATACCTTTCTTCTCTCTATCATATATTATACCTTTCTTCTCACTATCATATACTATACCTTTCTTCTCACTATCATATACTATACCTTTCTTCTCTCTATCATATACTATACCTTTCTTCTCTCTATCATATACTATACCTTTTTTCTCTCTATCATATACTATACCTTTCTTCTCTCTATCATATACTATACCTTTCTTCTCACTATCATATACTATACCTTTCTTCTCACTATCATATACTATACCTTTCTTCTCTCTATCATATACTATACCTTTTCTCCATCTGGTGAAGGGGCACAACCGTTCAGCCTCACCGCCCCCCCCCCACCCAAACCGACAGATTGTTTTCTGACAGTGGCACGTCGTCACCAGTACACCTACCTGCACCCAACACTATCGTAACTTCAGACCCACCCTCCCCCCTTCCCCAATCACACCCCTTAACTTTAAACCCTGGTCATCATAAGCTGACCACCACATCATGTAGTGTTGCTGCACGAGTAAGGCAGTACGGGTGAAAGGGGTGGGGACATGTTAGGTGTGGATGACTATGTAAAATGTAGTGACCATCGCAAGAGAAGGGGGGGGGCGGCAACCTGGAAATTAGTCAAGGGTCATTGACAGTATCCGGGGGGAGGGGGTATCTCTTCCGAAATTAATTTTTGGTCTATTTATTTTTCAGCAGCTTTGGAACTAAAGAGAAGTCTGCCACAGATTTTGTTTCGTCCTCATCCACCGACTCCATAATCAGCGTCAATTGTGGTCACATCAAAAATTGTGGATAGCATCAACTGTGGTCAGCATAAATAAATCTGGGCAGCGTCTGACATCGTGGTTGGCCTCATTGTCTAGACCAGTGCTTCTCAAAGTGGTGGGCCGCGGCCCCCTAGGGGGGGCCGTGGACTGTCCGGAGGGGGGCCGTGGAATTTCGAAAAATTATAAATTTAAGCAATTTAAACCAAAAAATAAAGGGGGGCCGCAACATATTGATTGGCGTTCCAATGGGGCCGTAACTTCAAAAAGTTTGAGAAGCACTGGTCTAGACAATACAGATCAGCTATCTGTCGACAACTGCATTCATTATAAAAAAAAATACACAGACTGTCTTAAACTGTTGCAAGTAGATGACCAGATGGTGTAGAGCGCTCGACTGTCCAACTGACCAATGCCTGGTTTGATCCTCAGTGAGAGCCCTGGGACCGAAGGGGTTGAAATCCACTAAGCTTTAAATGGGGCAGCAGGTTTTAGAAAAGGCGTTGTGCTAGCCACACAATCTATCAAAATGCCCGGGGTATACAAACAGATTAATGTTTTTTTTTACACACCGTCTGCACCGATGGGACCTTTAGGGCTAAAAGAGCTTTACTTGTTTAAAGAGCCCCTCCCCCCCCCCATAATTCTCTAGAGAACTTTCGGTCACTTTCGACCACCTAGTAGCCGTTGGTCAATCGTATAGCGAGCACAGGTGGACTCAATTAGTTTGTGAGCTGGTCACCGTTTGAGTCAATTGACTTTCAAATCTTTTTCTCCATCCCCCACCTCCTCCCAAAAAGGTCACCTTTGACCTCAATAGTCAATAACATCATGGAACACGTGACTTACTGTGAGGAGTAACTTGCAGCAACACTTGACTTGATGATGTCACCTTGATTATGTCTTTGATTCCTCACTCCCCCCCCTCTCTAAACTTCTGTCTACACGGGCGCCCGAACACACACACACACAAACACACACACTGGATTATTTCGATCTACACCCGTCAACATTGATTCCATCGCTTTCGTCAATCAGTTTGTTTAGACATTCTAGTCGCACGCACACACACACATACATACATTCACACACGTACAGACGTATTAACGTAACTCTGCTTAAAACAAGACAAGACACCCCCCTCCTTCCTTCCCCCTTGGGCCTCCAATGTATCGATCCATCAGCAGCCATTAATCAATAATAACCATGGCGGCGACTCGCACGCGCTCGCTGCCGTGTAGGCTGTGACAATGTGTGTGTGAGCGACTGTTCCAGCCCAGGCGATGTGCCATCCTGGCTGGAAATAAATTTGACCTAATTTTATCCTTTCATCCTGACCTAGTTCCATATTTATACAGAAATGGGCTTTTATTGTTTGCGTTATATGGCGAGGCAAATATAATAGGGCTTTAAAAAATTCTTAAGGAAATAACACGATAGAAAAAAGTATGTGTCTAAATTATGGCTTACCAAATTACATTACATACGTATGTGTGAAATGCAAAGCATAATGCTTCTTAATTTGTGTCGCCTACATAATATAAATATATATATATATATATAAATATATATATATATATATATATATATATATATATATATATATATATATATATATATATATACATATATATTGTTTGGCAGCTTGTTTGCTTTGTTGGTGTTTTACCTGGCCACAAAGTGAGATGAAACCAGCAAAGAGAAAGAAGGGAAACGGCCGAATCGATAACATCAAGAGCACTACGGATTGGCTCCGCGCGAAATCGACTTCTAGTGGTCGCCATGGGAATGACGTCATCACAAATTATGCTAAAAGAATACCAGAAAAAGAGGGTTTGTCGGGAATTGTGAACAAGTGCCATCTCTCTCTCTCCCCCTCCACACCTCCCTCCCTCCCACTGGCTCTCTCTCTCATCTTTCTTCCCCCTCCCCTCTCTCTCTCTCTCTTCCTGTCTGCGACAGCCACCAGCCATTTTGTTTTGAACACACAGCCAGAAGTGATAAGGGCGCTACTCCGCCTCCATCTTTATTGTGTTCTATTTTATGTGAACGATTTCCTCAACCATCAAACTCAGGTGATATTTGACTGTGATATACCGACTATTCACTTACGAATTGACCATATTTGTGATCTTTTTTTTTTTATTAGAATTTGACGTGGAATTCAATCCATGATTTTCAGGATGACGATACGGCGATGATTCACATGTTGAATTCGATAGAATCCCAGGTCGGTGAGTCATAGACGACGACCAGCCACTGGCTCGCATACCGCCGCAGCCTCAAGTTGCTGCTGGTTTGTTTTTTTTTATATCCCGTCTCCGTTCAGTCTGAAACGGATTGAACCAGCACCTTAAAAAGGGTCGGTCTATTTCGTCGTTATACTCGTTCCGGTCATAATGGGAACCGTATTATCTTTATCCCCGCCCTCCAGGAGGCCCCTGAGCGAGGATATCAACAGCTACAATTACGAGGTATTGAACAATAACAACAATAAGAACAGCAATCATAATAATAACAATGCCAAGGAGAAGAGCTTCAAGCGACACTCGATCTTCCTCAGTGCACTCAGCTGGAAGAAGTTCACTGTCAACCCGAAGAAGAAGGACAAGAACCTTCTGAAGCTTTCCAACTCCGCCTTCCTGAACGGCACCAAGTTCGACACCAACTGCAACATCGAGAACTTCAACCTCAACAACTTTCAAAAGTCTGTCTCCTGCTACAACCTAAAGGCGGCTCCCGAGGAGCCCCCAGCCCCGGTGAAGACCACATCCATCAAAAAATTGGAGAAGGCCCCGAGCCCAAAGAGAACCGTCATCCAAGCGTCCACCTCGGAGCTGCTCAAATGCCTCGGCGAGTTTCTGAAGAGGAAGTGCAAGAGGCTGAAGCGCTTCGAGGCGTCTGACGCGATTCTCTGGCTCAGGTCCGTAGACAGGTCTCTGCTCCTTCAAGGCTGGCAGGACATCTGCTTCATCAACCCCGCCAACGTCGTGTTCATCTTCCTTCTGGTCAGAGACCTGCCGTCCAGCGACCTGCTCCACGAGCAGGACCTGCAGGCCTACGTGCTCACCTGTCTCTACCTGTCCTACTCGTACATGGGGAACGAGATCAGCTACCCCCTGAAGCCCTTCCTGGTGGAGGAGAACAAGGACAGGTTCTGGGACCGGTGCCTGGTCGTGGTCAACAGGCATAGCTCGAGCATGCTGCGACTCAACCGAGACCCGGGATTTTTCACGGACATATTCAGTGAATTAAAGACGTACTCACCATGTATTTAACCTGTAGTGGGACGAGGGAAAAAACGTGATAATAATAATAATAATAAAAATCAAAATTTTACAAAGACTGAAACGACTTGAAATTCAGAAACAGTTTTAATGTAAACATGCATCTGTTTTTTGTATGGAATGTACTAAAAAACAGGATATTATCATATAGTGTTCTAAATCAGTTTCGTATGTCAAACATAATTTTGTTCAATAAGAGGTATGTTGGACAGTATGAAAACGTAGTTATGGATGTGAATTGTTGTTCATTAATATTAGTTTCAAATGTTATTTCTATCATGTTTGAATGGAATATGGTGAAACAACCACCATAGTTTGTATCAACTAACCAATGTAAACATCATATCACAGCCTTACCATGCAGTATCAAAAAAAACAACAACAACAGTTTGTTGACATGAGGGAAACAGAAGTCAGACAGCTATAACAAGTGGCACTCATGGGGAATTTCCGTTTTCGGTATTTTAAAAGGACAATTCCGTTGATATAGATAAACACAACACGTAGTCTTTTGCATTGCATTACATCTTAATGTACTGTTGTATTTATTGGAATTACTTGCATTGCTTTGAATTTTTGTTGTTAAGATTTAGTAACATTTCTTTGATATTCACGCAACACAGTTAATGAATTGCGTGAATTAGACTGAATGTTATATTTACCTGTTCAAAGGGCCGTCTTGTTGGGGCCCCACTCTAATGAACTATGTAGTTCGTACATTTCAAAGATTGTCTCAGGAGACCCCCCCACAAGGGCCCATAATATTGTTAAGATGGCTTCGCTCGATCATCCATTGTTACGTGTATTATTACGCTTTGCATAAAAGTCCCAGAGCTTACTGCAGAAAGATGTTTACTTTTTAACATTCATGTAGTGAATTGATATTGCAAAACTTGTTTTATTACATTTTTTTGTGTTATTATTTTATTGTTACTATAATCTGAAAATTTGAATATTCAAAATGACGGAGGCTAACCAATCAAACCACAAGAAATGGCTAATGGTATAATTTACATGTGCGCGCGCACCGATAATGAGTCATTCACAAGAATGGTTTAATCGTACGATACTGTTCAACATGCAGAAGAATAGAATTCCATCATATCTGTGATGATTTTGTTAATAAGATATTTAATGGAGTGAATGATAGAATCGAATTTAATTTATTTTTTCTTACTTTGACTAGCGATGGATAAGAAAGGGATAATATAATTATGTAAATAAGATGATTATCAAAAAAACTGATACGTGTTTGATACTGTTTATTAATTAAATCGCGAATAACGGCTTATTAACGGTCATTATTGTAATATTTTCGCTTCTCTCATAACGTTTGTACAATTACAAATAAATTCGCGCAGTATTGTCCGATATGGAGTGACTGTTCTCTGTGAATACACGTAATGAATGTCATTCATTCTAATGCTCACAAAATTATTTATTATTATCACTGTTGTAAATTATTATTGTAATTATGATATGTGACGATGTCAGTGTGGCGAGCCTCAGTATCAAAATCAGTATGACAATTTTATTGTTTTCGTTTTACTAATATGGACATTTTTGCTTTTGGCTTCTTTTTATTTTTTATTTAAATCAAATTTGGTCGAAAATTTTATAAAATTTGCCAGAATATTGATTTTAATAAAAGATTTAACATACGTGTAATAGATTTTATCACAAAATCACGTTTTTTTAAAATTGTTTTTTATTTTCGGAAAATATGCGCAAAATTAAATGTAGAGTAAACAAGGCAATGTATTGATTGCATATTCATAAACTAATTAATAAAGTCAATACGCGAACATTGTGTGGTTTCGTTACCACTTTAAAACGGGGGGTCTGTCACCAGTTGTTAAGCCTAACTGTTGTATTCAGGGCCGGCTTTAAGGATATGCCGACTAGACCGTGGCCTGGGGCCCCTGCGCAATAAGGGGGCCCCCAAAATGTTGAGCAGTTGACAAAAAACACAAATGAAGCCTCAAATTTTTGTTGGCCACGGGCCCCTAAAATTGTAAATCCGGCCCTGGTTGTATTAATATGTTATGCCAATGAGATTTAAGAATCAAATCCAGTTTTAAGTTCAACTATCTGTAAAATTATTTTTTTTCAACGTATGCTTATAGAAAAGTATTTCGTTTTATTTTTTTTCCTCATAATGTTAACTTTTGCCCCTAATGTTACAATTTCCACGTATGTGAATGTGTACATAATATTTATAATTTGTATGTGATGAAAAGCAGAACCACAATCTGCGGTTTAACCACGGCAAGGTACTTAAGTATGGTTGCTATGGAGATTATTTATTTCTTTTACTGACTGCGTGGTGATACTTTTTGTGAAGTTTTACATCTGCTGTTCATTTTTTTAAATCAATAATTTCATCATATTCTCATTTTTTTATTATATCAATTTTATTTGGCTGTGAAAAAAAAAAAAATTCTCTTTATTTAAATTTGGCTGTGACAGTTTTGTTTTTTTTTTGTTTTTTTTTAATGACTGAATCTGTGTTTTTTTTTTTAAATTATTAATTTGTAAATTAATGATTAGCTGCATAAAGAAAGATCTTAAAATATTTATACTTATGTAAATGTTATTATCAGTAAGATGACTATCGCTACCTATGATGGCTTTATTGGCTGTTTTGTCATTACTAAATGAATCCTTTCATCCGCTCACGACATTTGGATGTTTTGTTTCCATGTCAGTTTGTCCTGTTTTTCTAAATAAACCTGTCATTGATAATTTCATATAAAAAAAAAGGTACAACGTTTTCTAACAAACACATACTGTTGATTCAAGTTATTTTCAATCTATGTTGTACATTTGTTGTACATTTGTTGTTGTACATTTGTTGTACATTTGTTGTTGTACATTTGTTGTACATTTGTTGTTGTACATTTGTTGTACATTTGTTGTTGTACATTTGTTGTACATTTGTTGTTGTATATTTGTTGTTGTACATTTGTTGTACATTTGTTGTATATTTGTTGTACATTTGTTGTTGTACATTTGTTGTTGTACATTTGTTGTTGTACATTTGTTGTACATTTGTTGTACATTTGTTGTTGTACATTTGTTGTACATTTGCTGTATATTTGTAATACATTTGTTGTACATTTGTTGTTGTACATTTGTTGTATATTTATTGTACATTTGTTGTATATTTGTTCCAATGTGTTAGGTGGAATATGTGCAGGCCCGTAGCGTGCTGGGGGGGCAGGGGGCCGGCCCCCCCTGCGTTTTGTCTGGCCCCCTTTGCTTATTTGCTCTACTTAGTAAAATGTATTACCTGCCCCCCTCTGTTATTGCCTGGCCCCTGCTGTAGAATGCCTGGTCCCTGCTGTAGAATTTTCACGCTACGGGACTGAATTTGTGGGATATTTCTTTTTGGTAATTTTAGCAGTGTCGTACATACACATGTATGAGTAAGGACGCTTAACGTTTGGGTATGATTCAGCTGGATATTTAATGCATCCATGGATCAACCGGTCACTTGATCTCTGGTTATTACTCTGATGGGTACAAGCTGACCAGTTGGCCACTCGACCTTTGAATAGTTTTCGGCTGTATTTGCAATGCATTGATGATCTAGTCTTTCGACCTCTGGGTATTTTTTTTAGCTGGAGATGCACGGGTCAGTTAGACACTTGACCTTTAGGGTATTATTCAGCTGGTTATGATCTGATCAACTGGTCACTTGACCTTTTGGGTAATAAAGTGCTTGGCAAGTTGAATAACCATTCAGACTAAGTCTAAAATACGCTTTACCCAGAATACTAAAATGACCCCCAAACTTTAAGTAAATGTTAATATTGTTTAATAAAAACATTTCTCGGTTAAAAATCCCAGTGAATGCTGTTAGTGGTCTAATGAAAATATTGAGTGGGAAAATACTAAAACGAAATTTATGATGATACACACAGATAACAAAACATGACAGCTTTTAAATATGAATTACACAGTCACGTGTGCTCATTTGGTGACACAACAGTGTGCACATTGAACAGTGATTCAATGGCCATTACATATTCGGACACTATTTCATTATTTCAGATTTGTGGTACTTGGTACTTATTGGAGTACTTGGTACTTGTTGGGATGCTTGGTACTTGTTTGTGAACTTGGTACTTGCTGGGGTACTTTTTCTTGTTTGGGTACTTGGTACTTGTTGGGTACGTGGGATACCTAGTACTTGTTGAGGTACTTGGTACTTGCTGGCGTACTTGGTAATTGTTGGGGTTCTTGGTACTTGTCGGGATACGTGGTACTTGCTCGATACTTGGTACTTGTTGGGGTACTTGGTACTTGCTCGATACTTGGTACTTGTTGGGGTACTTGGTACTTGTTGGGGTACTTGGTACTTGTTGGGGTACTTTGTACATGTTGGGGTACTTGGTACTTGCTGGGGTACTTGGTACTTATTCTACTAAGTACCTGTATTTGAGCTATACTTGTATTTGTGTTTGAATTCATACTTGTACTTTGGTATTTTTTTTTAAGCATAGTATTTTTTGTAATGTTTAAAAAAAGTGTGTACTTGTACATCTACTGGTACTTTGCACCTTGTACTCTTACTTGTACTTGCATGATGAGCACTTGGAATATCTGCCGTCTAAACACACACACACACACACACAGAAGCACACACACACACGCAGACATTTTATGGCTTCTGTATTGGATGAAAAATTCGAATCTCGGTATTTACTCGGTCATCATGTGACATGCACCACGAACCTATTGCACTTGGTCACCACATGCACTATACGTCACAACAACAAGGACGTCACGTGTCATGCAACACATTACAACACGTGACATGCAACCGATCTTTTCGTCACAGCTAAAGTCATCGAGAATCTAAGTCTACCTTCAGACAGCAGATTATGTTTATGGTAGAACTGTCTCGCTCAACGCATTCGAACACATTGGCCTTTCTTTTCAGATTGTCGCTTGGAATCAATTTGTCTACGTCCGCGGTTCTCAACCGCTGGTATGCGTACCCCCACGGGGTACTGGGAGAAGTTTATACAGGGGTGCACAATGACATATACAAATTTCGCTTAAAACAACCCAGTAGTTAAAGAACCTACGTGTGAGTGGTAACCGGTGAAATTAGTTTCGCAACCTTTGAGGTAAAAGCGCGAAAAAGGTTTAGAACCTCTGGTCTGGGGGGGGGGGAGGGGGGTGATCTCCTTAAAACTGTATCAGTAAATAACGTCGATCTTTGGAGTCTTTATGAGATTGAATAAAAGAATTATGTTTGATAAACATAACCAAGTACTGGTATGCTGCGTTTGAAAGCTGTTTATTCAGTCACTCGGAACTGTATGGAGATACAGTGATGACGGATGGTCGTGTGGTAAAACGCTCGAGTGTTGAAATCAGGGTCCCTAGTTCGATCTCCGGTAAGGACCAAAGGATAGCTCAGGTCATGTTTATTAAGTGCCCGCCATATCACCCGTGGTACCTCCAAAACTATCGACTAAGAAGGGCACCATAAAAACAATCCCATTAGCAGATTATGGGATCTAAGAGATTTCATCTCATCCTTACAGGGGACTTCACAGACAGTAATGACCAACGCACGCGGTACATTAATTCAGAGACTAGTGGCTCCCCCCCACCCCTCCCGTTTAGCTCTGCAACGGACACATTCTGGTATCAGTTCAAAACATCTAGGCCATCTGTCTTTGATTTAAAAATAAATGTAATTGTCTGAGATGTTTCCTAATAATGTTACAGCGGTTAATGACCAGGTAATGTAGATTTCATGAAGTGTTGGTCCCAGAAGACTACCTTAATCATGAAGTGTTGGTTTCACAAGACTATCTTATCATGAAGTGTTGGTCCCACATGACTGCCTTAATCATGAAGTGTTGGTCGCTCAAGACTACCTTATCATGAAGTGTTGGTCCCACAAGACTGCCTTAATCATGAAGTGTTGGTCCCAGAAGACTGCCTTAATCATGAAGTGTTGGTCCCACAAGACTGCATTAAGTTTAAGCAAAAGGAAGGATCGATACAGACAAAAATCATCCCTCGGCAGGTGAGTCACTGAACACAGGTAAGCGTGACATTGTTCTGTAGATTAGAAAAAAAGCGATTAGTCTAATTAACCATACAAACACACAAACCGAGCCACTCGTTAACTTAACCCTAGTCCGGAAAAACTTGAGTAATCTGATAAACAAGTTGTTTGGCAATCGGTGAGTGTGTGTGTGTCTGTGTGTGTCTGTGTGAATGAGTGATCAGACGGGGGCCTCTGTTGGAGAAAAGTGTCGTGAAGGTGCCCCCCCCCAAGTTCAGCTGATCCCACCCACTCTGAGAAGTTCTTGGGGTTTAGGCCACCAGGTCAGAGAGTTTCAATGTTAATAATTTGGAGCCCAAGTCAAAAGTATCCACTGTGCCCCTCTAGCATTGTACTTTTTAGGGAATGTTACTTTAAGGAGACCGTTCCGGCTGGGGGGGGGGAGCCCCGTGGTGGTTCCATACTTACGGGCACCTCTAGGTGAATGGTCCCTTAATGAGGGTGAGGTCTGTTGGAGTCTATTTGTTTAATTATTCTATTTAGCAGGAATGAAAGACAGACTGACTAATAAAAGACAGACTGACGAATGAAAGACAGACTGAATAATGAAAGACAGACTGACTAATGAAAGACAGACTGACTAATGAAAGACAGACTGAATAATGAAAGATAGACTAATGAAAGACAGACTGACTAATGAAAGACAGACTGACTAATGAAAGATAGACTAATGAAAGACAGACTGACTAATGAAGGACAGACTGGCTAATGAAAGACAGACTGACTATTGAAAGACAGACTGACTAATGAAAGACAGGCTGACTAATGAAAGACAGACTGAATAATAAAAGATAGACTAATGAAAGACAGACTGACTAATGAAAGATAGACTAATGAAAGACAGACTGACTAATGAAAGACAGACTGACTAACGAAAGACAGACTGACTAATGAAAGACAGACTGACTAATGAAAGATAGAGTGACTAATGAGAGACAGACTGACTAATGAAAGACAGACTAATGAAAGACAGACTGACTAATGAAAATGGACTGACTAATGAAAGACATAGTGACTAATGAGAGACAGACTGACTAATGAAAGACAGACTAACTAATGAAAGACAGACGGACAAATACTAGAAAGAAAGATGTGGCACAATTGTAATAAAAATAAATTTCTACAATAAAATCGAAATGAAATTGTGTGAAGTCTAAAATTAGAACACTTTCACGTGACTTGATATTATAAAAGTCACACACACACACACACACACACACACATGCACACAAACAACCAATGTCAAACTGCCTTGACTTATCGGTTACAAATAAAATCGAATCCAGCCATCTCTTTACGCTGCCCGTTTCCCTGTCCACAGTCTTACAACACCCCGTAGTTGGTGGATTGTTATTTCTCCACAGGACAGACATCTCAGTGACGTCACAGCCCGTCATTTCACCGGAAGTACACGGACCACCTCTCTAAATCACCCCCACACCCCCCCCCACACACACACACCCCATCGGCTCCCTGCCTGTTGCTTATGAATAAATAAACAGAAAAAACAGGAAAATGAATAAAAATTGGTAAGAAAAGACAAAAGGAAGAATCGATACAAAGATGGATCAGTCCTGGAGAGTCTGGTGTCATACATTGTGAGTCACTGAACACAGGTGTGCGTGACATTGTTCTATGGAATTGAAATAAAAGCAATCAGCCTAATTCACCACACGAACCCACAAATCGAGCTACTAGTAAACCTTGCAATAATGGCGGGAAACTATTTTTCGATTTTACCTGCTATCAGGATTAGATGTAAATAAAATTATTATCCTAATAAAATTATGGTTATTAATTTTTGTTTTGTAATAGAAGGGTTTTGTTATGGCTTTTAGTTAACTGATTTTTATTGGGGTGTGGCTTATCCGGCTATTCCACGCCCTAAACCGCCAATCCGTCACAATTTTGCAAAAATCATGCATTGACTGATACCCCCCCCTCCACATACACATACACAAACACACACACACACTAACATTCTCGATCGCCTGACTAGTTTTATTCGCACAAGTAATCTGAAGGATTACGTAACAAAGTAATTACTGTTATGCCTGTCTATGTATCATAATGTATGTATGTACATTTAACATAATGTATGTCTGTATTATTTGTTTAAACAGTAATTAGTTCTCTCAATGTTAAAATCAAAACGAACTATTAAAAAATAAGCTTTTATTAAAATGCACTGAAAAGTAAAAAATAAATACTTTATTATGACATTCTGCAGCACAGAGGCAAGTTGGTGTGGCACGATATATACAGCACCCGCGCGCAAGTTCAATTCGGCTTCTTACTTTCTTAATTTCTTACTTACACTCTGTCCTTACAGATGTAGTTTCTGTATATTTGTATATGTATTACATTGTATGTCTGTCTATGTATCATACATGTGTCGTTTTTTGATAAATGCTCCTCAGAAAGCGATTACTTTTTTAAAAAAAGTCAAGTCTCTTTAGCCCATGAAGGGCCGACGTTTGAGCCATGTATGAGCCATATTTCAGACATGTTTCAGACATGTTTGAGCCTATATGAGCCATGTTTGAGCCATGTGTGAGCCATGTTTGAGCCATTATAAGCCATGTATTAGCCATGCATAAGCCATGTTTGAGCCATGTGTATAAGCCATGTATTAGCCATGTTTAAGTCATGCATGAGCCATGTATGAGCCATGTATGAGCCATGTTTTAGACATGTTTGAGCCATGTTTGAAGGGACAGATGAAGTATCTGTAACCACGTCATATAAATGGATCATGCAGTTAGCACAATGCCCAGCCGCCTTTGACTTACTCCCCCAACCAAAGTGAGGTTCATAGTTAAATTAAAGATGGGTTAACTTTAGAGACATTGGTTCTTGCTGTGGATCGAACCCAGGACTCTCAGGTCGACAGTCCAGTATCTACACCACTCGGTCATCCGTCCAAACACTGGCCTACACGGACAATGACCGTTTCACTCGTACATTGTCCACTCAGATAATTATACACATTCATCTGACCGTGGTGGACGATTGAAGAGGTCAAAGGGCATAGTCCATGCAAACTTCAGGTCAATGGTCCGGAAACAGGGTCATCATGTGATATATTGAATAACTTAATACATTTCACAGGGGATACGTTGTGTAATCTTTTTTTTTTTACTGGACCCTAATTGGTTACAAGATTTAGGCCCACACAAATCTAAATCTGACCCTGGCAATATTAGTTGCCTTATAAGCTTATAATCTATGATCGATAAAATTTAATGCAGAAGTAAGCATGCGATTGTACAATAACAAAACATGACTTATAAAAAACCAACCTATGCCGATATAATTAGCCAATATAACCAAACATATGACATACATTAAAGTAAAAACGTATGTAGAAATATGCTTAAAGATTAAATATACCCTGCAATTGAAAATGTATGATTTCTCACGTGAATCCGAGATATAGATAATGTTTATCGCCTCAAAGTCTTCGGTCATATTTAAACATTCAATGCCGTAATTCTTAAATATCATTTTTAACCCTTATAACAAACTAACATTCACAACTGAACTTGAAGGAGTTAAAACCGGCAGTTCTAAAGCTGCCATTAGCTAGCCTAGCTAGCCAGTAAAACAGTCTCCATTATATAGCCTAGCTTCAGTAGAGCATCTGCCATTAGCTAGACTAGCTATTCAGTAGTGCATCTGGCATTAGCTAGACTAGCTATTCAGTAGAGAAGTCTCCATTAGCTAGACTAGCTATTCAGTAGAGAAGTCTCCATTAGCTAGACTAGCTATTCAGTAGAGAAGTCTCCATTAGCTAGACTAGCTATTCAGTAGAGAAGTCTCCATTAGCTAGACTAGCTATTCAGTAGAGAAGTCTCCATTAGCTAGACTAGCTATTCAGTAGAGAAGTCTCCATTAGCTAGACTAGCTATTCCTAAAGCCGATTACTTTAATTGAACATTCTGAAGGATTGGGGGGGGGGGAGAGAAATCGCAAAAAAGAAAATGTAGCCAAGGCGAATGTCTAAGTAATCGATTTCTATCTCGACGAGCACGGCTGAGCATAGTATCGATCAAATGTTCCACCTCTATCTACCCCTCCTCTCCCTCTCTCTCTCTCTCTCTCTCTCTCTCTCTCTAGGGTGCGACACAGCCGAGCGAGCGAGAAAGACAAGCCAAATCGGCAATCGCTGTGCTCGTGCACGACTAAATCTGGCCAAATCTGGTTGTTGCTTCAGAAGCGGCAACCTGTCTGTCTGTTGTGTGTGTAAGAGGGGGAGGGGGGCAAGACAGAGGGGAAACGGTGTTGAGTGGAATGGGGGGGGGGGTGAGAGAGAATAAACATTTTTCTTTTCTTTTTGTCTCATCGTCAAATGAAATGCAAATGAGTTTATTTAAAAAAAAAAAAAATTTGGATAAATTGAGCAGGGACAAAAAAAAATTAGTCGATGTATAGGATTGATTGTAAGTGACGTCACGAATAAAAATCGATAAAGATTGCAATCCAGATATTTATTATCACTATTCAAGTGTTGTTTATAACATTACGTGGGATTACTCTGTCCCTGACAGTTTGATAGGACGATATACACATCTGATTGGGTGGGGGGGGCGGTTGTTGGGGTAGGTCCAATGGCGTAGGATGGGTACTGCGGAATGTGCGGCTGCACAGGGCGCTGAACTAGAAAGGGGCGCCGAAAGAACTCTTCTAATATTTTTGGATATTTCAAATATAGAGGCGCCATAAAAAAAATTACTCTAACTGGGCGCCACAATAGCTAGCTGCGGCTCTGGGCAGATGGAGGAGAACAAGGGGAAGCGTGTAACTGGACTCCCCCCCTTCCACCTCCATAATGTCTACTAGTAATTCATTACAGGTATGCTTATCCAGAAACTTCAAAGTAATCTACTGCTAGCAGTTATTTTTTATAAAAAAGGCGTTGACAACGAAAATTATATGCATCGATGTATAAGGACCACAATGTATAAGGACCACAATGTATAAGTACCACAATGTCTAGGCCTGACGTTAATTCGACACAGTCTATTGTGTCTCGGCCTGAGGTTAATGCGACACATTCTATTGTGTCTAGGCCTGATGTTAATGCGACACAGTCTATTGTGTCTAGGCCTGAGATTAATACGACACAGTCTATTGTGTCTAGGCCTGAGGTTAATGCGACACAGTCTATTGTGTCTAGGCCTGACGTTATTGCGACACAGTCTATTGTGCCGTGTCATTTAATCCCTCGTATGTGTCTTACAAGATTGTCTGTTTAAACTAATACAACCCATAGGCGGAGACAATGATGACATTTGTTCTATGATGGCCCTAATAAAGTTCTATTACTCATAGAATTTATCATAATACTCACACTAATATATATATATATATATATATATATATATATATATATATATATATATCTAAGAGATAGATAGAGAGAAAGCAAAAGAGAGAGAGAGAAAGAGAGAGAGAGAGAGAAAGCGAGACAGAGAGAGAAAGAGAGAGAGAGCGTGAGAGAGAGAGAGAGAGAAAGAGAGAGAGAGAGAGAGAGAGAGAAAGAGAGAAAGCGAGAGAGAGAGAGAGAGAAAGAGAGAGAGAGAGAGAAAGAGAGAGAGAGAAAGAGACAGAGAAAGAGAGAAAGCGAGACAGAGAAAGAGAGAGAGAAAGAGAGAAAGCGAGACAGAGAAAGAGAGAGAGAAAGAGAGAAAGCGAGACAGAGAAAGAGAGAGAGAAAGAGAGAAAGCGAGACAGAGAAAAAGAGAGAGAAAGAGAGAAAGATAGAAAGCGAGACAGAGAAAGAGAGAGAGAAAGAGAGAAAGCGAGACAGAGAAAGAGAGAGAGAAAGAGAGAAAGCGAGACAGAGAAAGAGAGAGAGAAAGAGAGAAAGCGAGACAGAGAAAGAGAGAAAGAGAGAAAGCGAGACAGAGAAAGAGAGATAAAGGACAAAAAAAAACCCTTATCAATATTGCGTGGTCGGACAATCTAAAATCTAAAGAAATGTTGACAATGAGTGGGAGTCAGCGTGGGTGTTTAAAAAAACAATCTACTGAACGCCCCTGTACACATGGGCGTATTCATGGGGGGGGCAAGGGGGGCATTTGCCCCCCCCCTACATTTTGAAAAAATGTCATATAAGAGGGGGGCATTAGCTCCCCCCCCCTTACATTTAAAAAAATGTCATAAAGTTGTTATTTGCCCCCACCCCTGGAAAATTTTTGCCGCCCCCCGGGAATAATTCCTAGCGACGCCCATGCCTCTACACACATAATTTATGACAACTCCAAACATCAGAGATGTTTATACAATGAAAATGAAACTATTTTATCGGAAGTTTTGAAGATATCCACTGATTTGAAAAGAAAAATGTCTTTACATGAAGAGTAAGTGTTAGGTAATGTTTAGTTCTTAATATTAAATTTAATTTTATATCAGTGGGCTTAAAGGGGGAATGGGGGGGTGGCAGAGAGTTCCATTGAGGATTAAGAGTGGGGGGGGGGTGTAGGGAGGACATAGTCAATAGAGCCTGTTGTTTACAACAGATTTAAGGGGGCCCCAATTTGGCCTAATGTATTTTGTAAATGGTACAGTTCTTGTAGGGCGCTCATTTCATCCGCACCCTAGAGCCGATACTGCAATGACCAAAGTCGCACTTTTTACTTTTTCAGGATGTTTTGAAAAATCACTTTTTGTTCTCGCCGCAAATCGAACCCGGGACCCAGACGCCCAATTTACACCGCTAGACCATTGTTCCCAAGTGTTTTTTTTTCTGCTAGAATAGCTCTGTTTGTGTGAACGATCTTGTGACGTGTGCAGTGTATGTGTGTGTTTGTGTGTGTGTCATATCTGTTTGTTGGTAAGGCGATGACGTCACAGCCACTCCCACTTCCTCCAGAGATGTTTATCTGCTTACATTTGTTTTTTTTTTCTTGTCATCTCTCTCACACAGAAAGAAAGAAAGAAAAAAAAAACAACAAATACATTGATTTGCTGGCCAGGGAGAAAACATTCCATCCACAATAGAAGCCAAAATGCTCAAATGAAGTTGCCACTTGGGCTGAACTCTTAATCCTTTTAAGAACTGGAGTGTGGAAAGGTGTGTGTGTGTGGGGGGGGGGGAGATATGGTGTTAAGCCCACCGAGCATGTCGATATAATAGAAGCAAAAGTGCAGTCGATGTTTGGCTTATTATTTATCACTGTTTTCTTGTTGTTGTTATTGTTGTTTTGTATTGATCACCGTGTTGTTTAGTACCAGCGGGACATAATGTGTGAAGTCACACCTAACACCGACAACAGACAATTGAAGTATTTCTCGCATAAGCTCCTTCCCCCCTCCCCAGCACATTGGTTTGTTATAACGGCACTTTTAAGAATACCAGGGGGTGGATGGTCGTGTGGTGATACTGCCTGACTGAAGGTCCGGGGTTCGATCTCCTGTGATGTCTAATGGATATTTCAGGTCATGTTTAAAGTCCCCGCTATGTCTCCCGTGGGGCCTCCAAGGCCATAGGGTTGGGGGATGAAATCTAACTGTCAATTCAATTGATCATGTTTAATCTGGTACTGCAGCGAGGAAAGGAATTTTTATGCCCCTTTCCACCACGCACCCCTTAGATCCTGAAGGTCCCAGGTTCGATATACGGGGGTGTCCAAGAAGGGCAACCATAAAAACCGCCCCATTACAGGTTTATAGGATCTAAGAGATTTCATCTCATCCTTACAGGGGGCGTCACACTCACCACACATCCCAACAAACAGTTAGTCTGAGCGCTTTCCATGTTGTAAAAACTACCACCGGATACAGTATGTGTGTGAAGTCACTGTAAGGATGATATGAAATCTCTTACATACTATAAACCACTAAAGGAACGGTTTTTATGGTTGCCCTTCTTTCATCCACACCATAGCCGATAGTGCATTGGCCATGGAGTCACCACGGGAGACATAGCGGGGAACTTAAGCCATGACCCGAAATATCCGTTTGGTTCCTTACCGGAGATCGAACCAGGGGTCCACAGGTTGACAGCTGAACGCTTTACCGCACGACCATCCGTCCCTTTACTGGATACAGTGTCTGCTGCATCTATTGCCACCAATATCCCCATTAAAATGAAAGTAAATTACGGTGCGAGTGTTAAAAAGAGATGTACCGACATGTTATCAAAGCTTGATGCACAATACAATTACATTGTTTACGCCTTCGTCTCGCGTTTGGCGTTCTCGATTCTGCATGGATCGATTCTTTTTTTTTATCCGCGATCTCCACTTCCTCATAATTCGTCCTACTATAAAAGTGTACACATACAGAGTGTGAAATCGATTCTCCGTTACTAATCTTAAACACACCGATACCAACACAGCGAGACCTTCGATTTGTCATGTATTCTTCCATCTCGTTGATGAAGCGTCATCGATCGGTCATTGTTGTCAGATTGGCGGGTTTCCTGCCAGTTTGGGCGTTTTCGACGGGAGTTGTAACTCAGTGGTGGGTTTGTGGCGGGTTCAACGTTTTATATGACGTAAGAACAAAAAGTAAATGACGTTGATAATTTAAAAAAAAAATAAGTACATTTCGACATTTTCTTTTTATTTTACAAATTTGGTGGATTTTCGACCCTTTTTTAAAACTGACTTTGGCTGGTTTTCTTTTTTTTTAAGTCTGGCAATACTGTCATCGATTCACAGCCGCCACCCTCGATCACATACTCGCACATCACCGAGTTTCCTTCGGCTCCGTCGTCAACTGCAGGACTCGTGCACAAGTAGGCGTGGCGCGGCGTTTACACACATCCATCACGCATGCGCGTAAGTGACGGCGACGACGCTCGATTCTGCCAACTAGCTAGGCCATACACCGTCATTTGTTATCATTGTCCTGGATCAATTACGTCATTGATAGAGGTTTTAGGTAAACAAATTTGTTGCGTAAAGAGGGGAGGCAAATGGGAATGGCGGAACATATGTAAGGGTGGGGGGGGGAGGAGGGGGGTAGGGGGGAGGGTGGGGCTCATTAGTATATAACAGGAGTAGTTACAGGATTGGCTACAGGGATGGCTACATGAGTGGCTACAGGAGGGTACCCTTGTGTAACCTGGTTGGACTTAGTGACGTCGATTGGATCCGAGGAAAAAAAAAACAAACAAACCATGTACTCACCAGGTCTCGAACCCGGAACTTGTCAGTTAGAAGTCAAACACTCGACCACATAGCCGTGATATAATTATTTTTTTTTGTAGACGGGATTTGGGGTGGCCGGGGGGGGGGGGTACATGGACTACAATACTTTACTGGGTATCTGATTTCAACCCGCCTATAATCGCGTCTCACCAAGTTAGTTTTCTCTACTAGAATCTTGGTGTCCATAAAAGGTGAGTACTAAAACACCAAATGACTTTCTCACACGTCATGATGCACTAGTATGTACAGACAGCCTTTTGGGGAGACAGAGATGACAGTCAGAACAGACATGAAATCAATCAAACTTTTAATTTACCCTTTTTTGTAATATCATTATTAATAGTTCAGACTAAACCACCTAAGTACCCTGATAGGTCATTTAAAAGCAAGTGCAAACATATTTTGTTTTATAATAAAGGGCTAGGAATTTTAAGATTATTAGTTATCTGCCACTATATTTGTCCATCTCTCTCTCTCTCTCTCTCTCTCTCTCTCTCTCTCTCTCTCTCTCTCTCTCACTGACTAGTCTTTGTTTATCATTTACCCTATCTATTTTTACTATCATTTGAAAAAGTAAAGTTTCCTCAGCCCTTTATGGTCATCAGGGGACATTGGTTACTGTACAAATGTCATATTTAGGGATTTTGGGTTAGCACAATGTTCTGCCGCCTTCAGTTCCCTATTTAAGTGAACCATGTATGAGTCATGTATGAACCATGTATGAGCCATGTTTGAGTCTATGAGCCATATATGAGCCATTCTAGAGCCATGTTTGAGTCATGTTTGAGCCGTGTTTGAGTCTATGAGCCATATATGAGCCATTTCTGAGCCATGTTTGAGTCATGTTTGAGTCATGTTTGAACCATGTTTGGGCCATGTTTGGGTCATGTATAAGCCATGTTTGAGCCATGTTTTAGCCATGTTTGAACCATGTATGAGCCATTATGAACCATGTATGAGCCATGTTTGAGTCTATGAGCCATATATGAGCCATTCTAGAGCCATGTTTGAGTCATGTTTGAACCATGTTTGGGCCATGTTTGGGTCATGTATAAGCCATGTTTGAGTCATGTTTGAGCCATGTATGAGCCATGTATGAGCCATGTTTGAGTCTATGGTCCATGTTTGAGCCAAGTTTGAATCATGTATGAGCCATGTGTGAGCCATTTCTGAGCCACGTTTGAGTAAATGATCCATGTTTGGGCCATGTTTGAACCATGTATGAGCCATGTATGAGCCATGCATGAACCATTTCTGAGCCATATTTGAGTCTATGAGCCATGTTTGAGCCATGTTTGATCATGTTTGAGCCATATATTAGCCTTGTATAAGCCATTTCTGAACCATGTTTGAGTTATGTTTGAGCCATGTTTGAACCATGTTTGATCATGCATGAGCCATGTATGAGTCATATTAGTGTGCATGAGCCATGTTTGGGTCATTATGATCCATCCACTTATATCTTATTCACGTAGAGTGTAACTTTACGGTGTTTTGATGAGCCACCTTTTAGCCAATGTGTAAAGTTCGTTCATTTAGTAAACTCTGCCCAAAAAAACAAAACAACCACTGTGTAGTAGGAGTCCACCGCAATGAGCGACAGTGGAAATGTTGGTTTGACCATACAAAAGAGTGGACACTGGCTACCAATGAATGAACTGGAGACAGCTGCTCAGGACAGGCAAGTATTGTGAAATGTGTCTGTTGATGTGTCCATTCGTTCTCCCCCAGCGACCACATCGGTTAAGGATATGATGATGATGGTGATGCTTATGATAATTTTGATGGTGATATTGACGATGATGATAATGCTGAAGATGTTGATGATTATGGCTATGGTAATTATGATGATGATGATTATGATGATGACGATGATTATGACGATGATTATTATTATGATGATTATAATTATGATGATGATGATTATGATGATGAAATTAATGATGATGGAAACGATAATGATTATGATGTCGATGATTACGATGATGAAGATGATGATTATGATGATGATGGTAACGATGATGATGATGATGATAAATATGATCGGTGCATGGTTTTGTTTTCTACAACCTCCGTGTCAGTCTGAGCATTCTATAGTCAAAGCTGCACCACGGGTGACATAGGCAAGTGACTAAATCAAATTTTACGTTCCCCCCTCTCCCCGAGTCTGGTACCCGTATAAAGATGGCTACACATGGAATCGATCATCATGAGCTAAAAATAAGTTCCGAGTCTCTCACTCGGCAATCAAACCTGATGACAATAAATCTTTTTGTTAATCAAGGGCCATCTGGCTGCTAACTTCAACTATCTCCCCTTCCCTAAGTCATACGAGAAACTGAGTTATCCATTTATCTGTCATTGCGTGGGAATATTTCACCTAGCGCGGCGACCGGTGAAACGCTGGTTAACTGAACAAACTTCTTGCCAACTGCTTAGCCCCCCCCCCCTGCGTTTTGTCTGCCCCCCCCCCCTCTGCTTATTTGCTCTACTTAGTAAAATGTATTACCTGCCCCTCCCCCCCCCCCGCTATTTCCTGGCCCCTGTTGTAGAATGCCTGGCCCCTGTTGTAGAATGCCTGGCTCCTGTTGTAGAATGCCTGGCCCCTGTTGTAGAATGCCTGGCCCCTGTTGTAGAATGCCTGGCCCCTGTTGTAGAATGCCTGGCCCCTGTTGTAGAATGCCTGGCCCCTGTTGTAGAATGCCTGGCCCCTGTTGTAGAATGCCTGGCCCCTGCTGTAGAATTTTCACGCTACGGGGCTGCCGCGAATTTGTAATAGACTAAAAACAAAATGGTGGCTTTCTGTATTGAACAATTTTATTATAAACAGAATATCTGAAATAGAGTAGATAAATTTATAAGGTTGTGGCTATACGGACCCGGGTCCCAATAAAATCCGATTGTTCTTCGGACCCGTGGCAAATATGCACTAAGCTTAGCTATATTTAGACTTTATTAGACGGAACCCGAAAAAATAATAATACAGAGTCCGCTTAGTGGAACCCTAGACACTGAGTAACGATTAAATCATACAATTCAAACAATTATAAAAAAATACAATAATAAAGTTCATGTATAGCTAAGCTAAGTGCATATTTGCCACGGGTCCGAATAACAATCGGAGTTTATTGGTACCCGGATCCGAATAGTCACTTCGAATTTATAAATAATTAATATAAATACTGAAGTCTTTAAAATATTTTAAATAATGTATTATTTTACTATTTGATAATTTGATCATTGAAATAACTTTTTATTACTTATGAAAATGGCGACTAGTGAAACCTCGGTCGAAAATAATGTTATGATTCTGGATGCACTGAAATGGTTTGTTTTTAGTAAAACCGACATGCGTATATTTTTCAAGTTGACTATGGGGCAGCCCCGTAGCGTGAACATTCTACAGCAGGGGCCAGGCAATAGCAGGGGGCCCGGCCCCACCCCCGCAAGCTACGGGCCTGCTATGGGGGTGAACGCGACAAAATTTGCATAACTTTTTATCAGCGGCATGTTTGCGTGGCGCAATTACAAAAATTTTTGTCTCGTGTGATACTATCTTAATTGGGAGCCGCAGCCGTGCCGGAGCCGTCAAATTTGTGGGAGCCGGAGCCGGAAAAAATTTGGCGACTCCGCAAGCCTGGCTAGAAGTGTTGACTTTATGGAGAAGGTAAGACACTAGAGCAAGGGGTGGGCACAATTTAAAAAAACCACGGGCTACATTGGGTTAATAACTATAACAGAAGGGCCGCATAATATATATATATATATATATATATATATATATATATATTTAAATGGGGTAAAGATATGAAATGATACATTTTCAACTTAAATGTCAGAAATGTGGATGATAACAATAGCTGTCGAATGTTGGCCGGAGCCAACAGCCTGAAGGACCGATGTGGTCAGCTTAAGGCCGATAAGGTCAGCTGGTTGTTTGGTTTTTTTTTTTTACCCATTTCTAATTTAGAGTTTAGAGATAAATATCTAGAAGACAAGGAAATAAAGAATAGAAGTCAATGAATTAAAGTTCATTTAAATGAATGAAATATGTAAAGAACTGAACACCGTAAACTAGATATAATCAAACTAAAGAACTGAACAATCTCAACTAAATCCAATAAGTAGGTCCAAGACCTTCGGTCAATCTGTTGGCCTTCAGTTTTTCTTTGAATGCTTTTCGCACACTAATTGGTGGCACCTTTTTCATACGCATGAAATTCACTTCGTCTATTGGCTGATCGCATTGGTTGGCCAATGTCAGACTAGCCAAAATGGCCGTAGCAACACACACACACACACATACACACATATATATATAAATGTTTGAATGTTAACAACACCAAATTTGTAAAATAGTGTGTGTGACGAGCTAAAGTAGATGTAGAGACTGAGACAATCCCCCTTCGACGTTTTAATATAATAGATATCTAAGAATTAGGATTAATACGAATAATAGTGACAAGTTGGCAAGGTTGGGAAACAATAGAATAGTAGACAGCAAAGGTGTGAAGACCAGGAGGCGGCGTCGGACAGATTAGTAGGTTAACAATGATGACCAGGTGACGCTCCTAGAAATATTAGACAGGAAAATACTGAATAGATTATGACGTACTAAGGGTAATTAGTGCACGGACGTTAGGGGTATAAATAGGGGCTGGATTCGGACATTAGTTAGTTAGGACGAGCTAGAGAGGAGAGATCGTTACGAGTCTTGAGGAGAGGTTGTGAGAGGAGTTAGTTATGAGGAGTTTAAGAGAAGAGACATAGTTAGGAGGGATCTAGTGACGTGAGTTTTAGGGACAGGAATTTTAGTTAGTCAGAGTTGAGGCAGAGTGAATTATTGAAGTGTATTCATTTATGGACTTGATGTATTCTGCTGTACATTTATGTAAATAAATCGTTGTACTAACAACGCATCGAGTTTGATTGGTTTTTAAGTTGTGACAAAGGAGTGAGCAAATAAGAGTGAAACAGACAGACATTAAGCTAAATTGACATCTCTACGTTTGAACTAAAACGCACAACTCATAACATAAACCAAAGGGCCTGAGACGTTTATAGAGCATAACCAAAAAGGACCCGCAACAGTGTGCATATTCACATATAAAGAGTGGGCCAAAAAAAAATGAGAACATTGCGTAGAAAGTAATATGATTATATCAAAGTTTGTTTATCTTGTACGCATAGAAAAAGTTGTTTGATAAGCAGGGAGGACACATTTAACAGGATTTCTGATTGGCTAAATACTTTGCAAATAAAATTACATGAAACAATACAATTAATTAAATTATATTTTTAAATAATTCATATGTTATATGATGTTCTCACTTTTTTTGGCCCATCATATATATATATATTTATTTATTTATTTATATATTTAAATCACATTCGTTTTTTTTAGAGTCAGGAAATTGTTCTGAACAGGAGTTTGAAGAGGCTCGCTAACTCATAAAAGACATGTCAAGCAAGCGTGACCATCAACGATTAGACGCAATGCACTCCACCCTGTATCAGAAGCGTCTCCATAACGGATCCTTGCTCTTGGATCTATACCTCATCAAAGCGTTCACTTTCGGCGCCAATAGGTACATGCTGTCTCGCTACAGACATTTCAGCCCGTGCAGCGCCGCGGAGTCCTGTGCCCTCCACGGCGGCCGTCTGCCTGAGATCAAGATGTGAGGAAGAGTTGGTCGCCATCGCGACATTCGTCAAACCTTACAATTACCTCAGCTGCATCTACACTGGACATGAAAGGATGAACGACGGGAGATGGTATTACATGACCAGCATGACGCCAGCTTTCCTCAAGTTTGGTCCAGGTCTGCCTGATCAAAACCACACTATCACCATCAACTGCGTGACCTTGTATGCAAGGGTCAACTGGCAAATGGACGATGCCGGTTGCACGGTGCCACAATGTCACATTGTGTGTCAAATGCCAAAATGATTTGTTCACAGAGCCGCCATCTGTACATAATCAGAAACAATAATTCTTGTATCCAACAGCCGCCATCTGTACATAATCAGAAACAATAATTCTTGTATCCAACAGCCGCCATCTGTACATAAACAGAAATAATAATTCTTGTGTCCCTTTTTTTTAAAATTCGGCATTGAAATTTTAGGCTTGATTTACTCAATTTCTCTCTCCCCTCTCTCCCCTCTCTCCTCTCTCTCCCTTCTCTCCTCTCTCTCCCTTCTCTCCTCTCTCTCCCCTCTCTCTCCTCTCTCCACTCTCTCCACTCTCTCCTCTCTCTCCTCTCTCCCCTCTCTCCACTCTCTCCACTCTCTCCACTCTCTCCCCTCTCTCCTCTCTCTCCCCTCTCTCCACTCTCTCCTCTCTCCCCTCTCTCCCCTCTCTCCACTCTCTCCCCTCTCTCCACTCTCTCACCTCTCTCCCCTCTCTCCTCTCTCTCCCCTCTCTCCACTCTCTCCTCTCTCCCCTCTCTCCCCTCTCTCCACTCTCTCCCCTATCTCCACTCTCTCCACTTTCTCCACTCTCTCCCCTCTCTCCTCTCTCTCCCCTCTCTCCACTCTCCCCTCTCTCCTCTCTCTCCCCTCTCTCCACTTTCTCCTCTCTCCCCTCTCTCCACTCTCTCCCCTCTCTCCACTCTCTCACCTCTCTCCACTCTCTCCCCTCTCTCCTCCTCTCTCCCCTCTCTCCACTCTCTCACCTCTCTCCCCTCTCTCCTCTCTCCCCTCTCTCCACTCTCTCCTCTCTCTCCCCTCTCTCCACTCTCTCCTCTCTCTCCCCTCTCTCCTCTCTCTCTCTCTGCTCCTACCCCGCCCACCCCCTCTCATTTGAAAATTAACTGAAATAAAGTCATAGCTGAGATTTTAATTTTTCTTAACTAAAACATGTCTTCGTTGTCAAGTCGATTCTTTGCAAATATTATCATTCTAAAAGAAATATACTTCAGTTAGGTGGTTGCAGACGAAATAACTCAAAGAATTACTTATCAAAAATCACATAATGATTATATTAAACATTATTACATTATCCTATTGTATCTATTTATTTTTTTTTTAAATGGAAACCTATCATATCTTCACTGATTAAACCTGTCATAAGTGCATTTATTAAACCTGTCATGGGTGCATTTATTAAACCTGTCATAAGTGCACTGATTAAACCTGTCACACGTGCACTGATTTTAAAGCTGTCATATATGCACTGATTAAACCTGTCATACGTGCATTGAACATACATTTTTTCGTTTTTACAAATTGTAGTCAAGAATTTTAATACAATTAAAGAATATTATTGTTTTGACTTTCGTGGTCTATAATGAAGTAAGTTTGTAAAAACTCAAATAAAATCATTAATACACATTTTTTTTTAAATATAAAGTTTTAGTATTTCTATGTAGCGAAGAACTATACTGTAATGGGTTTTATTTAAATTTCCTTTTTTTTTAAAAAAAAAATTAAATAAGTACATGTTAATTATGTTGGGGCCTCAACCTTCTCACGCCGGCCTTGTTCAATGGGTTCCAGTCTCGGTGATGTCCTTGTGTACTAAAATCATGACATAATTGGCTAACATTGCTCTAGGGATACTGTCTATACTAAAGTAAAAGTTTCCTCAAAGTGTTTTCTTCACAGATAAGCAAAATTAGGTTATAACCTAAGCCCCCCCTCCCCACGCCCATACAAATACCTAAAAACGGCCCTGATGAGGAGATACAAACTAAGCGACATCAGAGTGACCTAAACCTCTCCCTCCTGCTCCTCCTCCCATTGATGAAGAGACACAGAGGACCTCATTCTAGTGAGGATACATTTCTACCTGAATAAAAAAACAAACAAACACCTGTGTGTGTAGAATTAGACACAACATAGACTGTTTAGACCTACAGACATATTTATAAAGTATGACCTCAGTCAATAATTAGTTGCTTAGTGTTCATTTCATTAGACTAATGTGACAAAAAAGAATTCTGCAGAGAGAGAAATAGAGCGTGTTGTTGCATTTTGTTGTTGTACTTTGTTGTTGCGTTTTGTTGTTGTTGTATTTTGTTGTTGTTGTATGTTGTTGTTGTATTTTGTTGTTGTTGTATGTTGTTGCTGTATTTTGTTGTTGTTGTATTTTGTTGTTGTATTTTGTTGTTGTTGTATTTTGTTGTTGTATTTTGTTGTTGTTGCATTTTGTTGTTGTTGTATTTTGTTGTTGTATTTTGTTGTTGTTGTATTTTGTTTTGTATTTTGTTGTTGTATTTTTATGCTGTTATATTTTGTTGTTGTATTTTATTGTTGCTGTATTTTGTTGTTGTATTTTGTTGTTGTTGTATTTTGTTGTTGTTGTATTTTGTTGTTGTATTTTGTTGCTGTATTTTGTTGTTATTGTATTTTGTTGATATATTTTATTATGGTATATCGTTGTTGCTGCCTTTCGTAATATGAGGAAATATTATTTTATTTATGCCGGATATTTAAGAGTCTTGATAATTGTAACCGGATAGAGCCGAGTGTACAGTATAATGTGTAGGGTTCGAAAATTACGCGTAAGATTGGCGCGCGTAATTTACGCGTAAATTACGCGTAAGTTACGTGTAAATTACGCGTAAGTTACGCCAAAATTACGCGTACCATTAATGCCCAATTACTTGAAAATGTATGTTCCTTTTGTTGTTCATGCTCACTGATTGCTAGTAGGTGTATTTTTAATAATGTTTTTAAAGGTTTGTACTTGTAATTAACCGGTCATACTAATTTGCCCGTCATCCGCATCGGCCACGTATTTCATCGTGTACTGACCGCATCAGCGGCGGCCATCTTTGGCTGATTAATACCGTCTAATTCGGTCAACGCGGGACGGGTGCAATGCGCCGCGAAATACGGCCGCCGCGGGTGCCGAACTCAGCAAAAGACGGCACAGGCGATCGACGCTGGTGCTATACGCAGCGTAATACGGCCGACGCGATCGACGGAAGCACTATACACAGTAAAATGTTTTCTATACGTTTCATGACATTTGGAACATATATAGATAATGTTTAAAAATTATTATTATTTTTTTTTATTTTTGGGTTTTATAACCTCCCCGTTTGGCTTGCGGCCGCTAGCCATACAGCTCATGGCAGCATTGTGTACTTAATCGCAAATTTTTATGATTTTGTCTTATTTTTAACCAGACTTTGGCTTCCTTATTGAAAATATTTATTTTATTATGTTTACTGAAACGATATAAACAAACAATATACTGTGCGGTTTACGCTGTTTTACCAAACGAATACTTCCGATTTAGGCTTGTGGTCGGATGTAGATGGTAATCACTGTAATTAATTAATCGCCACTGTTAACACAACTAATTGCGACAGAAACAATTAAAAATGGCCGTCAAATATGCATTTTTTTAAATTACCGTAATTTACGCGTAATTTTCCAAAATTACGTTACCGTAAATTACGCGTAATTTACGGTAACTTACGCGTAACGTTACGCGACTTCGAACCCTAATAATGTGTCATCCATATGTTGCAGCATACACAACCAACAGATGGGTTAATGAGCTGTGTAAAAGGGGAGACAATGCATTTTAAATAAGTTCAAAAGTCAAACCCAGAGTTATCCCCCATTACTTGTAAAATCTTTCTTTTATCCGCGTCTCAATAAGCTGTCTACACGGACGATGACGTAACACATATAGTCAAAATCAAACTTTGATAACATGGGGCCAGTCTGTTTACTCCCCCCACCCCAACCACAAAAAAAAAGGATATAGCCCCCCCTCAATACAGCAACGTAAAAACAGACTTGGGGTGACGAACCACCAAGATCTAGAGGGGCCCCTGACAATAAATCGGGTTGTAGGTGACCGTTTTTTGTCTTTATGTTTAGGATTCGACCTATAATCAATCCCGAAACTAATGATTATAGATGATTCGTTCAATATAGATGAGTCGTTCAATATAGATGAGTCGTTTAATATTGATGATTCATTCAATATTGATGATTCATTCAATATAGATGAGTCGTTCAATATTGATGAGTCGTTCAATATTGAAGATTCGTTCAATATAGATGAGTCGTTTAATATTGATGATTCATTCAATATTGATGATTCGTTCAATATTGATGAGTCGTTCAATATTGATGATTCGTTCAATATAGATGAGTCGTTTAATATTGATGATTCATTCAATATTGATGATTCGTTCAATATTGATGAGTCGTTCAATATTGATGAGTCGTTCAATATTGATGATTCGTTCAATATAGATGAGTCGTTCAATATAGATGAGTCATTCAATATAGATGAGTCGTTCAATATAGATGATTCGTTCAATATTGATGAGTCGTTTAATATTGATGATTCATTCAATATTGATGAGTCATTCAATATTGATGATTCATTCAATATTGATGATTCGTTCAATATAGATGAGTCGTTAAATATTGATGATTCATTCAATATTGATGATTCGTTCAATATTGATGAGTCGTTCAATATAGTTGAGTGAGCTAATTTCGACAATTTATAAAAAGAATTGTCACATTTCAGTTATGTCGTATTGGTGGGTAGAAACTAAAGTAGGTATTGTCGTGGGGGGGGGGAGACAGGCGAGGGCGGGGGGGGGGGGTAAAAACTGAGTTCGGTACTGTGAGGTATTATTTGATTGAGCTAGTAAATATATAATCATCTTGCTATGAAAAATGAACACACTGTTAAGGTACAACAGTTAACATGGGTGGGGGCTAACTGTTAGGATACTGTTATGGGAATATCAGGGAGCTTATGGGAATATGTAGGAGCTTATGGGAATATGTGGGAGCGCATGGGAATATGTAGGAGCTTATTGGAATATGTAGGAGCTTATTGGAATATGTAGGAGCTTATGGGAATATTAGGAGCTTACGGGAATGTTAGGAGCTTATGGGAATGTTAGGAGCTTATGGGAATATGTATGAGCTTATGGGAATATGTAGGAGCTTATGGGAATATTAGAAGCTTATGGGAATATGTAGGAGCTTATGGGAATATCAGGGAGCTTATGGGAATATGTAGGAGCTTATGGGAATATGTGGGAGCGCATGGGAATATGTAGGAGCTTATTGGAATATGTAGGAGCTTATTGGAATATGTAGGAGCTTATGGGAATATTAGGAGCTTACGGGAATGTTAGGAGCTTATGGGAATGTTAGGAGCTTATGGGAATATGTATGAGCTTATGGGAATATGTAGGAGCTTATGGGAATATTAGAAGCTTATGGGAATATGTAGGAGCTTATGGGAATATCAGGGAGCTTATGGGAATATGTAGGAGCTTATGGGAATATGTGGGAGCGCATGGGAATATGTAGGAGCTTATTGGAATATGTAGGAGCTTATGGGAATATTAGGAGCTTATGGGAATGTTAGGAGCTTATGGGAATATGTAGTAGCTTATGGGAATATGTAGTAGCTTATGGGAATATGTAGGAACTTATGGGAATATGTGGGAGCTTATGGGAATATGTAGGAGCTTATGAGAATATTAGGAGCTTATGGGAATATGTAGGAGCGTATGGGAATATGTAGGAGCTTATGGGAATATGTGGGAGCATATGGGAATATGTAGGAGCTTATTGGAATATTAGGAGCTTATGGGAATATGAGCCAATTGATTCTACTCCTGTTTAGTATTTGGCGAATGGGACTATAGGCTTGTGTTCATTTTCAACCAAGTAAGGTCAAATTTTTACGCATCAGTAAATTCTAATCCTATTTTTAAATTTTTGAAACGGACTATAAGCTTCGTTTCAATTTTCTGCTATACAATGAGCAACTGCCATGCATAAGTAGATTCAACTCTATGTCAATTATCGAAAATGAGAGATAAGGAAAAAGAGAGAGAGAATGGGAGTATATGGGAACTTATGGGAATATGCGGGAGCTTATGAGATTGTGCTAACTATTCAATGCACATAGGACCTTTATATAGCTATAAAATGTTCTTGTGTGTATTGAATATAGTTAGCATAATCATTCATAATAAAATGACTACAAGTTTAAATATATATAACATCAGTTATATATAAATTGTTGATATTATTAGTCCAATACTTTATACCAATATATAGATCTTTGTTCGTTTGTGCTTTGTATATGGCTATAAAAGCATCAATCAATTTTTATCTAAGAGTTAGACCGGCAACACTCACTCATATACATTTATATCTCAAATATTCCCATAAGCTCCCGTATACTCCCATAAGCTCCCGCTTGTTCCCATAATCTCCCGCATATTCCCACAGGCTCCCGCATGTTCCCATAAGCTTCCGCATATTCCTAAAAGCTCCCACATGTTCTTATAAGCTCCCACATATTCCCATTCTCTCTTTATCTATCTATCTATCTATCTATCTATCTATCTATCTATCTATCTATCTATCTATCTATCTATCTATCTATCTATCTATCTATCTATCTATCTATCTATCTATCTATCTATCTATCTATCTATCTATCTATCTATCTATCTATCTATCTATCTATCTATCTATCTATCTATCTATTTATCTGTCTATCTATCTATCTATCTATTTATATATCCTCTCTGTCTCTCTCATTCCCTCCCTCTCTCTCTGTCTCTCTCTCTCTCTCTCTCTCTCTCTATATATATATATATATATATATATATATATATATATATATTGATTGCGCAGTCACTAATCAATCAATATGTGCAGACTTTTGTTCAGTCAAAGAGTTCACCGTCAAAAGATCTGTACTCCAGTACTTTAAGAGGTATGACGCTTGCTATATTGTACTGTCAACATTGACAGCTAATTAAAGTACTCTGTGGGAATGGGGGGTGGTGTCATTCAATCAAACTTCAAATTATCAGTTAACCGGTATTGTCTTTCTCTCTATCTCTATTTGTCTTTCTATCTCTATTTGTCTTTCTCTCTATCTCTATGTCTCTCTCTCTCCCCCCTCTCTGTTTATGTTTAGGGCTGCAATATTTTTTTTAAATTATTGTATGATTTTGATTGTCGTTTGCTGCTGAGAAATAAATTTATACACTTTTTTTTTTTTTTAAAATGAAAAACAACAATAGAAATAGAAAGAAAAATTATACTTGAATAGGGGCATAATACAGTAGTATGGGGGCATAGATAGTTGAACAGGTCATAAATTAAAGACATAGATTTGACCTGATATTATAGATGTCAAAATAAAGACAGAGACTTTGACCTCATCATACAGCTGTGAATTTTTATGACATAGACTATGACCTAATTCTATAGTGTTTAGATACATTACAACCGCGCGCACTCTGCCACCTTTTCGACAAAGAATCGCTTCATTAAAAAGTCTGCGGTACTCATAAATCTAAAGTTGAAGACGTCACCAGATACCTGATTTTAATCACTCCCCCCCCCCTTCACCCTCCCCACCCATTACCACGACATCGAAGATTGAAGTTATAGCCGTGACGTGTCATCTCGTGTAAACACAAACAGCCGTCGGGCATATATATATATATATATATATATATATATATATATATATATATATATATATATAAGGTCAGCTGAAACCACTGGACTTTGTCGGCTTCGTCCTTTTGACCCAAACTAGCCATATACACACTGGAGATGATTTTGGTTTTGGGTTTAGCTGTTTTATTTCATGGCGTCTATTGCCAAGGTAAGAATTTTTTTTCAGACTGCATTCTACCAGGGTCGTCTTCAAGTTGAGCTCACAAGTAAATGGAGCCCCCCCCCCCAAACTCCTCCTCCCCAATACAGCAAGTCACAATTCTTTTGGGAGGGTTTTAAATCGATTTGTATTTTGCTCAACACGGTGATTAGACTTTATCCAAAGAATAAACAGCTGCCCCTTTTAACAGCTGCCCCCCTTCAACAGCTGTCCCGTCAGCAGCTGCCCCTTTAAACAGCTGCCCTAATTAGATCCGCACTAGGGTAACGACAGACGTTTGTAGACTTTACTGGGGTGTACCACACCATTCAGACGTGCCTCCAAAAGAATGTTTGAATTCTCCTAGGACGGGATAGTACATGACGCGTTTGAGACCAGGTGCGACAGATATACGCTATACCCACTGGAGGGTTCGGGTGTAAATTGAGAGGGGTCGGGTGTAAACTGAGAGGGGTCGGGTGTAAACTAAGAGTGGTCAGGTGTAAACTAGCAATGGTCAGATGTAAGCTGAGAAGGGTTAGGTAAAAAAACTGGGAAGGGTCAGTTGCTAACTACAAATAGCCACAGTGAGAGACAAACTGGTATTTATTCATGATTGATTCATTAATTATAGTTGTCATAGTTACGGGGGTGACAATCAGTTTGGGCTGTATTTTTTTCAGACATTGGTTGTAGTTTTAACTCACTGGCGGATTTGTGGTGTGTTCAACGTAGGTATTGCGTACATTTAAAAAAAAAAAAAAAAGACAGATAAATAAACAAAATAAAATTAAATTTCGACATTTAGTCAATTTTTTCTAGACTGGCGGGTTTCGTCAGTTTGCGACACTGCTCGGCATTTTCAGTTCACGTCGCGCGCACAGCATGGTGGGAGACAAACAGTTGTCGCCCATAACATGCAATAGACAGAGATGTCCGATATTTGTCACCAATACAAAATAATAGACACATTTGTATAAAACCGTCCATCTTTCTGTCCCAATGTTTTGCGTTCGGTCAACGCGAGTCTAACTAATTAAAGATATTTTGTTATTTAATTCTTCGGGAAAAATAATCATATTTAAAAAATATCTTGACATAAAAAGATTTGGACCTTCAAAGTACGCATCGAAGGTGCTCTCGCTCTCTCTCTCTCTCTTTCTTTCTCTTTCTCTCTCTCTCTTTCTCTCTCTCTCTCTCTCTCTTTCTCTCTCTCTCTTTCTCTTTCTCTCTCTCTCTCTTTCACTCTCTCTCTCTCTTTCTCTCTCTCTCTTTGACTCTCTCTCTCTCTTTCTCTCTCTCTCTTTCTTTCTCTCTCTTTCACTCTCTCTCTCTCTTTCTCTCTCTTTCTCTCTCTCTCTCTTTCACTATCTCTCTCTTTCTCTCTCTCTCTTTCACTCTTTCTCTTTCTCTCTCTCTCTTTCACTCTCTCTCTCTCTTTCTCTCTCTTTCTCTTTCTCTCTCTTTTTCTCTCTCTCTTTCACTCTCTCTCTCTTTCTCTCTCTCTCTCTCTCTCTCTTTGACTCTCTCTCTTTCTCTCTCTCTCTTTCTCTCTCTTTCTCACTCTCTCTCTCTTTCACTCTCTCTCTCTCTCTCTTTCTCTCTCTCACTCTCTGAACTCTCTCAGTAATCTGCGGACTTAGACTTAGTCTCTTAGAGCCCGTGAGATCAAACTCGCTGTGTCTCTCAACATCTGGGGACTGCCATAAAGGTCAATGGTCAGCAAGCTACCCGACTTGTCCACCCTGTGGTCCGCCAGCCCGGGGCACTCAAATAGCACATGATCCACGGTTTCCTCCACTTCTCCGCAGTGTCGGAAAAAAGGGAATCAACATTGGGCCTCAACCTCCCAACGTACGCACCTATAGGAAAATGCCCAGTAAGGAACTGGGCAATCAGTCCATGCATGATCCACTTGAACCCCCACCACGGGTCAGTTTTGGACGGACGCTCCATCTGACTGCGGACATTTCTGCCCGCTACCCCTATGTCCCAACTCGAGAACCAAAGAGTTCGCCCAAAGAGTCTGATCTTGGCACACGCTGCCTCAAGTGACAAGTTTTTGAATGACGCAATTCATTGGAATTAAGGGGAGAAGCGCCACATTTTGTAATAATATCTAGGTCAAGTTATCGATTTTTTTGTCTTTGCTTTTTTGTGTGCTATTACCATCGCAGAATCAAATAAACTATGTCTCGGTGTCTATTTGACTTTATTTAATTTAAAACAATGTACCATGTATCTAGACTTTGTCTATAATTTATACTGAAAATTCAAAGTTTACTGCATGGCTAACGCCGAGCCTGGTGTGTTTATACATCGTTGTAAAGTTAATCTTTTTCGTCATTCGTGCATTCCAAATTAATTCAACCAATAGAAAAAAACTAAATAATGTGATTCAAATAAAAAGGTCAGGTATTACTAATCTTCCTTCTAATTATAGCAGAAATCGGATTTTCCCAATTGTAATGTATTCTTCATTTCTATCTCTTCATTTATGTTGTCCGCTTTGGTAGGCTTTTAGGCTAGTAAGAAAATAGTCTGTAAAACTTGTGTAATTCACAAAACAAAAAAAAAGATGAAGTAATTGTTTGTTTGTTTTTTTCATCCACACATCACATGATCAGTATCAGGGCAGTGTACCGAACAAGTGTTCTTAGACGCGAAGACGGCCATGAAAGATGTGACCTTAGGTGACGGCGAGTATAAACGACTTGAGGATATGCACACCAGTGCGTACCACAAAAGCCTGCACAACGGCTCCAGGTACCTGAACTTTTACTTCCTCAGAGAGATCACGCACGGTTCTAGCAGATACCTGCTGTCCCGTTACTTCGGGCTTAACGTCTACACGCCCATGTTGGCCTGCTTCAACTACGGGGGCCACTTGGCAGAGCCACGGAGCGAGGAGGAGTTGATGGTCATCGACACCTTGATCCGAGGCCACACATTTCTGAATTGCGTCTACCTGGGAATTGAAAAGTTGAGTGACGGAAAGTGGTACTACATGAAAAGTCGATCGCCGGCTTTCACCAAGTTTGGTCCGAAGCAGCCGGATGGGGGCAGTCAGGTGACTTGCGCGACGCTGTGGGACGGAGTGAACTGGCTGATGGACGATGACTACTGCGGCAGTGCAAAATGTCACATTGTGTGTCAGGTACCTAAGTAATCTTTGACAGCGGACACTATCAGGACTAGACCTGGAATCAGAAAGTGTTGGTTGTTTTTCAACCTAAATTTTACTTCTGAATATTATATTTTCTCATTCTCCTGACCTATTTTAAAGAATTAATTTTTTTTTCCGCATAAAACGAAATAAAAACAGATGCGCTTACAGTTTTCGTTTTTTTTCTCAAACAAATTTCACTGTCTCACTCTCTCACTCATAAACAAATATTTATATATTTATATCATATTATTTAGTGTCAACCCCTTCTATTTTAAATGGACTCATTTAATGTTGAACGTGTCGAGTTTGGGATGAAAGACAACTGTGAAAAAAAATATCCCGCAATTTAATTTCACAGTTATCTCTCTTTGAATGTCGCTCCAACCAGCTGCATTCGTTCTAATTTTAAAATGTAATAATGTTACTATGAATATAATAAATAGCCTTAGTATAATAATATTAACTATATGGACTTTATATGTTATTTCACGTAACGATATACAGCTTAAATGATCGAAAGTTAAATAAAAAGAAACATCTACAGGCGATAAGGACAGGGTGACGCGGAGGTGTGAGGGTGTGTGTGTGGGGGGGGGGGCGTATCAAGACACCTCAATTACAGATAGTCTTTTAATAGTTACTAGTATGTCTGGCTAAAACCACACAACATTACTTTGATGGTTGAGATTTCTTCAAGTGGATTTCACATGCCCTTACCCAAACCCGATGCTTCCCTCCAAAATGTAACGTCGGGTGTATTGCACAGATAACTTGTCTCACCGAATGAAGATTCATTTCTGCCTAAAATTATGAAGATTTTCGTGAACCGTACATCTACATTAAAACTAAAGAACGTTTCTTGAAACTAGTAAACAAAGGCCCGGTATCCGGACGGGCTTGTAGGCACTCCGTGGTAGTTGAAAATGATGATATATATTTGAGCGCGTTAACAATCAGACTATATACAAAAAAAAAAAAAGGAGACGTGAGTGAGTGCCTGTCAGTTAAGCAATTCGCTACATCAGATGGTGTTTTTACTGTTATACACTTTTTAGTACAATATATCGTATCGAGAACCAACCCGATGGACTTTTTTAATTACAAAAAATATAATTGAAATTTTAACAATCCTTTTACCTTAAGTATACATATAGTTTTGAATAACAACAGAATGCAATACTTTATTGATATAAAGTGTGGTAAAGTATAATGTATCAAAGTACATAATAGAAATAGATAGAATCGTTGTGTAGATTTTAATCTGCCCCACAATTTAAAAAAAAAAATATTTCATCAGTACAGAGACAGTCATGTATTAGTTGGGGCCGCAGAAGAAGAAGAAAATATCCGACCTCTTAAAAAAGAAAGAAATATCTAAGCTTGAAACATTATAGTTGTGTGAAGCAGCTAGCTACAGGCTTGTTCTGTGGGTCAGTTTGTATTGTCCACATTGTGTACGGCGCTACTCAGACTCCTTTCTTATACAATTCATTCATGTGACGTAATAATTTAAAAAAAAGAAAGGAAAAAAAAAACATAATTGTGACGTAGTTTGAGATAATTGTACATTATTTGCAAGATATAGACAACATTCTATAGAAATAATAGCAGACTGAACATCATTGATATTACATTATTTTGAGATATATACATTTACCCACATTCATCATTAGGTTGCTTATAGAACAGCATACTTTTAAAAATTGCGTTATCGCATTTTCGGCCATATGATAATCATTGAAGCGTATCCACTAAACTAGTCTTAGCCGGCAGACTGGCACGACATAACCTGTCGAGGATAAATGAGGACTAAGACACCTCGACTTTATGGCAGTTTGATTGGGACTACCCTGCTTGACTGGCCGGTGGGGATGGCAGTTTGATTGGGACTACCCTGCTTGACTGGCCGGTGGGGATGGCAGTTTGATTGGGACTACCCTGCTTGACTGGCCGGTGGGGAGGGTTTCAAAAACCACACCTGTATGATAGCAGGTTTAACCTGCGGCCTTGACAGAGATGGATAAAAATTAATAATTCCCATAAATGCGTACAGAAAATTTAGTAGATGGGGGAGGTATGGTTGAGCGCTGCAGCGCTTAGGGAGTATCCGAAAGCCTCGTGTTCTATCCCTGGCTAGAACCACGGGATCTTCTCGGGTCTGATGAAAGTTTCCTCACACCTCCCATAGTGCCTCTGTGGTCAGTGCATAACGGCCGTGGGTGGAGATGAAATAAGGGCACAATAGTATCGGTAAGGAACATTTAAAAAAGAAATGAATGCATGATAAGCAACTTAAACTCATTCAGCACAGAAAAGTACACAGTACAAGTAAATGTTGCCGCCATCTTGTGTGACAGAAGGCAGACGGAGCATGAATTGATTTTTTTTTAAATTATTGAAATAAATATGTAGATTCTAAACTGTGAGATAATTTTTTTTTTAAATCTAATAACATTTAACAAATGTTTATTTAAAAATTTAGAATGTTTACTTAAAAATTTAGAATGTTTACTTAAAAATTTAGAATGTTTACTTGAAAATTAGAATTTGTTTACTTCTGTGATTTTGTATTTTAATCTTTCTTTTTTTGTTCAACCTTTTAAAACAATCTTTTTTTTTGAACTGTGAAACATTTCTCTTTGTTTTGTCTCCATCACTCATTTAACGCTGGTAAATTAGGAGCATGAAAACTAATTGAAGAAACCAAAATTAACCACACTCGTGACGTTTTATTTACTTGCCTAAACTAAATAACCTGATCTTAAATTAGTCTTTTTTTAAAATCTTAAACATGATAAACTCATAATTAAATAGTGTTTTACAGTGGCTCTCAACTTGTTTTAGTGACCGTACCCCAAGGCCCTGTAGATACTCGACTGTCAACCTGAGAGTCCTGGGTTCGATCCCCGGTGTGGACCATGGAATTTTTCCAGGTGAAATGTGTTTCAAAGTCGTCCCACAAGTCCACCCAGCTTTAAATGGGTACCTGACTTTAAGTTGGGGAAGTAAAGGCGGCTGGGCGTTGTGCTAACCACACAATCTCTTTATATGCCGAGATTATAGAAACGGATGAATTCTACACTTCATCTGCCCCGAAGGGAACTTTACTTTTTTACCCCAAGGCCCCCCCCCTAAATGATGCGAAATTGTGTCCGCGGGTACTACTTAATGTGAGTTTCCGAAAATTTTGCATATTTTCATAATGTAATGTGCTCACCTCTCTAATGCGATGTTTGGTCACATGATTGGGGAATGGGTCACGCAGCAAACTGTCGACCCACTTCAAACTATTGGTTGTTTTAAAAAAAAAATTATAAGTCACTGCTTAACTCCTGGATAACCTTTCGCCCAGAGGCGTACCAAGGGTGTGGGGGGGGGAGGGTCGAAATTCGAAAGCCCCCCTCCCCCCTCACCGGGACCCAGCTTGAGGGATGGGGTTCCCAAAACAATTTTTTAACATAAAATATTAAGTAAATTATCTAATTTCATGGTGTGGAATACCAAAATACAGGGGCCCCCGAAAAGACCAAGCCCCCCGGGCCCCCAAATCCCTAGGTTCGGCCCTGCTTTCGCGTATCCCTTGTGGTACGCGTAGTAGCAACTGTATAAAGTAAATACAAATGAACAAACAATATGTAGTGTATATTATTTTATTACAGGTTAGAAGGTCAGGAAACAAATATGGTAGTCACACGGACAAACTGATTTTACAAGTAGACAACTTCCTGTCTCATAATGAAGTCCCTAGGGGTGGGAATGGAAGAGGTTGGGGGAAACGGTAAATGTGCACACCAAAGATGTATTTATGTAATGTCACGTGACACGTGTGGCCTGCCCGCCCTCCCCCCCCCCTTCCCTCTCTAGCTCTTGCCGAACGGAGCCCCAAGAGTGCAAGGACCACCCCCCACTTTCCATGGTAACTGGCCCCATCTTTTAAGTGTTAGTTACTGTAAAGGGGGGGGGGGTGAGGCAGTAACATCCTGGATGACCTTCAGTATTGATGACGTCATATCAAGAAGAAATACGTTTAATCATTAACTATACCTTCAACGTGTTACAAATTTTTTTTTTAATATTATTTTGAATCCGTTTGCCAGATTGGGAAAAGCCGTAAGAGAGCCCCGGCAAATTTTTCAGGGCCAAGCGGTGTAAATTGGTCATCATCATCATCATTGCCCGTCACTCCTATCGGAGTATGGGCCACCAACTAAAGATCTCCAGCGACTTCCGTCCTGAGCCATTCTCTCCAGCTGCTTCCAGCTGAACCCCATCCTGGTGATGTCCGCTTCAAATTCTCGCCTCTATGTGTTTCTTGGCCAACCTGACATTTATGGGTGATATATATATATATATATATATATATATATATATATATATATAAGGGGCTGTCAGCATTGAGCAAGCCTCTAGATAGCTGCGACTAAGTCCAAGATGAATTGTGCACTTCATCTGACACGATGTGCCTTTTACTTTGACTCTTTGCCAGATGTACGTGGAAAGTTTAAAAAAATTTCCATTAAGACTAACGTACAGTCCAAATAGTTCTATGTCCAGCTTTAATAAATGTGTGAGTGAAAAGTTTTCAATTCCGCGCCCCCTTAACATTCTCCTTAACTAAAAGTCGGGTAGACAATTTAAACTGGTCAGACTCCATTGTATATGTATAGAAATGACAAGAATCAAAACACCAAAAAAATACAATACAGAGAATGTGACATAAATATCATAAGTATACACAATATCCTTCACATAAAAAGAAAATTGTCAAAAGTAATATTGGGAGAAAATAAAATGAATTTTTTTTTTACAGCGAAGTGAATGAATATGCAATAAAAACCAAACCTGTAATGTATATATATATATATATATATATATATATATATATATATATATATATATACATATATATATATATACATAGGTAACAGGGCTAAATGAATGAATCTCATTCTTCTGAATGACTGAAAAGTAAGGGCCCCCCATCAAAGTGGTCAAGATGGGGGCCACCTAATGTCATTACAATGGCCCTGAATGGTAATACTTAGATTACCAAACAAAAATTGGAATAATGAAAAAAAAAAGAAAAAGAAACATTAATCCATATTTCATGGAATTACTTCAGATTACTTCAGATTACTTCAGATTACTTATTACTTTAAACACGGCCGCTCTAATGGATAGACAAACTAAGCAAATACCTAGGCCCTCCCTCTGCCAATGAGCCCCCCCCCTTCCTGTATAGTTTCCTGTTAAATATTATGCTCTAGGGGCCCCCGAGCGTATTTTCGCTAGTGAACCAAATTGACCAGTCACAAAAAAAATGCAAAGTATAGCTCTGACTTAACATTAATGAAGTCAAATTACTTTCACATTAATGATGTACTCCATAATACTACACATGAAGAATTTAACAATAATATTGGAATTGAATTATTTGAGAAAATACACAGTAGTTCCCCACTGAGCTATGAATGGCACTACAACGTTCAAAGAAAGAACAAACCAGCTACAGCTAGACAGCTACAATCCAATGCGCTAAAATTTAGTTCACTAATTAATATCAGAGATTGTCTCCCCTGTAGATAATAAAGCTTTCTTTAGATTTTTGGTGAAGATATTTTCTTCCTTGTCTTAGACAAAGGTCAAGCGTCTTCTGTGTCGTCATGTCTGCCTCTGACGTCATTATGCTTATCAACCAATGGGGTGAAGGCTTGGGAAGTTGCCTTGAGTTCCACAGCTTCCTGCGGAGAGAGAGAGAGACAGATAAAGAACTGCCAATGGTTGTGAAAAAATCATCACTTGTCTATCATAGACAAGTTGAAACCAGTTGAAACCAAAAATGATCGCCAAAAGCACATCAATTTGTAAACTTCACATGCAAATCAAAATATTTAATGGGTGTATTCATTTTTATAGTGCGTAGATTTGTATGTCTTTCTTCTAAAATTACAGTAGTTCCTATGGTTTAAATTTATCGCATTCGATCATGAACAATTTATAATTTCGTTATGAAAATTATAAGTTTTGGAAACTTGCTGACGGGGCCACTAGGAGTGAAAGGGTCCCAGGCGTAGGGAGGGGGTAGCCGATTTTGAAACTCATTTCTTCATTTTTAATTTGTTGCAAATTAGGTAGGTGGGGGCAGAGAAGCCTCAGTCGCTTTGGATTATTACGGGCTTCAGTCGCTATAGTTTGTCAGGGGACGATGTATTCCAGGATACGATTCCCTGATGCTAACGTTGTAATTCAAAATGAAATGCGGCGAAGACGGTGAGGATGTGGGGGGGGGGGTGATTATGTGGTCAATTTGAAGAAATTGAGAGAAAAATACTAGTTAGTGTACAAGTCACAGAGTCTGAAAAAAAAGACTAGTTAGTGTACAAGTCACAGAGTCTGAAAAAAAGACTAGTTAGTGTACAAGTCACAGTCTGAAAAAAAAGACTAGTTAGTGTACAAGTCACAGAGTCTGAAAAAAAAGACTAGTTAGTGTACAAGTCACAGAGTCTGAAAAAAAAGACTAGTTAGTGTACAAGTCACAGAGTCTGAAAAAAAGACTAGTTAGTGTACAAGTCACAGTCTGAAAAAAAAGACTAGTTAGTGTACAAGTCACAGAGTCTGAAAAAAAAAGACTAGTTAGTGTACAAGTCACAGAGTCTGAAAAAAAAGACTAGTTAGTGTACAAGTCACAGAGTCTGAAAAAAAAGACTAGTTAGTGTACAAGTCACAGAGTCTGAAAAAAAAGACTAGTTAGTGTACAAGTCACAGAGTCTGAAAAAAAGACTAGTTAGTGTACAAGTCACAGAGTCTGAAAAAAAAAGACTAGTTAGTGTACAAGTCACAGAGTCTGAAAAAAAAGAGAGTGGTAAAATTTCATAAAATTTGAAAGTAAATGAATAGAACAAGTTAAGAATGTCACAGAATTTGCAAAAAAAAAAAAGACAAGGTTAAAGGTCACAGTTGAAGGGATAGGCTCTGTACTCACGTTTGTTTTATTGTGGTGGTCCATCGAGTTCTTCGCCTTGTGGTTCGTGAAGTCCCTAGAGGTGTCCACCATGGAGTAGCCATCGATGAACGTAGACGTGGTGGCAGTGTTCTTGCGCCTGTGGTCAGACATGAGTCTCTGCTCCTTCCATTTACGTACAATGAGTGACCTGACCTGTTAGATGAAGGGATATCATTTTGTGACTTTTATTTTCCACAGCTAACACAACAGTATATTTGTTTATTTTTTTGTATATAAACAACAAGGCCAGTTCTACAAAACACTGGGGACGGATGGTCGTGCTGTTGTGTTTTAGTTTGTGAGTTGCGCAGCAGAATATCTGCTGTCAGAATATTTATATATGAGTTTTAGAGCTGTTTTGGGTCAGTTAGCGTGTTGAATGGCATGGCGTGGGTTTGACTGTGAAAAGGGTGGAAGATCAAAGTCGTGAATGGAGAGTGACCGGAGTGACCAGTATGACCAGTGGAGCATGGCTGTATTTGGCTGAGGAGATCAGTGGGAGGGGGAGGTATGAGGGAAGGTGGTTGTATGGGAACGTGGAGAAGGGAGTTAAGCGGACAGTAAAGAATTCATCGTATGGGACAGTTGTTAGTTCTGGAGTGTAAAAGTTGAACCGTTGAAGACTATACAAATTGTCTGGACTTTATTGTTATTTTGTCATCATTCTTTTTTTTTATAGATTTGATGGATTAAACTTATATCATTTCGTTTTTATGAATACATTGTTCCTATCACTGAATGTATATTTGAAGTTTTCTCTGTTGTGTATTAGCGTGTGTTTTCCCAAGTGTCATTTGGTGCGTGGTGTTCAAGAGGCAGTTGGGATGTTGATCTTAAAAGAATGCGGACATATTATGAAGTATTAACGAAGGAGATAAATTAGAGGCCCAACAAGATCCTGTACACAACAGTGCGGTAAAATGCTCGGCTGTCGACCTGGGGGTCCCTGGTTCGATCCCCGGTAAAAGTTCCCGCTATATCTCCAGTGGTGCCGCCATGGCCATTACACTATCGCCTATGGTGGGGATGAAAGAAGGGCACAATACAAACCGTCCCATTGGTGATTTTATAGGATCTAAGAGATTTATCTCATCCTTACAGGGGACATCACACACAAACACTGGGAGCCTATTAGTAGTCATAGGTAACAGAGATAAGTGTGTTTGACTTGACTTAGAATGTAGCAGGTGGGGCCAAAGTCAACTCTTAGAGCCACATGTGACTCTATAATGAAATTTTGTTCGGCCCCCCAGTGAGCCAGTTTTTCTTCTTTAATTTTGTTCAATAAATTTTGTTCAATAAATTTTGTTCAATAATTTTTGTTCAATAAATTTCGTTCAATAAATTTTGTTTAATAATTTTTGTTCAATAAATTTTGTTTAATTAATTTTGTTCAATTAATTTTGCTCAATAAATTTTGTTCTATAAATTTTGTTCAATTAATTTAGTTCAATAAATATTGTTAAATTAACCTGCAGCTCGGCTGTTTAATGTTTTTATTGTGTTATCAAGTAAAAAATTGTATAGGATAAATAAAAAAAAAAGACTTTTTATTAAATTGGCTTTTCTCTTGCAGATCTTAATTTAAATTTTATCGACTTTGAAAATGGATTGATGAATAAGTAAACAAGACTTACCTCTCCATTGCAGAAGCAGAAGATGATTGAGACGATTGCTCCCTGTGAATGCACGAAATAAATGTAGTTCAGTCAAAAGCACAAAGCTTTGATTAAAGGATAAAACATTTTATCTCATAATATCAACAAGAACCTTAGCCTACTTCTTTGTAAAATATAATTGTCTTTACTTCCCTTTACATAGCTACTTGAATATTGTAGCTACGATTATAGGACAAAGCTGTCAGATATGTTAGTCAAATGAATCACAACTTAGTGAATTTACCGATAAATTAAATACCCCGTTACTTATAATTGACTCTATATTCAATGAAATACTACAATGATGCGCTGTCGTATATTGCAGGCTAAACACTGATGTGTTATTGTACATTACAGGCTAAACAATGATGTGTTATTGTACATTACAGGCTAAACAATGATGTGTTATTGTACATTACAGTGCAAACAATGATGTGTTATTGTACATTACAGGCTAAACAATGATGTGTTATTGTACATTACAGGCTAAACAATGATGTGTTATTGTACATTACAGTGCAAACAATGATGTGTTATTGTACATTACAGGCTAAACAATGATGTGTTATTATACATTACAGGCTAAACAATGATGTGTTATTGTACATTACAGTGCAAACAATGATGTGTTATTGTACATTACAGGCTAAACAATGATGTATTATTGTACATTACAGGCTAAACAATGATGTGCTGTTGTACATTACAGGCTAAACAATGGTGCTCGATTGTACACGTCTACTGCTGTCATTTATTTATTTCGTCTAGTCCAGGGGCGGGGAAACCTTTTAAGTTGGGGGCAACATTGGTTACGTATATCTGATCGGCGGCCCGGGCCATAGGAAGATGGTTAAAGTGTTAATGTAAATTATGTATACATGTCATAAAACAAGAGGCTAGCGATGTGTTTCTCTCTGAAACAGGTTGCAACAGTCGTGGCCTGCGGGCCTTAATTTGACCATGGGCTGTTCTATTTAGGGGTACCCGGTGTCTACAGCTAACTGTTAGTATTTGTATCCATCGGCGTCCTATTGGCTACGGCTGTGGAGGAAAGGGTTCAAGCTATGATGAACGCCAAACGAGATTCTACTATAAATGGGTCTACATATGTATATATAAAAAAAGTTCCCTTAGCCCAAACGGACCATCGGGGCAGATGAAGTGTAGAATTCATCTGTTTCTATAACCTCGGCATATGAAGGGGATTGTGTGCTTAGCACAACGCCCAGCCGCCTTTACCTCCCCAACTTAAGTCAGGTACCTATTATAACCTTGATGGACTTGTGGGACGACTTTGAAACCCATGCTTCTCACCGAGGATCGAACCCAGGACTCTCAGGTCGACAGTCGAGTATCTACACCACTCGGCCATCCGTCCCACTCTATACTCATATCTATACATATCTAAAGGGACTATCAATTGTGCTGGATCTATTGAGGAGCAGCTGCCCTCTTCCCCCCCCGCCCCGCCCCCTGTTTAAGTTATCTTTTTGTCATCGTGTTTATTGTTGTCTTTTCCTGGCGTGTTGATCATCTTTTTTACTTCCCTTACACAGCCACAATTCATTCATCCAAAGGTTTGTTTTTAATTTTAATGCTATTATAATTACATGCGTTTTCTTTTCTTCATTTTAATGAGCCCAACTCACTGCTGATCAATTGTTACCTGCAATGACGTAATCAATGACACGACATGCTGGTACACACGTTGCCATACTGTGTCCTCCTCGGGCTGGAACGGCATCAACAGGTGCTGCAGCCCGAACAGCGGCACCAGTATTAAGATGGCCTTCGCTGCTTTCCTGAAGTTTATGAACAAAACACAAAATTAAATTTATTAGCAAAAATGGTTCGGACGGCGGAGCAGTGGTTCTCAAGGTATGGGTTGAGACTCACTTGTGGCTCGCGGGCGGGGTTCAAGTGTAAGGTGGGGGGGGGGCGGAGGAGGTGGGATGGGAAACGCTTTGTTAATGGCAAGAAAAATCTTCATGCTGCAGCACGACATATACATGAGCTCAACTTCCGGCTTCCCATTCACCTACATATGTCTCCCGTGGTGCCTCTATGACTATGGCACTATCGGCTATGGTTGGGAATGAAAGAAGGGCACTATTGGGCAAACTAACTTGGGTATTCTACATGTATGGATTCTACAATAGGGTGTGTACATGTATAGATTCTACAATAGGGTGTGTACATGTATAGATTCTACAATAGGGTGTGTACATGTATAGATTCTATAATGGGGTGTGTACATGTATAGATTCGATAATGGGGTGTGTACATGTATAGATTCGATAATGGGGTGTGTACATGTATAGATTCTATAATGGGGTGTGTACATGTATAGATTCTACAATGGGGTGTGTACATGTATAGACTCTATAATGGGGTGTGTACATGTATAGATTCTATAATGGGGTGTGTACATGTATAGATTCTATAATGGGGTGTGTACATGTATAGATTCTATAATGGGGTGTGTACATGTATAGATTCTATAATGGGGTGTGTACATGTATAGATACAATGATGTCTGTACATAGACTACACTAGTGCTTCATAGAATCTCAGAGATCAAAACATCTCATCCTTGTTGAGAAAAGAGACAGGTGCGGGGACTGGTGAGTACCTGGCTAGTTGAGTACCTGGCTAGTTGAGTACCTGACTAGTTGAGTACCTGGCCAGTTGAGTACCTGGCTAGTTGAGTACCTGGCTAGTTGAGTACCTGGCTAGTTGAGTACCTGACTAGTTGAGTACTTGGCCAGTTGAGTACCTGGCTAGTTGAGTACCTGGCTAGTTGAGTACCTGACCAGTTGAGTACCTTGCTAGTTCGTAATGAGACCTCATGGTATATAAACACATCTCTCCCACCCCTCCCTCCTTTCCCCTTGTCAATTGTTAAATCACTGCGACCTATTCTGTGGGACGGCGGAGGTTACACCGTTAAAGGCGACCATGGCAGTACGCGGTGCATTGGGCAAGTCTCGAAAGCCTGGGTCGAAAGGAGACAGCAAAGTTTAAACTATGCATCACCGCACCACTATACACCGCACCACTATACACCGCACCACTGTACACCGCACCACTATACACCGCACCACTGTACACCGCACCACTATACACCGCACCACTATACACCGCACCACTGTACACCGCACCACTGTACACCGCACCACTGTACACCGCACCACTGTACACCGCACCACTATACACCGCACCACTGTACACCGCACCACTGTACACCGCACCACTATACACCGCACCACTATACACCGCACCACTATACACCGCACCACTGTACACCGCGCCACTGTACACCGCACCACTATACACCGCACCACTATACACCGCACCACTGTACACCGCACCACTGTACACCGCACCACTATACACCGCACCACTGTACACCGCACCACTGTACACCGCACCACTATACACCGCACCACTATACACCGCACCACTATACACCGCGCCACATTGCTCCCCGGGTTTATCTAAAGCTACCGCCGCCTGACCTCTTTCTCCCTCCCCGTGAAATGTGCAACAGACATTTTACCTGCTCTGACAGGCTTCTGGAATTTGGCGCAATTTTGTCAACAGTAAATAGACTATGTGTATCAACAGAAATGTGTTGATCTGAAATATAAAAGAATATATATATAAGCAAAAACAGGTCAAAAAGGTTAACAGGTGTACACAAATTTAACAATTGAGCTATCTGCACTGTACAGTCATGATAATATACAAAGTACAATTAACAAGACCAGTAATAAACTATGTGCACTTTTACGTAGATGGGGGGAGGGGCGAAAATAGATCAATATCGGGAGGTGTGGATGTGGCAACAATAAGTCAAAGGGCTGTAACTCTAACACTAAGTGTTAATAAAGAGTTATCCTTACCGCCGTGGATATGTAGATGGGGACTGCGATGATATTGAGCAGAATGTCTTCATCGATCCAGCACCTGGAGACAGACAGTCGGGGAAATATGAATTTTCTTTTATTTAAACAGGAGCGATGATGACAGAATTTTTGTACATGATTTTTTTTTTAAAATCTTTAGCTCGGCTCTAAAAAAACCTTTGAACACCTTGAATGTTTCCAGCCAAATTACCGCCACATGTTATAGAACAAAAAGGTTGAGTGCATATGACATGCGGTCATTTAGCAGCCATTCCTCCCCCTCTCAATGCATATGACACGTGCTCATCTGAGGTCCACAGCCCGCTGGAAAAAAAAATGTAGCAGCTGAGAGGAGTGTTGGCGGAATGGCTGGTTAACCGCCAGTTTTGGCGGTAATTTTCATGGAATAGCAAATGTTTTAGCCCAATGGCGGATTCAGATTTTCTCCTTTCGCAATTAAGAAAGAAAATGACGTTTAAAAGATAAAATTAGAAGTAAATTTGGACATTTCTTTTTTAACTTTACTGATCGATTTGGTTTTTTTTGGCGAATAGCTTAATTAATTTGGGCGGTTTTCGTTAAAACCATCTGTTAACAATGTTGACCGTAAAAGTAGGCGTGACGCGGTTGTTAATAAATTAGTGATAGCTGAATAGGACATAATATGTGAATGACCTGTGGATGTTAGTACCAAGATATGAAATGGCGAACACTTGAATTGTTATACTGGACATAAGACGGACATAGTGTGAGGTAAAAATGGAGGTGACGTACTCACATAACTCTCCGCTCTGGATACGACCCACGGGCGGCCCCGTAAATGATGATGGTGACGAGAGGGACACCTGTGGGAGATGAGAGTCAATGATGTTAACACCTGTTATGCTTCGGTGACTTCACAACGGAACTAACACCATTAACGATAATAAATGACGTCATAGCATTTAATAATCTCTAACAACATGTACCAATTTGTGTAAATGGTTTTTTTTTAAATAACTATTATTATTATGAATGTAGACGTTCTTTAAAGGCCAGATAAGGTGTAGAATATATCATTCTAAGAAATGTCATGCAGAAGATTGAATGTGTGTGTAAAGTCCCTGTAAGGATGAGAACAAATATCTTAGATCCTATAAACTACTAATGGGGCGGTTTTTACGGTGCCCTTCTTTCATCCCCACCATAGACAATAGTGCAGTGGCCATGGAGGCACCATGGGAGATATAGCGAGGACTTTAGCCATGACCTGAACATTTTCCTTGGTCATCACCGGAGATCGAACCAGGTACCTTCAGGTCGAGCGCTTTACCGCACGACCATCCGTCCCCCTCGATCGACTTTAGTTCACTGTAAAAATGTTTTTAAAAAAGAAAACGTCATCTGAATTTCAACACCTGCACTTGGACTTCGCTGAGAAGTTTACATTTAATTGTGATGTCAGATGCGGGATAATGTGTACAGCAAGTTTTGTGAGGGTACTCATGTTGAACTTTTTTGATAAGATGATGGTAAAATTAAGTAAATCTCAGCCCCGTAGCGTGAAAATTCTACAGCAGGGGCCAGGCAATAGCAGGGGGGGGAAGTAATACATTTTACTAAGTAGAACAAATAAGCAGGGGGCCAGACAAAACGCAGGGGGGCCTCGGCCTCCCTGCCACCCCCCCGCACGCTACGGGACTGGTGAAGCTCATGTACGATTGTTTGCCAACCTTGTGGGTTTTTTATTTTGTAATGTAAAGTACATTTATTGAACATGGTTTAATGTCTTAATATGGAATTCTGAAAAAAATAAATCAATAAATTTAAATGGTAAAAAAAGACATTTCAACTTCGCCTATCTGCGACAGACGTATGATACCTGCGACAGACGTATGATACCGTTAGATTAAAAACAAAACATATGCATGATCCTTAACGAAACAAAAATAAAATACGCATAAATTTAAAATAATAAAAATAAATGAGTAAATAATCTAACAACTCACTCCATGACCTATATATTTGACAGAACTGTTCCTGTGGCTGTTTACTACCTGAGCATCATGCTATCACGGCAACACTCTCAGCATTCATTTACGACGATGAATATGTCTGCCATTGTAACAGACATTTCGTTTGGGGTTTTCTTTAAAGTTAAATAATCCTTGTTTACCCCCCTCCCTTCTACCCCCCACCTCACACCCCCAGATCAGGTATTAATTTGTTTCCATGCACCCTCCCACCCCCAGCTCTCTTATCGCTAACGTCAACAAAGAAAGGGTCACTCTGGACTCAAGCAGTAAATATTACATGCCATTTTTTTTTAAAATAAAGAAGAGTTATGTTCTCCTTGCTGCACTTTTATAATAACACTTCGGGTATTTCCGAAGGGTGTCTGCCATACATGTGAGTAATTAATTCGTTTTTGAAGGGTTTACCTAGATTGTGGATCAGAGGAGGATTATCTCGGAAAAGGGGGGAGAGGGTGGGAGAGCAGACCCGGGGTGGGGGGGGGCGGGACGAGAGGATTTATTAGGCTCGACTGCATTCCCGGATTAGGGTCGATTAGGGCCCAGGGCGCAAATAAAAAATAATTACCGGAAACATAGCTTTACAATACAGGTGAACTTTACAATACAGGTGAACGTTACAACACAGGTGAACTCTACAATATAGGTATTTGTGTTAAATAATTGCAGGAAACATAGCTTTACAATACAGGTGAACTTTACAATACAGGTGAACTTTAAAATACAGGTGAACATTGCAATACAGGTGAACTTTACAATACAGGTGATTTTTACAATACAGGTGTTTGTGTTAAATAATGTCTAGCCACCTTCACATCCCCAATTTAGGTCAGGTACCAATTAAATTCGCTGGGTGGACTTGATGGAAAAAGATCCATTGGTTCTCAGTGAGGATCTAACCCGGCACTGTCGAGAGAGAGTCTAGCGCTCTTCACAACTTATCAACCCGTCCCTCACACCGAATACACTACTTTGAGATGTGACTACCTACCCCATTCGCCTGCCATAAGAAAATGTGTGACGATTTATCCAACATTCTACTGATAGATATGACAACCTACCCCATCCGCCTGCGATGAGACATTTGATGAGAAGTTTCCCAGTTCTCAAAGCTCTGACTAGTATGAAATGCAGGTAGATTCCTTCGCAGAACATCCAGGCGAAGCTGGTCAAGTTGAAGTAGTAGGCCACAACGTGCAGCACCTGGCACCATACCTGTAGACAGACAAACAACGTCATTCATGACATAGAAACACGTCACGTAGTGGGAAACGTCACAGAAACACGTCAAATAGTGGGAAACGTCATACAAACACGTCACGTAGTGGCGAAACGTCATAGAAACACGTCACAAAAGATGAGATATCATTTAAACACATCACAGAATCAGGGTTGTCTTATGTAAGTGGTACGCAATAGGCACTTTAGCATCTAAATGTTTAAGGAGGGGGAGGGGGGGGGTGCTAGAGAGTAATTACGGTAAACTCAAAATGGAATTTTTTATCATCAGACCTTCGGAGGCCCCTTAAAGTTGTAGGCCCTGGTAAAAGTAGGCACAGTGCATAAAGGGTAAGACGGCTTTGTACACAATGTGAAATGTCAAAAGTCATAGAAACACGTTACTAAACCATATATATATATAATACTCGCTTTAAGGAAGGGAAATAAGTAAGAAAAAAAATGTGAAAAAAACAAAAGTTACCCTTAACAAAGATATTTTAAAGCAAGCCTGTGACGTAGTAATTGATAGCCGGCACGAGGCGATGACAACAAAATAGAGTTGTTTCCCTTTAGTGGTCAAGTCGATTTAAAAACCGGATATTTAGTTTTAAAAAAAAAACACGAAGTCTTTTCATTGGTGTTTTGAAATACTCTCGCACACATACGCGATAAACACGTTTGGTGTATTCATTTTGTAAAGCACACAATCCACACGACAACAACGTGTTTTTAAAGACAGTAAAATGGCTGGTGGAAACGAGAAACTTACAAACTGAGTAAGTTTTCCGATCCCTTTACACGAGGGCGCTGTTTGTTCGTGAGGTTTGCAGACGACTCAGCACGGAACGGATCTAAAGATTTAGAGCTCAGTCCGGCAGACGATTGTGTCTGGTGTACTTCACTTTGCGGGTTTTTTGTTGTTTTTTTTCGACGCGAGAGATGCGACGCTGACCTTGCCTATTAATTATTAGGTAGACAACCGACGTGAAGTTGTTTTTTAGGCCAGTAACGATGGGAGGGGACATGAAGGAGAGGGGGGAGGGAGGGAATTGGCACCGGTGATAATTTACCGTAGTTTGGCTCCAGAGGATTAACGGATTAGCGACTTACTTCCTGTAGGAGTAATCCATTAGTATGATGATTATTTCCCTCATCGATGGAAGACAGCGATAACGACTGAACTTAGAAAGTCTAGCTCTTCTACTGACGGCAGACAATAATAACAACGGAAATAGGTTACCGTTTAAAGCTTTTCTACCATGTATACCCTATG
>JAGDYQ010000084.1:1175446-1187946 GCA_021962125.1 Bulinus truncatus
ATGTATATTTTCAAAGATATTAATATATATTATAATAGATTCAATATTATTCCCCCCCAACAGTTAAGAAACTGTTATCGTATCAAGCAGTAACATTTCAATTTGCGTACTTTCTGTGAATCAAAATGTAAACCAAGTTGGTTCTTCTAGAATATAGATTTTGTAGTCATTTATGTAGACAAAGTTAAACTTTACTTTAAGTTACTTATTCTTCATTAGACAAGGAGTAACTTTACTTTAAAATCTTTATCTTCTAGTAAGACCTATACTAACTTTACTTAAAAGCTGATTTCTTATAGTTGGAAACAGACTAATTAAAAATGTTTTTTTCTGATAGCTAGACAAAGACAAGCTTTACTTTAAGCTAATTTCTACTTGTTTAAGCTCAGCTTTAAGCTTGTAGCTTCTACATAGAAAAATAAAATGGTTTTTACTTTAAAATGACAAGGAATGTGGTGTTCTTTAACTTAATCTATCTTTTGTCTGGTCATTTGTTTGGTCATTTGTCTGGTCATTTGTACTTTAACTTTATCTATCTTTTGTGTGTGGCACATTATGAACTATATCTGTTTTACTCACACAGAAAAAATGTATCTTTTATTTTCATACCCATAAAGACAGTACCAGTCAGAAAGTCAAGTGGGCCTAGAGTGACAAAATACCGTTAATAAAAGTGTTATATCAAAATTAATTTTGCGTTAAACGCCAAACCATAACATAGCAGTGAGCTAATTTATTTACTTTTCCGTGCGTAAACAACGATTAGGCTGGTCGGTGGTGGGACTGGTTGGGAGCTACTGAAGGACCAACCCCCCCCCCCTTGAAAGTCAAGTCTAATCTCATTACAGTTATAGTTTAGCCCCGGGGTTAGTTTGTCCTGATCACGGGCTAGTTTCGTCCCCTAATTGATCAACTCATCTTACGCCCCGGGGGGGGGTGGATGTGGAAGGGGGGGGGTCGTAGATCCTGTCAAGTGGCTGAGAAAGAGGTGCGGCGCATTAGTGGCTATACCACGTGACTAAATAATGGAGAGTTTCTTGGTGATATACAGATTCAGGGGAGAAAGATCCTGATCACACATGTTTGTTTTTCTTTCTTTGAAACAAAATAGTAATAGACTAGTTGTATAGGAGATAAAAACAGAGCAGACAGACAGACAGTCAAATATCTAGATAGATTTACACGTAGAAAGATAGACAGACAGAGAGATATATAGATACTAGAAGGATAGACAGATAGACAAAGAGACAGACAGACAGGCAGGCACGCAGATAGATAGATAGATAGATAGATAGATAGATAGATAGATAGATAGATAGATAGATAGATAGATAGATAGATAGATAGATAGATAGATAGATAGATAGATAGATAGCGATATGCCCTACACACACATTCACCACTGTAAGATGGACTGTTGTAGAAAACCTCAAAACGGCTTAACTTTGTGTTCAAGTCCTTCAGATTTCTTTGATTGATCCTTGTGGCAATACATTATTTTTCGTTAATTCTAATAACCAGTGACATATACTTGAATGCCAGTGACATATACCTGAATGCCAGTGACGTATAACTGGGTGCTAGTGACGTATTGCTCAGTCAGAAATTGATGAAAGCGTAGAAAGTAAAAACAGTGGGGAGAAGAAATGGCTATTTCCGATAACAAAATCATCACATAATCAGAAGAAAATGACTTATACGTACAGGGGTAAATTGAAAGAAATAACTCGTTTACTTAGTCATTTTCTCCTTTTTGTCAAACTATTTAAAAAAAAACATTTTTGTGCAATTCTTTTTACTTTCAAGGTCTGGGCCCTAGATATCACAAGGGGGGAGTAGGTAAAACGGAAGTGTGGGCAGTGTGTCAGTTGAGGTACTCTACCGGATTGTGGAGCGTGACCTCCCCGTCAAAGATTGTAAATTTGAAGAACATTGTCCAGCAGACGGCGTTCATGAGGAAGCTGACGAATAGATTTTTGTGGACCGTGATTCGGTCACACCTGAGTTGTCTGGAAATATACAAAAACATATCTGGTTATTTGTTAGGTCATTTGTTTTGGTAATTTGTCTGGTCATTTGTTTTGGTAATTTGTTTGGTCATTTGTCTGGTCATTTGTCTGGTCATTTATTGGTCATTTGTTTGGTCATTTGTATTGATACGTTTACTGGTCATATGCATTCATATTTATCTCTGGGCATAAGTGTATGTATTTGTATTTTGTATCCTTATTTTATTCTGGTCAATTGTATTGATAATGTATACTGGTCATTTGAATTGCTACTTTGCGTATGACCATTTAAAATGATTTTTTGTACCCGGTCATTCATGATTAAAATTTTTTACAGGCTTTTAGGATTGATATTTTTTACTGGACTGTCATACTGATAATTTGTACTTTCAGTGTAGTGTGATATTTAGTCATTCGAATTATGAAATTAGCTTTCTTTATTGATATTTCTAAAGGTTTTTGTATCAATTATTTTTAGTGGTCATTTGTATTGAATATTTCAAGTGGTCATTTGTATTGAATATTTCAAGTGGTCATTTGTATTGAATATTTCAAGTGGCCATATGTATTGAATATTTCAAGTGGTCATTTGTATTGAATATTTCAAGTGGTCATTTGTATTGAATATTTCTAGTGGTTATATGTATTGAATATTTCAAGTGGTCATTTGTATAGAATATTTCAAGTGGTCATTTATATTGAATATTTCAAGTGGTCATTTGTATAGAATATTTCAAGTGGTCATTTATATTGAATATTTCAAGTGGTCATTTGTATTAAATATTTCAAGTGGTCATTTGTATTGAATATTTCAAATGGTTAATTGTCTTGATAATATCCAGCGGTCATTCTTATGGATAATTTGTCGTGGTCGTTCAAACATTTACACAAAGACACGTTGTCCACTTACCGGAAGACCTGGAAGATGACCAAAGAAGCCACGAGAAGAACAATGGAAGGAATGACTCCAGCGAAGTACAGGTAAATGTGACTGAAGTGGTGGTGTTTGTCCTGGAAGTAGTCAATTGACCAGATTTCAAACTCAACAAAAAAAAAGCTGGTTGTATTCCTATTAAAGTCAGCTTTATTTAATAAAAATAGGTAAAACAATAGAAATGTAAACTTTATCAAGAATACACAAAATGTATTTTAGTAAAGAAATAGGCACCTTTAAAAAAAAGGGGGAGGGGGGTAGTGGGTAAAAATTATTACGCGTATCATATTTACAAGCGGCGAACTTTACACCGTTCGTCTTTGCCTAAGGTTCCGAATCTAACTTTGCCTAAAACCTCAAGATATAACTTTGCCTAAAACCTCAAGATATAACTTTTTATGAAGCCTCAAAATATAACTTTGCCTAAAGCCTTAAAAATACAACTTTGCCTATAGCCTCAGAATATAACTTTGCCTTGGGCGTCGAAAAACGTAAAACGGGCTCTGGCAATATTCATCCGGGTTATATTTGTAAATGTGTAAGGTTCTCCGTTCATTGTATCGATTAGTATGTCCTGTAAAATGATTTTCATAGAAAAAAAATAAACGAAGAAACTTGACATTGCGCCAGACAAATAGACATTTAGTGTCACGTGTCACTTTATCGTCATTTCCAAGCGCGACTAGATGTCGTACGGCATCTTATCATTATCGTCTGCCGTGTTTAAAAAATAGGTTGCTGAAATATCGTCTGCGAAATAAGGGAAACAAAAATGGTGGCCTGGAAAGAAAAAAATGAAACACAGCTTTAATCTTGTCTGCTTCGTTTTATTGATGTTTTTTTTCTCTAAATCAGTGGCGTAATGGCCGGGGGGGGGGGCAGTGGCGTACCTGGGGGGGGGCGGTGGGTGCGGTCCGCACCGGGCGGCACTTTTTATTACTTTTTAGGGGGGGGGGCGGCAAAAATGTATAGATTAAATTGAAATACCTAAATGGGAGGGCGGCAAAATCGTCTTCCGCCGATACCCACGCTACGCCGCTGGGGGGGAGTCTAGGGCAGGGGTGGGCAATCTTTTAGTATCACGGGCCACATTGGGTTTGTCACTTTTGTCCAGCGGGCAGGACCAATAGAAGATGGATGGAGTGTTGAAATAAACTAATATACATTCAATGTCAGTGTCGTGACGTAAGGCGGGTAGTGATGAGCCTCAATTTGAAACGAGTGGCGGGCCGCTTTTTTTGGGGGATTCAACAGTCATGCGGGCCGGGCTTTGACCCGAGATCCGTAAGCTGCTCATGGTTGGTACAGGGTGTAACTTACATTCCTGACAATCAGAAAGAGCTCCTGATCTGTACTTTGGTATGGGGTTGGTGGGGAGGGGGTATTTCCAGGGTCCCTCCCCGAGTGCCACTTACCCTAGTTACATGGGCGTATTCATGGGGGGGGCAAGGGGGCATTTGTCCCACCCCCTACATTTTGAAAAATGTCATATACAAGGGGAGGGGGCATTTGCTCTCCCTCCCCTTACATTTAAAAAAATGTCATAAAGTTGTTATTTGCCCCCCCCCCTGGAAAATTTTTGCCCCCCCCCTGGAAAAATTCCTAGCGAAGCCCATGCCTAGTTACGACTGTGTTTCAAAAATGTGTTGGCTGAATTGAAATTGGGTGTAACGAAATGCAAATTAATATAAAAGATTGTTAGCGATGAAAGCCTACAAGCAATAATCTATATTAAGAGTTTAAAGAAATTCCCAATTTCAAATTTTATCATTTTTTTTTGTCCGATCATGGAGTAATGTTCAGATTTGGTGTGAAATATTTTTAACAATAAGACTTGATCTCATTCTGATAATAAAGGAAACTTGACGGGATTCTCACAGATTTCAGAGGGTATGTTTGTGTACATCCCGAGCTATGTTAGGATCAAATTTTGTTTATTTCTGAATGATGTTGTCATTGCCGATTTACTTCCGAGTATTGCACTGCGAGGTCAAGGTTCATCTCTGGAGATCACGTGTCCGTCCGTCCGTTTGTTTGTTTGTTCAATATTTCGCTTTTTATTCTTTTCATATGATCTCATTATTTATTCTTGTTTTGTTTTCCTTTTCTTTATCCTGTTTCGTTTCTTGCTGCGCATGTCTGTCCAGGACAAAGGGTTTACTTCTGTAACGTACAGGTCCCATTGGAATAAAAACACGGGAACGTCCGTGCTGCTGGAATCGAACTGGGAATACCTGGCCGAAGAAGATGATGGTCTGTCTGTCTGTGTGTGTGTGTGTGTTGGTTAGACAACACATTTCTCCTCAAAATCTTTCCACTTTTTTTATAATTGTTTGTTTGACAGAATAAAGAAATCTTGGCTTTTCCAAAATTTGTTGTTGATTTTTGTCATATTGAACGAATATAACCAATAGATTAATCGATAATAAATCAATCAAATGATAAATAAACACATAAAAGAATAATTAATTAAACATTTCTTTTTGTTTTCCTTTCACCGAATCGTTTGAATTGTCTCGTCTTATATAGAAATAAATTACTCCCCTTTATTTTATATATATATAAATATATATATATTTATATATATATATATATATATATATATATATATATATATATATATTGTTCGGGAAAACGAAATGTAATCCAGAAAATGTATATTCAAAATATCGAAATATGTTGTAAATAATCAAGATAAATAAGATAGAATTAACAAAATCTGTTACTTTATATCTATTTATTATATCTTGGATTTCTTTTAATATGTCGAGATGTCGATTAATAACTATCCGGATTTGCAGCATTGAATGAAACACGTTCTGCAAAGTACCGAATAAACTCATGATTATCGTTCCTTTTCATGCTAATGTCAGAGGTCACGTAAAGTCTGACGTCTGCTGACCTCATTTTATCATACCGTGATAGATGCAATGAAGCGAACGGTTCTTCCCATTCCAAAATTTCTAACACTGTTTAAAAAAAAAAATTTCAGATAATAAATATTTTATTTCCTTGTTCATACCAAAATTTAAACCAGGCGCTAAAATCTCATTCAAAATGTATTGAAGGGTTAGACAGCCATTATTTTCTCATCATCTTCAAAATGGCTGACAGCTCATTTGGAAAATGTAGCTATCTCGCGCCATTTTTTGTTATATAAATATAATCGAGGACTATTATTGTTGTTTTTTGTATTTTTAGTTGTTATTTCTGGATCAACTCAAGCGCCGGTACGTCCTAAATTCACTGTCACAGTGGCGTAGTGACGGGGGAGCAAGGGGGCATCATGCCCCGGGCGCTACTCACACAAGGGGCTCCAAATGGTATATTTTTACATATAGGCTAATATCATATGGTTTTCGAATGGGGGGGCGCTAAAAAGGTATTTTGCCTCGGGCGCGATTTAAGCTCGCCACGCCACTGCACTAACCTACAAAATATAATCAATACAATAGATACTATTGGAATCACGGAATGGACAGTAATGTGTTCATGGGGTCAACTTAAGGTAGTTAGACGGCCTTGACACTAGTGATGAAATTCTCCGGAGATCAAAGCGATTGTCCAATGAGGTGACAAGAAATTTAACTGTTGGCAGTATGTCGTATCAAAAAGCTTCTATCGTGGCGCCTTCACTAGGTGCAGGGTCTGGGGCGGTCACCCTACAGTCTCCAGGGCCCCCCCCCCCCCCAGGCCAAGACTGTATGAATAGAAGCTTGGTTTTTTTGTAAATGAAATGTTCATTTCTTGTGATTAAAATGTTAACCTTGTATCATATCTTTTCATTGGTTGTTTTAATTGATTAGGTTTAAAAGAAAGTGTTTCATTGGTGAAGGTTGACCTCGGGTCTAATGTGGTGCGATGTAGAGAGGGTTATGTACACAGACTGACAGTAAGATAGACAAGAGAGACAGACATGCAGACAGGCATTCATAAAGATATAATAGACAGACATGCTTAACGACATATAGACGAATAATTAGATAAATTGATAGACGGACAGACAGACATCAGACCAATAGATATATAGACAGACTGTAATGCAGTCAGACAAGCAGGCAGACAGACAGACATACAAACACACATACATAGATACATACATACATACATACATACATACATACATGCATACATGCATACATACATAAGATAAGGAACCAGTATAAACGGAATAGAAACAGCGATACTCACTTCAGTGCTGTTTGGGAAACAGCCCGACCGATCTGTGGACAGTAGCCAGCTGTAGTTGGGGTGAGAGCTCCACCTACCGTCGGGCTCGCAGTACAGACGGACATAACCTGCATAGACAGACAACCCCAACATATAAGTACACATATAAATCATACTGCCCTAGTAGCTCTTTCTCAACCTTAGCCCCTCCCCCTTTCCCCAAATATCTACCTAGGGCCCCAAACATCTACCTAAGCCTCCAAAACTAATTCTTAGGGCCCGAAACATTTACAAAGAGCCCCGACGAGCCCTAAAAAAGACCCCGCTCATTGTGTTGGTCAAAATACAATTTAAAACAAATGAGTCAACAGTAACTATTTTGAAGCTTGTAATTAGATCTTTCTATAATAGCACCATGCCAAGTGGAGGAATATTGTATGGGGGGGGGGAGGTAGAGAATAGGTGGATGAGTGCGAGTCTTATAGTCCGAAATCTGGATATCAAGGCTGGAGAGAATTCCGTTGCCAGATTGTCACATTGATGCCCTAAGCATTAAATGATTTCTGATCCGCCCCCCCCCCCCCACCGCCTTTCCCTAAATTAAAAATATAAATTAAACTTTACGGCTTAGTCTTAAATAAGGGCGTGTCTCGTTGTCTTTAAGATACGGTTAATTTTATTTCATTGTTATAAAAAAAAATAATGATTTTTTTTGTTCGTTTGATCAAGAAGTAATATTTAAGCCAATAATCATTGAATTAAAGTCCAGATTTATCTAATCTACCAAGATCCAGTTGGTCCTATAGCGGAGTCAATAAACGAAATATTACGCCTAGAGCTACGCCTCTTTTACGTCTGTGTCATTACTACTTGATTTACTGTAAGTCAACTTTGTTTTAGCTGGCGGACGTTATTGAGTGGGGGGGGGAAGGGAGGGGTGAAGGCATAAGAGGTCAAATTAAATAGGGCAGTGAGGGAGCTAACAGGTACGTGACGTGAGCAGGCAACGGACGTGCAGCCGCACAGATTACACTTCCAGAGAAATGCTCTTATCTGGCCTTTAAGTCTGATAAATTGACACCTTGTAATGTCGAGGTGGTTAGACCAGAAAAATTAGCTCGCGGGACAATCTTCTTCAGACTGGGCTAAATCTGTGTACATACTCGTGCACACGTGTAGGACGAGATGACTGTAGAGATAGGCGACCAGTCGGACGGACGGGCTGATAGAAATATATAAATATACTAACATACAGATGGGGAGATAGTCAGGTAGGTAGATAAATAAACAGATAGATAGGCAGATAGGTAGAATTAGATTGATACATAGATAGATAGATAGATAGATAAACAGACAGACAGACAGACAGACAGACAGACGGACGGACGGATAGACAGACAGACAGACAGACAGATAGACAAAGAGACAGACAGGCAGGCACGCAGATAGATAGATAGATAGATAGATAGATAGATAGATAGATAGATAGATAGATAGATAGATAGATAGATAGATAGATAGATAGATAGATAGATAGATAGATAGATAGATAGATAGATAGATAGATAGATAGATAGATAGATAGATAGATAGATAGATAGATAGATAGATAGATAGATAGATAGATAGATGAACTACGTGTCAAATAAAATAAGTTTGACTTGAGAAAACATTCTTACAAATGTAATATGTAATGGTGAGTTCTACGTTATACAGCTGTGATAGATGAAGCGTTGTTGTAACAGATAGGAAGAGAAATATATTTCTTTCGGACCTAGAATGGAGAGAAACCAAAAGACGTTGCAGATAATAAAGCCACGCGCTGCCCTTTAATGTGCCGTGATTACATAAACATTTCATATTCCACCATGCCCTCCCTCCCCCCTCCCTCCAACCCCAGTGCTTTGGAAACATTAAGCAACTCTCAGGGTTACAACGCATCACGTGGTAACATATATTTGTCTGAAACTCAGAATCCCAGTTCAGGAGCTCTGACAACTTGGGTCCCCTTTCCTCCCAGAATGTAATATTCAAAAGCGATGGACCCCCCTCTAAAGTCTGGGGGGGGCACTGACTATTGTGTATGTGCCACACCTAGTTCAACGCAGTTGTTAGGCCCCCGTACATAAAGCAAGTACATAACTAGATAAGTGATGTAAAGATATTTCAAATTTAGTTTTAATTATAAAAAATGGTTACACCTCTGGCTTGATGAGCGCCCGACCACCCCCCCCCCCACCCGCTCCCCCTCCCCCTCTCCAAGGGCCCATGAGAATATACTTGATGCTCCGCTTTTACAGGCTTTTGACAAAGCTATACTAGAGCGCGCACACATACGCAACGACTCTATGACCTCACCCACGTAACATAGAAGTAAAATAATTGTAAAAAAAAAAAAAATAACATGTAAAAAAAAAAATTACCGACATAGACAGATTAAAAAAAACAGAGAACAAAGTCGTAGCCCAAAGATAAACCTAGATAAACCCAACACCGCTTCAATGTGTGGCACCCCTTTCCACCTCTTCCCCACCCCCTTCCAAACAACACTCTCCCCAAAATGTATTTCTCAGATCAGAGCAGAAGTTAGTGGGAGAGATAGTTATACCATGAAGTTAGTGTCTGGGATAGGTGCAGAGAGAGAGAGAGAAAGAGAGAGAGAAGAGAGAAAGAGAAAGAGAGAGAGATGGAGACAGAGAGAGACAGAGACAGAGAGAGGCAGAGAGAAAGAGAAAGAGACAGAGACGAGAGAGACACAGAGATAGAGAGACAGACAGAGAGAGACAGAGACAGAGAGAGAGGCAGAGAGAAAGAGAAAGAGACGAGGGAGACACATAGATAGAGAGAAAGACAGAGAGAGACAGAGAGACAGATAGAGACAGAAAGAGAGAGACAGAGAGAGACACAGAGAGAGAGACAGAGAGAGACACACAGAGATAGAGAAACACAGAGAGAGACAGGCAGAAAGACAGAAAGAGAGAGACAGAGAGAGAGAGAGAGAGACAGAGAGAGAGAGACACACACACAGTTAGACAGACAGACGGAGAGTGAGAGGGAAGAGAGAAGACTTACCACCGTAATTCAATCACTGGTACTTGTACTATTTATTTATCATCTTGTGAAATTAAAAGAACTAAAACATACTTTAATTATTTACTTTTTTTGTTCTTGTTATTTAGTTATGCAGTGTCTGATAGTGTTGTCTTACAAGAAGGTTTCGCACCAAATTGAATTCAAGGGATGAAAGCCGTCACAAGATAAGGCTGGGGGTTTTTAGGTGGTAATTTACTTTTTTTTTTAGTTGGACTTCATCAACCCCTCAGCGTGCAGTGTGAAACAGTGGAACACTTGTCTTGGTGCCGGGAGAGTGGGGCGGGGAGGAACAGGGTGTAAGGAGGGGCGTACAAGGGCAACACATTTATGTCTCAAAAGTAAAACATTTCCTTGATGAACGTATTCATTATACACCACTATTTTTTTTTAACGCTTGTTGGTTAAATTATCAAGAAAAAGATGTTTGTGGGTTGGCCACGCATGAACTCCAATGGAGCAGCAATCTCTTGAGTTTATACACAGTACATAATACTGTAGGGAGCCGCCGCATAGTAGCCTACATAGTGATAGATGCAAGGTAATATCGTTATTCGGAATACTTTAACTAATTTACTTTAAACATTTTTAATGCTATAAATGCACTGCATATAGTATCCAATTACTTAAACGGATTCCCCCCCCATTACCCCACCCCCACCCAAGCAAAAAAAAAATTCTCACGAACGTCTGTGGGTTCCGTGTACCTGCGACTGCCGACCTCTGCACTATAAAATGAGCTGTTGTTGTTTTTTTAAATGAGAGAGAAAAACAAAACACATGGGGGGCCATTGACAGGAACATTTATGTCTGAGAAACAGGTGGAAAAAAAAAGAACAAAAAACAATTCATCGTGATTATCTTGTGTCTTAAGTCATCAGACTGTCAGATTGGATCCATACTCCAGACCGTAATTCTCATAGAATAGAGAGAACATAGACTAGTCCACATCTTGATTGACAAGCATGGATTGATTATGTATATTAGGCAGCGTATTACTTATGTGACATTCAACAGCCGTAATATTATTAATAAGCTGTATATTATTGTCTTATTTAGTAACATTCAACAGCCGTTGTTATCAGTGACGTAGCGAGCTTAACTCGCGCCCGGGGCACAATACCTTTTTAGCGCCCCACTCCATTCGATAACCATATAATATTTTATGTAAAATATACCATTTGGCGCCCCTTTGTGAGTAGCGCCCTGGGCATAATGCCCCCCGCCTACCCCTCACTACGCCTCTGGGTGTTATGTATTGGCAAATAAGGAAACGCTTGATGCTCCCATCTGGCAAACAATTATGAAAACGGGACATATCTCCAGCAAAGAAGATCTTACATTTGATAAGACCTAATTGAAGGGATGTAATTGAAGGGATGTAATTGAAGGGGTGCAATTGAAGGGATGTAATTGAAGGGATGTAATTGAAGGGGTGCAATTGAAGGGATGTAATTGAAGGGATGTAATTGAAGGAATGTAATTGAAGGGATGTAATTAGGTGATGCAAAAAAAGAATGACCTAATAATGTGATATGATAAGAGCAATGCAATAAGAATGATGTAATAATGTGGTGTAATGAGAGTGTTGTAATAAAAACGTTGCTATGATGTGATGTAATTGGAGCAATGTAAAAATGTGATGCGTTTGTAGCGATGTATCAATGTGGTGTAATTGTAGCGATGTAGTAACATGATGTCAATTGTGAGATATAACAGTGTAATCTTCTAAAAAGAGCGGTGTAAGAGCGATGCAATAAGAACGACGTGATAAGTTGATGTAATAAGAACAGTGTAATAAGCGTAATGTAATTAGGTGACGTAATAATAAGAGTCACGCCATAATAGTGTAATAAGAACGACGTAAAAAGGTGATGTAAAACAGTGATATAATAAGAGTGAACATTTGATCATGAATGACGGATTCAGCTGCTTCTAGAAACTACATGACCTCCACATGTAAATGCTTTCATAAAAAAAATAATAGATCTCTGAGAATAATTTTTTTTTTTTACCAATCGCTGTTATCAAAGATCTGTAATAAGTGTGAAAGTATGTGTAAGCTGCATCATAAAGGTATTTGAAGGTAATGTGTAATCAGTACAATAAGTAAAAATAACGGACCGACTCATTGCCGACATGCAATAGGTGCTAACTGTTTGATTGTATAATTTGATTCTGTTAACCAATTAAAACCTTTTTTTTATTATATGCCATTGCCCTCGAAACTCGACCAACTGACCATTGTATCACGGGTTAGTGAGATCTATAGTTGAACTGGTTTGTTGACAGTACAT
>JAGDYQ010000084.1:1190446-1195860 GCA_021962125.1 Bulinus truncatus
GAAACAATATAATTAAAGAAATGTATTTGTCCAAAATGTATTTGACCACTGAGGTCATTTCCCCTGTGTCACTTGATGTACTTTTACATGCCATCGGCACTTCATTCTTCTATCCTACCCTCAATTATCACAAACACTTCAAAATAATTTTTAAATTTCTACAACCCTCCCTGCAATGCCCAATTGTCCATGCCCAAATAACAACCATTGCGGTAAGGGACAAGTGCGATAATTCTTCTCGAAGTTCAAACCCGTTCCACCACAAAGTAAAGTGGCCGATAATTCCCACGACAATTGTTTCTCAAATAGAGCAAATATCTAAAAGCTAAAAGACAACAAGCAAAAAACAAATAACCCATTCTCCTACGGCTGACAACTTGAAATTACTTCAATGGGCTGTTGACGCAGGGAAAATAAGGCAGGGGAAAAAATTGACAAGTTAGCCGTGACGTTGTGTAAAAAAAAAAAAAAAGGAAAATGATGTTATCGTTTGTTGTTGTTTGTTTTTATTGTTGATCGTCTTGATAATATTTTTTTTCATGAGCCAAATAATTTTTTTTAATTTTTTTTTTTTGGTTTAATTTTTTTTCCTCGTCAATTTCGGCGGGAAGCTGGGAGATGGCGGGAAAGAGGGGGGTGGGATAATATGGCGGTTTTTTAGACGATGAAGATAAATAGAATAAAGTATTTCCTAAACAAACAAAAAAATCTCCTATTCGTAGTTAGAGGCTGTGCCGCCCGGGACGGAATCTAGAAATGTCGCCCTCTACCATTTCCGAAATACGAATGCCTTTTAAGTCGAACAGCTTGGAAACCGAGCTAAAGTTGTTCAAATGCCTCAGAATACGAACATACTTTGAAATTCAAAGTCCAGCGTGTAATTAATTTTTTTTTAGCAGTTTTCATTTCTGTCTGCCAATTCATAAATAACTTTTGCAACCTTTGACCCTAATTTGAAGTTTGTTTGTTTTTTGTTTTTTGTTTGTGTTTTAAATTATAATTTTTCAATTTTTATTTCCTCCCAATGTGTACCCCAGTAACGGTTTTAATGACCTGCTATGACCCCACGTCTGATGGGAGCCCATGGTTGGAAGTTTAATAATGTAGCAAAACTTAACGTTTGATTCAGGCTTCGCATATAACACTAGTCACTGACCCGTGAATGATCTTGACCTTGACCCCCCCTCGTAAATCCGAGACCGCCTCGGTATCAACGCATCAAAATACGTCATGCTTAGGATGCCTTGCTTAACGTATACGTATTAGTCATGTGGCGGAAACGCCTTTGAAATAATTCTTATTGAAATTTCGAACGACAACGAAAATGTGTATTTTTTAGAAAGAATTTTATGGATCGATTTCCATACGTACTAAAAACTATAATGTGTAGATCATGGTATAGATCCCCCTTGTACCTTATTTACCAGACACACTTTAAGGAAAGTAAGGTGCCGCCCCTGGTCAATGACTCACATTGGTGGAAAAATTGATTTAGTGGGGATCTTCTATGTAGATCAATCCATAATCGATAAATTTATGCACACACACACCTTAAAATGTTTTACAATGCTTCAGAACGATTTGTAATTCAAGCGATTGTTGAAAAGGACTAAGTTGGGTGGGTGCTGTGTATTTTTGTGCTTTACTTATGTAAGGAGGTGCCGACACTGGCATCTCATCGAGATCTATACACAGTCGTAGTCTCAGCTCGCTCTTAAAGGGAGAGTTCAAACTTGTTTTTGGGAGTCTCCACGCAATGAATCCCCTGACCGCGACATTCACCTGCCCCACCACCCTTTACCCTACTACCCATAAGGGGTATCATTAACATCTCCGTGCAGGTTTCAATTACGTAACGCCATGAGTGACTAGACGAGATTATAGTCTCTGAACGCACACATAAATGCACGGTGCATTGTTTATTTAATATGCACACTAGAGTGTAGGGAGACGGGGAGTAATTGGGATACTTAGGTTTAAAAAAGTAGATCCAACTCCAAAGTGCGTAAAACGCACTCCATAAAAAATGTGATTACGCTAAAAGTAGACCGTCATTCATGGCAGCAGAAATCGATTTCAGACTATAAAAGAATTTTCTACGAGACTACGACGCAGGATTGATTATTTGCTAATCGATTTTTTTATTTGGTAATTGAACTCTAAGCATCAACACAAATTTTTTTACGATCTTTTAGACGGTTTTTAGATGACGTTCTCCCCTATAAAACCGCAATGCGGTGAAGCCGCGAATGTTGATGGCGCTAAGTCGCGAGAGACGAATGTCCTGTAGCATCCCTGCTAATGTCAATGGCTTTTGGAAAGAAATTATCAAAATAAAATATAAGGATCAAATATAAAATGCTCTTTTTATTCTTTATTGATCTATGTAATTCTTTTTATCTGTAAATAAAGATTTTTTATTTTTCAGTTAATCATGTCAACTGGCATGACCTCTGTAGGGGGTCACTTTCCCGGGGTGGGACTCCAAATGAGTAGGATCCTGCGTTAATGGAGAATTTTACATTGCACTCTTTTGATTGGTTGCCTTAAGTGGGGTATGAGGGTGGGGGTAATGCGGGGAATAGTCATCCCCCGGGCGGCTACCACAAAGGGGCGCCAAATGGTATATTTTATATGTAAGACAGTGGATGGGGGCGCTAAAAAAGGTATTGTGTACTCAAATGTACCCCCCCCATTCAATTTTTTTTTTTTAAATTCAAAGTTGTCAGCTTAAAAGAATGAAACGTTGAATGAAAAACCAAACACTTTCGTATAAAATAAATCTCTTGAAAACTAAAACTACTTGCCTTACCTCAGTACTAACCCCCACCCACTACACCCTCCTCTAACTATTTCTTTACGCTACCTAACCCATTTCTTTATATTTATTTCTCTTCCCCCCCTCCCAGCCCACCCGTTTTTTTTTTTTCAACATCCACAAAACCAGTCCCTTGTACAACCATTTTGGCACAGAGAGTTTACTGAAGTTGTCTACGTCACTTAAAGACCTTGAGTAAAGTTTCTCTCTCTCTCTCTCTCTCTCTCTCTCTCTCCCCCTCTCTCTCTCTCTCTCTCTCTCTCTCTCTCTCTCACTCTCTCTCTCTCTCTCTGTCTCTCTAAATGATAAGGAGATAGGCAGGGTGATGAAAGTTGGAGAAAGGTGGAGAAAGAAGGTTTGGAGGACAGGGGGGAAGACCAGGGTGGTGGGGGAGGGGATGAGAGGGAATGGGGTGATGGGTTGTAGGGTGGTGGCACATTTGCGGGGAATGAGAGAAAGGGGGGTGGGGAGAGAGAATCGCGGTGGAGGGGTGGGTGCATGAAATTTCATCAATTGTCTTCAACGCTTCACTAGATATTGACGTCATGAATTTTTTTTTCTGTCCCTTGAACATTTTGTCCTCAGCGGCAAATAACTCGAAGACTGGATTCAAGGGGGAGATAAACGCCAGTGAGTGTGAGTTATTGTTCCTGCCGGTGTTGTCAGGATAAGACAAGCAACGAGTTTACTTTTTACACGTTGAATTTTGGATACAGCTGTCTTCTTGTTATTTCCCTTTTTTTTTTAATTATATTTTATATTTTAAACTTTTTATCTCTGAACTTATTTTTTTTTTCGGCTATAGAGTCTAAAGAGATTTGTCTCAAATGAAAGGAATTAAGCTGTAGCTAATTTTAAATAAAAAATAAAAAAAAAATCAACAAACAATTTTTTTTTTGTAAGCAACAACATAACAAATAGAAAGAAAAAAGTTTTTAAGAATGCACTGGAGATTTCTAAATTGTTTAAAAGCTTGTAAATTAGTTACATAAATCGGGTAATTAAAAATGTATCAGCAACTGAGAGCAACACAGTTAAAAGAATAAGAACGCAACCCATAAAAGGGAGAGTGGAGGAGGGGAGAGCGAGGGGGGTGTAGGGAGGGGGAGGTATGTTTATTTTCAACAAGCCAAAGCGATTGTGTTCGATTCAATTTATAATCGGACTATTGTATTGATAATTAGTTGAATTGGTGAGATTAGAAGAGAAGACTAGATAGAGTGACAGAGGGACAATGAGAGAGAGAGAGAGAGGCAGAGAGAGATAGACAGAGACAGAGAGAGAGTGCGACAGAGAGACAACGAGAGAGATAATGAGAGAGACAGAGAGAGAGTGACAGAGAGACAATGAGAGAGACAGAGAGAGAGACAGAGAGAGACAGAGAGAGACAGAGAGAGAGAGACACACACACACACACACATGTATATTGTCATGTGTTTATTTTTTGTTTATGTATTTCAAGATGACTGCAATTATTGCAGGAGTACTAAGTCGATCAGGTTAAGTAGCCAGCCTGGTCAGCTCATGTAAGAACCGTCATTTGTTGGACGGACAGTTCCGAGAGTATATCAGCTCCTTGCAACCAGTGGGTGAAACATCCATACTAGACGGACAGGTAGGGGGGAGGCTGAGGGGAGGGAGTGAGAGGGGACTCAATTGTTGTGACTTTCATGCTGATCATCAGACCAAATGTAATGAGTATGTCAGAGAACTAGGGACCTACAGACTGAATTCTGTAATGGGTATGTCAGTGAACTATGGAACTACAGACTGAATTTCTGTAATAGGAATGTCAGAGAACTAGGGAACTACATACTCAGTTCTGTAATGAGTATGTCAGTGAAGTATGGAACTAAGGACTGAATTCTGTAATGAGTATGTCAGTGAAGTATGGAACTAAGGACTGAATTGTGTAATGAGCATGTCAGAGAACTAGGGAACTACAGACTGAATTCTGTAATGAGTATGTCAGAGAACTCGGGGAACTAAGGACTGAATTCTGTAATGAGTATGTCAGAGAACTAGGGAACTAAGAACTGAATTCCTGTAATGAGCATGTCAGAGAACTAGGGAACTACAGACTGAATTCTGTAATGAGTATGTCAGTGAAGTATGGAACTAAGGACTGAATTCTGTAATGAGTATGTCAGAGGAATTAGGGAAGTTTACAGACTGAATTCTGTGTAATGAGTATGTCAGAGAGAGTAAGGAACTACATACTGAGTTCTGTAATGAGTTATCAGAGAAGTAATGAACTTTATACTGAGGTTTCTGTAATGAGTATGTCAGAGAAGTAAGGAACTACATACTGAGTTACTGTAATGAGTATGTCAGAGAAGTTAGGGAACTAAGGGCTGATTCTCTGTAATGAGTATGTCAGAGAATGTAAGGAACTACATACTGAATTCTGTAATAAGTATGTCAGAGAACTCGGGAACTAAGGACAGTATGTCTGGAGCTGAATTAATTCCTAGCCCAATGTAGACTATCAGCATATGTTACAGTGCAGTTTTTTATCACATACATGTAAAATAGAGTGGTTACTCATCTGTCCGGTCTAAACAACTCGAGAAGGCATTCCAGATTACTTCCATAG
>JAGDYQ010000084.1:1196360-1203860 GCA_021962125.1 Bulinus truncatus
CTTTTTTTGTAATTGTTTGTTTGACAGAATAAAGAAATCTTGGCTTTTCCAAAATGTGTTGTTGATTTTTGTCATATTGAACGAATATAACCAATAGATTAATCGATAATAAATCAATCAAATGATAAATAAACACAAAAAAAGACTAATTAATTAAACATTTCTTTTTGTTTTCCTTTCACCTAATCGTTTGAGTCGTCTCGCCTTATAGAGAAATAAATTTCTCCCCTTTATATATATATATATATATATATATATATATACAGTGGATTCCGCTTAATTGGGACACCGCTTAATTGGGACAGCCGCTTATTTGGGACGAATCTCAAAGAAACCAAACCAAGAAGCCAATGGTAAATTTATATGTTTAATTGGCACAGCCGCTTAATCGGGACAACAAGCCTCGGTCCCGATGTGTCCCAATTAAGCGGAATCGACTGTATATATATATATATATATATATATATATATATATATATATATATATATCACTCTCTATATAATATAATATATATATATATTGTTCGGGAAAACGAAATGTAATCCAGAAAATATATATTCAAAATATCGACATATGTTGTAAATAATCAAGATAAATAAGATAAAATTATCAAAATCTGTTACTTTATATCTATTTATTATATCTTGGATTTCTATTAAAATGTCGAGATGTCGATTAAAAATTATCAGGATTGCAGCCATGAATAAAACACGTTGTGCGAAGTACCGAATAAACTCATGATTATCGTTCTTTTTCATGCTAATGTCAGAGGTCACGTAAAGTCTGACGTCTGCTGACCTCATTTTATCATACCGTGATAGACGCAATGAAGCGAACGTTTATTCCCATTTGAACATTTTCTAGCACTGTTTTAAAAAAAAAAAATTTCAGATAATAAATATTTTATTTCCTTTTTCATACCAAAATTTAAACCAGGCGCTAAAATCTCATTCAAAATGTATTGAAGGTTAGACAGCCATTATTTTCCCATCATCTTCAAAATGGCTGCCAGCTCATTTGGAAAATTTAGCTATCTCGCGCCATTTTTTGTTATATAAATATAATCGAGAACTATTAGTGTTTTTTTTTTGTATTATTAATTGTTATTTCTGGATCAACTCATATGCCAGTACGTCCTAAATTCACTGTCACTAATCCAGTGGCGTAGTGAAAGGGGGGGGGCAAGGAGGGCATCATGCCCGGGGCGCTACTCACACAAGGGGCGCCAAATGGTATATTTTTACATATAGGCTAATATCATATGGTTTTCGAATGGGGGGGGGCGCTAAAAAGGTATTTTGCCCCGGGCGCGATTTAAGCTCGCTACGCCACTGCACTAACCCACAAAATATAATTAATACAATATATATTATTGGAATCACGGAATGGACAGTAATGTGTTCATGGGGTCAAATAAAGGTAGTTAGACGGCCTTGACATTAGTGGTGAAATTCTCGGGAGATCAAAGCGATTGTCCAATGAGGTGACCAGAAATTTAACTGTTGGGCAGTATGTCGTATCAAAAAGCTTCTATCGTGGCGCCTTCGCTAGGTGCAGGGTCTGGGGCGGTCACCCTACAGTCTCCAGCCCCCCTCCCCACAGGCCAAGACTGTATGAATAGAAGCTTGGTTTTTTTGTAAATGAAATGTTCATTTCTTGTATCCTATCTTTTCATTGGTTGTTTTAATTGATTAGGTTCAAAGTGTTTCATCGGTGAAGGTTGACCTCGGGTCAAATGTGGTGCGATGTAGAGAGGGTTATGTGCACAGACTGACAGTAAGATAGACAAGAGAGACAGACATGCAGACAGGCATTCATAAAGACATAATAGACAGACATGCTTAACGACATATAGACGAATAATTATATATATTGATAGACGGACAGACAGACATCAGACCAATAGATATATAGACAGACTGTAATGCAGTCAGACAAGCAGGCGGACAGACAGACATACAAACACACATACATGTACACAAACATATATAAATACATACAAACATACAAACATACATACATACATACATACATACATACATACATACATGCATGAATACATACATACATACATATACATAAGATAAGGAACCAGTATAAACGGAATAGAAACAGCGATACTCACTTCAGTGCTGTTTGGGAAACAGCCCGACCGATCTGTGGACAGCAGCCAGCTGTAGTTGGGGTGAGAGCTCCACCTACCGTCGGGCTCGCAGTACAGACTGACATAACCTGCATAGACAGACAACCCCAACATATGAGTACACATACAAATCATACTACCCTAGTAGCTCTTTCTCAACCTTAGCCCCTCCCCCCCCTTTCCCCAAACATCTGCCCAGGGCCTCAAATATCTACCTAGGGCCCCAAACATCTACCTAAGCCTCCAAAACTAATTCTTAGGGCCCGAAACATTTACAAAGAGCCCCGACGAGCCCTAAAAAAGACCCCGCTCATTGTGTTGGTCAAAATACAATTTAAAACAAATGAGTAAAAAGTAACTATTCTGGAGCTTGTAATTAGACCTTTCTATAATAGCACCATGCCAAGTGGAGGAATACTGTATTTTTAGGCAGACTTTATGACGCACTTTTTTTCCCCAAAAAATTGGGGACATGGTTGGGGGGGGGGGGGGGTTGAGAATAGGTGCGAGTCTTATAGTCCGAAATCTGGATATCAAGGCTGGAGAGAATTCCGTTGCCAGGTTGTCACATTGATGCCCTAAGCATTAAATGATTTCTGATCCGCCCCCCCCACCCCCGCCGCCTGTCCCTAAATTAAAAATATAAATTAAACTTTACGGCTTAATCTTAAATATGGGCGTGTCTCGTTGTCTCTAAGATACGGTTAATTTTATTTCATTATTTTAAAAAAAAAAAAAAATGTTTTTTTTTTTGTTCGTTTGATCAAGATGACATATTTAAGCCAACAATCGTTGAATTGAAGTCCAGATTTATCTAATCTACCAAGATCCAGTTAGGTTTGGTCCTATAGCGGAGTCAATTAAACGAAATATTACGCCTAGTGCTACGCCTCTTTTACGTCTGTGTCATTACTACTTGATTTACTGTAAGTCAACTTTGTTTTAGCTGGCGGACGTTATTGAGTGGGGGGAAGGGGTGAAGGCATAAGAGGTTAAATAAAATAGGAAATGGAGGAAGCTCACAGGTACGTGACGTGAGCAGGCAATGGGCGTGCAGCAGCACAGATTACAGTTCCAGAGAAATGCTCTTATCTGGCCTTTAAGTCTGATAAATTGACACCTTGTAATGTCGAGGTGTTTAGACCAGAAAAATTAGCTCGCGGGGACAATCTTCTGCAGACTGGGCTAAATCTGTGTACATACTCGTGCACACGTGTAGGGCGAGATGACTGTAGAGATAGGCGACCAGTCGGACGGACCGGCTGATAGAAATATATAAACATACTGACAGGCAGATGGGCAGATAGTTAGGTAAATAGATAAATAGACAGATAGATAGACAGATAGATAGAATTAGATTGATATATAGATAGATAGATAGGTAGATATAATTATATTGATATATAGATAGATAGATAGATAGATAGATAGATAGATAGATAGATAGATAGATAGATAGATAGATAGATAGATAGATAGATAGATAGATAGATAGGTAGATAGAAAGATAGATATATAGATAGAATTAGATAGATAGATAGATAGATAGATACTCATTGTGAGACCCACTCAGAAAAAAACATGGGCTACGTGTCAAATAAAATAAGTTTTGACTTGAGAAAACATTCTTACAAATGTAATATGTGATGGTGAGTTCTACGTTATACAGCTGTGATAGATGAAGCTTTGTTGTAACAGATAGGAAGAGAGATATATTTCTTTCGGACCTAGAATGGAGAGAAACCAAAAGACGTTGCAGATAATAGAGCCACGCGCTGCCCTTTAATGTGCCGTGATTACATAAACATTTCATATTCCACCATGCCCCCCCTCCAACCCCAGTGCTTTGGAAACATTAAACAACTCTCAGGGTTACAACGCTTCAGATGGTAACATATATTTGTCTGAAACTCAGAATCCCAGTTCAGGAGCTCTGACAACTTGGGCCCCCTTTCCTCCCAAAATGTAATATTCAAAAGCGATGGGCCCCCCTCTAAAGTCTGGGGGGGCACTGACTATTGTTTATGTGCCACACCTAGTTCAACGAAGTTGTTAGGCCCCCGTACATAAAGCAAGTAGATAACTGGATAAGTGATGTAAAGATATTTCAAATTTTATTATAATTATAAAAAATGGTTACACGTCTGGCTTGACGAGCGCCCCCTCCCCACCCGTTCCCTCTCTCTCTCTCTCTCTCTCTCTCTCTCTCTCTCTCTCTCCAAGGGCCCATGAGAATATACTTAATGCTTCACTTTTACAGGCCTGACAAAGCTATACTAGAGCGCGCACACACCCACGCTACGACACTATGACCTCACCCACGTAACATAGAAGTAAAATAATTGTAAAAAAAAAAATAATAACATGTACAAAAAAATACCCATATAACAGATAAAAAAAACAGAGAACAAAGTCGTAGGCCAAAGATAAACCTAGATAAACCCAACACCGCTTCAATGTGTGGCACCCTTTTCCACCTCTCCCCCACCCCCTTCCAACCACCACTCTCCCAAAAATGTATTTCTCAGGTCAGAGCAGAAGTTAGTGGTAGAGATAGTGATACCATGAAGTTGGTGTCTGGGATATGTGGAGTGTGGTGCAGAGAGAGAGAGAGAGAGAGAGAGAGAGAGGGAGAAAGGGAGAGAGAGAGAGAGAGAGAGACAGAGAAAGAGAAAGAGAAAGAGAAAGAGAGAGAGATGGAGACAGAGAGAGAGAGACAGAGAGAGAGAGGCAGAGAGACAGAAAGAGAGAGAGACAGAGAGAGAGAGACAGAGACGTGAGAGACAGAGAGAGACATATAGAGAGACAGAAAGAGAGAGACAGAGAGAGGCAGAGAGAGACAAAGACGAGAGAGACAGATAGAGAGACAGAAAGAGAGAGACAGAGATAGACACAGAGATAGAGAGACAGAAAGAGAGAGACAGAGAGAGACAGAGAAAGACAGATAGAGACAGAAAGAGAGAGGCAGAGAGAGACACAGAGAGAGACAAAGAGAGAGACAGAGAGAGACAGATAGAGACAGAAAGAGAGAGACAAAGAGAGAGACAGAGAGAGACACACAGAGAGGCAGTTAGACAGACAGACGGACAGACGGAGAGAGAGAGGGAAGTGAGAAGACTTACCGCCGTAATCCAATCACAGGTACTTGTACTATTTAATTTATCATCTTGTGAAATTAAAAGACCTAAAACATAATTGAATTATTTAATTTTTTGTTCTTGTTATTTAGTTGTGCAGTGTCTGATAGTGTGGTCTTGCAAGAAGGTTTCGCGCCAAATTGAATTCAAAGGATGAAAGACGTCACAAGATAAGGCCGAGGGGTAATATTTTTTTTATTAGTTGGACTTCATCAACCGTCACTGTTCAGTGTGAAACAGTGGGAACACTTGTCTTGGTGCCGAGAGAGAGAGAGAGAGAGAGAGAGAGAGAGAGAGGGAGCGTGGAGGAACAGGGTGTAAGGAGGGGCGTACAAGGGCAACACATTAATGTTTCAAAAGTAAACATTTCCTTGATGAACGTATTCATTATATACCGCTATTTTTCTCTCTTTTTTTTTTCTTTTCCGCTTGTTGGCTAAATTATCAAGAAAATGTGTTTGTGGGTTGGCCACGCATGAACTCCAATGGAGCAGCAATCTCTGAGTTTATACACTAGTACATAATACTGTAAGGGAGCCGCCACATAGTACACAGTGATAGATGCAAGGTAATATCGTTATTCGGAATACTTTAACTAATTTACTTTAAGCACCTCCAATGCTATGAATGCACTGCATGTAATATCCAATCACTTAAACGGATTTCCCCCCCCTCCCCACCCCAAAAAAAAATTCTCACGAACGTCTGTGGGTTCCGTGTACCTGCGACTGCCGACCTCTGCACTATAAAATGAGCTGTTGTTGTTTTTTTTTTTTTTTTAAATGAGAGAGAAAAAACAAATCATATGGGTACCATTGACAGGAACATTTATGTCAGAGAAACAGGTGGGAAAAAAAAAAAGAACAAAAAAACACCATTCATTGTGATTATCTTTTGTCTTAAGTCATCAGACTGTCAGATTGGATTGTCAGACCGTAATTCTCATAGAATAGAAAGAACATAGACTAGTCCACATCTTGATTGACAGGTATGGATTGATTATGTATGTTAGGCAGCATATTACTTATGTGACATTCAACAGCCGTTGTTATTATTAATAAGCTGTATATTATTGTGTCCCGAAAGTAACATTCAACAGCCGTTGTTATCAGTGACGTAGTGAGCTTAACTCGCGCCCGGGGCACAATACCTTTTTAGCGCCCCACTCCATTCGATAACCATATAATATTTTATGTAAAATATACCATTTGGCGCCCCTTTGTGAGTAGCGCCCTGGGCATAATGCCCCCCCGCCTACCCCTCACTACGCCTCTGGGTGTTACCATGTAATGGCTCAAAGAAGGAAACGCTTGATGTACTTATCTGGCAAACAATTATGAAAACGGGTTCACATCTCCAGCAAAGAAGATCCCATTTGATAAGACCTAATTGAAGGGATGTAATTGAAGGGATGTAATTGAAGGGGTGCAATTGAAGGGATGTAATTGAAGGGATGTAATTGAAGGGGTGCAATTGAAGGGATGTAATTGAAGGGATGTAATTGAAGGAATGTAATTGAAGGGATGTAATTAGGTGATGCAAAAAGAATGACCTAATAATGTGATATGATAAGAGCAATGCAATAAGAATGATGTAATAATGTGGTGTAATGAGAGTGTTGTAATAAAAACGTTGCTATGATGTGATGTAATTGGAGCAATGTAAAAATGTGATGCGTTTGTAGCGATGTATCAATGTGGTGCAATTGTAGCGATGTAGTAACATGATGTCAATTGTGAGATATAACAGTGTAATCTTCTAAAAAGAGCGGTGTAAGAGCGATGCAATAAGAAACAGACGTAATAAGTTGATGCTAATAAGAACAGTGTAATAAGCGTAATGTAATTAGGTGACGTAATAATAAGAGTCACGCCATAATAGTGTAATAAGAACGACGTAAAAAGGTGATGTAAAACAGTGATATAATAAGAGGAAACATTTGATCATGAATGACGGATTCAGCTGCTTCTAGAAACTACATGACCTCCACATGTAAATGCTTTCATAAAAAAAATAATAGATCTCTGAGAATAATTTTTTTTTTTTTTACCAATCGCTGTTATCAAAGATCTGTAATAAGTGTGAAAGTATGTGTAAGCTGCATCATAAAGGTATTTGAAGGTAATGTGTAATCAGTACAATAAGTAAAAATAACGGACCGACTCATTTTGCCGAAACATGCAATAGGTGCTAACTGTTTGATTGTATAATTTGATTCT
>JAGDYQ010000084.1:1206360-1216360 GCA_021962125.1 Bulinus truncatus
TGGATGGATAGATATATAGATATGAAGTTATGTCCTGTCAGATTGATAGATGCTATAAAAGACGTTTAAGGGAATCTAATGGGAATGGGGAAACAACATAATTAAAGAAATGTATTTGTCCAAAATGTATTTGACCACTGAGGTCATTTCCCTGTGTCACTTGATGTACTCTTACATGCCATCGGCACTTCATTCTTCTATCCTACCCTCAATTATCACAAACACTTCAAAATAATTTTTAAATTTCTACAACCCTCCCTGCAATGCCCAATTGTCCATGCCCAAATAACAACCATTGCGGTAAGGGACAAGTGCGATAATTCTTCTCGAAGTTCAAACCCGTTCCACCACAAAGTAAAGTGGCCGATAATTCCCACGACAATTGTTTCTCAAATAGAGCAAATATCTAAAAGCTAAAAGACAACAAGCAAAAAACAAATAACCCATTCTCCTACGGCTGACAACTTGAAATTACTTCAATGGGCTGTTGACGCAGGGAAAATAAGGCAGGGGAAAAAATTGACAAGTTAGCCGTGACGTTGTGTAAAAAAAAAAAAAAAGGAAAATGATGTTATCGTTTGTTGTTGTTTGTTTTTATTGTTGATCGTCTTGATAATATTTTTTCATGAGCCAAATAATTTTTTTTTTAATTTTTTTTTTTGGTTTAATTTTTTTTCCTCGTCAATTTCGGCGGGAAGCTGGGAGATGGCGGGAAAGAGGGGGGTGGGATAATATGGCGGTTTTTTAGACGATGAAGATAAATAGAATAAAGTATTTCCTAAACAAACAAAAAAATCTCCTATTCGTAGTTAGAGGCTGTGCCGCCCGGGACGGAATCTAGAAATGTCGCCCTCTACCATTTCCGAAATACGAATGCCTTTTAAGTCGAACAGCTTGGAAACCGAGCTAAAGTTGTTCAAATGCCTCAGAATACGAACATACTTTGAAATTCAAAGTCCAGCGTGTAATTAATTTTTTTTTAGCAGTTTTCATTTCTGTCTGCCAATTCATAAATAACTTTTGCAACCTTTGACCCTAATTTGAAGTTTGTTTGTTTTTTGTTTTTTGTTTGTGTTTTAAATTATAATTTTTCAATTTTTATTTCCTCCCAATGTGTACCCCAGTAACGGTTTTAATGACCTGCTATGACCCCACGTCTGATGGGAGCCCATGGTTGGAAGTTTAATAATGTAGCAAAACTTAACGTTTGATTCAGGCTTCGCATATAACACTAGTCACTGACCCGTGAATGATCTTGACCTTGACCCCCCCTCGTAAATCCGAGACCGCCTCGGTATCAACGCATCAAAATACGTCATGCTTAGGATGCCTTGCTTAACGTATACGTATTAGTCATGTGGCGGAAACGCCTTTGAAATAATTCTTATTGAAATTTCGAACGACAACGAAAATGTGTATTTTTAGAAAGATTTTATGGATCGATTTCCATACGTATTAAAAACTATAATGTGTAGATCATGGTACAGATCCCCCCCTTGTACCTTATTTATAATTTTAATGAAAGTAAGGTGCCGCCCCTGGTCAATGACTCACATTGGTGAAAAATTGATTTAGTGGGGGATCAGCTACAGATCAATCCATAATCGATAATTTACACACACACACACCCAAAAATGTTTTACAATACTAGAACGATTTGTAATTCAAGCGATTGTTGAAAAGGACTAAGTTGGGGGTGCTGGTATTTTGTGCTTTACTTATGTAAGGAGGTGCCGACACTGGCATCTCATCGAGATCTTACAGTCGTAGTCTCAGCTCGCTCTTAAAGGGAGTTCAAACTTGTTGGGAGTCTCCACGCAATGAATCCCCGACGCCACATTCACCACCCCCACCACCCTTTACCTACACCCATAAGGGTGTATCATTAACATCTCCGTGCAGGTTTCAATTACGTAACGCCATGAGTGACTAGACGAGATTATAGTCTCTGAACGCACACATAAATGCACGGTGCATTGTTTATTTAATATGCACACTAGAGTGTAGGGAGACGGGGGTAACGGGATACTTAGGCTTAAAAAGTAGATCCAACTCCAAAGTGCGTAAAACGCACTCCATAAAAAATGTGATTACGCTAAAAGTAGACCGTCATTTATGGCAGTAAAATCGATTCCAGACTATAAAAGAATTTCTACGAGACTACGACGCAGGATTGATTATTTGCTAATCGATTTTTTTATTTGGTAATTGAACTCTAAGCATCAACACAAATTTTTTTACGATCTTTTAGACGGTTTTTAGATGACGTTCTCCCTATAAAAACCGCAATGCGGTGAAGCCGCGAATGTTGATGGCGCTAAGTCGCGAGAGACGAATGTCCTGCAGCATCCCGCAATGCCAATGGCTTTTGAAAGAAATTATCAAAATAAAATATAAGGATCAAATATAAAATGCTCTTTATTCTTTATTGATCTATGTAATTCTTTTTATCTGTAAATAAAGATTTTTTATTTTTCAGTTAATCATGTCAACTGGCATGACCTCTTGTAGGGGGTCACTTTCCCGGGGTGGGACTCCAAATGAGTAGGATCCCTGCGTTAATGGAGAATTTTACATTGCACTCTTTTGATTGGTTGCCTTGAGTGGGGTAGCGAGGGGGTGGGGGTCAGTGGGGGGTATCATGCCCCGGGCGCTACTCACAAAGGGGCGCCAAATGGTATATTTTACATGTAAGACAGTGGAGGGGGGCGCTAAAAAAGGTATTGTGTACTCAAATGTACCCCCCCCCCATTCAATTTTTTTTTTAAATTCAAAGTTGTCAGCTTAAAAGAATGAAACGTTGAATGAAAACCAAACACTTTCGTATAAAATAAATCTCTTGAAAACTAAACTACTTGCCTTACCTCAGTACTAACCCCCACCCACTACACCCTCCCCCCAACTATTTCTACGCCACCTAACCCACTTCTTTATATTTATTTCTCTTCCCCCCCTCTCTCCCAGCCCACCCGTTTTTTTTTTTCAACATCCACAAAACCAAGTCTTTGTACAACCATTTTGGCACAGAGAGTTTACTGAAGTTGTCTACGTCACTTAAAGACCTTGAGTAAAGTTTCTCTCTCTCTCTCTCTCTCTCTCTCTCTCTCCCCCTCTCTCTCTCTCTCTCTCTCTCTCTCTCTCTCTCCCTCTCTCTCTCTCTCTCTGTCTCTCTAAATGATAAGGAGATAGGCAGGGTGATGAAAGTTGGAGAAAAGGTGGAGAAAAGAAGGTTTGGAGGACAGGGGGGAAGACTAGGGTGGTGGGGGAGGGATGAGAGGGAATAGGATAATAGGTTGTAGGGTGGTAACACATTATGCAGGGAATGAGAGAAAGGGGGGTGGGGAGAGAGAATCGCGGTGGAGGGGTGGGTGCATGAAATTTCATCAATTGTCTTCAACGCTTCACTAGATATTGACGTCATGAATTTTTTTTTCTGTCCCTTGAACATTTTGTCCTCAGCGGCAAATAACTCGAAGACTGGATTCAAGGGGGAGATAAACGCCAGTGAGTGTGAGTTATTGTTCCTGCCGGTGTTGTCAGGATAAGACAAGCAACGAGTTTACTTTTTACACGTTGAATTTTGGATACAGCTGTCTTCTTGTTATTTCCCTTTTTTTTTTAATTATATTTTATATTTTAAACTTTTTATCTCTGAACTTATTTTTTTTTTCGGCTATAGAGTCTAAAGAGATTTGTCTCAAATGAAAGGGAATTAAGCTGTAGCTAATTTTAAATAAAAAATAAAAAAAAAATCAACAAACAATTTTTTTTTTGTAAGCAACAACATAACAAATAGAAAGAAAAAAGTTTTTAAGAATGCACTGGAGATTTCTAAATTGTTTAAAAGCTTGTAAATTAGTTACATAAATCGGGTAATTAAAAATGTATCAGCAACTGAGAGCACACAGTTAAAAGAATAAGAACGCAACCCATAAAGGGGAGAGTGGAGGAGGGGAGAGCGAGGGGGTGTAGGAGGGGGGGAGGTATGTTTATTTTCAACAAGCCAAAGCGATTGTGTTCGATTCAATTTATAATCGGACTATTGTATTGATAATTAGTTGAATTGGTGAGATTAGAAGAGAAGACTAGATAGAGTGACAGAGGGACAATGAGAGAGAGAGAGAGAGGCAGAGAGAGATAGACAGAGACAGAGAGAGAGTGCGACAGAGAGACAACGAGAGAGATAATGAGAGAGACAGAGAGAGAGTGACAGAGAGACAATGAGAGAGACAGAGAGAGACAGAGAGAGACAGAGAGAGACAGAGAGAGAGACACACACACACACACACATGTATATTGTCATGTGTTTATTTTTTGTTTATGTATTTCAAGATGACTGCAATTATTGCAGGAGTACTAAGTCGATCAGGTTAAGTAGCTGTGGTCAGCTCATGTAAGAACCATCATTTGTTGGACGGACAGTTCCGAGAGTATATCAGCTCCTTGCAACCAGTGGGTGAAACATCCATACTAGACGACAGGTAGGGGGGAGGCTGAGGGGGAGGGAGTGAGAGGGGACTCAATTGTTGTGACTTTCATGCTGATCATCAGACCAAATGTAATGAGTATGTCAGAGAACTAGGGACCTACAGACTGAATTCTGTAATGGGTATGTCAGTGAACTATGGAACTACAGACTGAATTCTGTAATAGGAATGTCAGAGAACTAGGGAACTACATACTCAGTTCTGTAATGAGTATGTCAGTGAAGTATGGAACTAAGGACTGAATTCTGTAATGAGTATGTCAGTGAAGTATGGAACTAAGGACTGAATTATGTAATGAGCATGTCAGAGAACTAGGGAACTACAGACTGAATTCTGTAATGAGTATGTCAGAGAACTCGGGAACTAAGGACTGAATTCTGTAATGAGTATGTCAGAGAACTAGGGAACTAAGAACTGAATTCTGTAATGAGCATGTCAGAGAACTAGGGAACTACAGACTGAATTCTGTAATGAGTATGTCAGTGAAGTATGGAACTAAGGACTGAATTCTGTAATGAGTATGTCAGAGAATTAGGGAACTACAGACTGAATTCTGTAATGAGTATGTCAGAGAAGTAAGGAACTACATACTGAGTTCTGTAATGAGTATGTCAGAGAAGTAATGAACTACATACTGAGTTCTGTAATGAGTATGTCAGAGAAGTAAGGAACTACATACTGAGTTCTGTAATGAGTATGTCAGAGAAGTAGGGAACTAAGGACTGAATTCTGTAATGAGTATGTCAGAGAAGTAAGGAACTACATACTGAATTCTGTAATGAGTATGTCAGAGAACTCGGGAACTAAGGACAGTATGTCGGAGCTGAATTAAATTTCCTAATACAATGTAGACTACCGTAGATGTTGTGCAGTTTTTTATGACCATGTAAATAGAGTGGACACTCATCTGTCCGGTCTAAAAACTCGAGAAGGCATTCCAGATACTTCCATAGCGGTATTGGCTGGAAATCAGTTCCATTGTCGTCACCACTAATAGAGTTTTATTAACATAATGATTTTTTTTTAAATTAATCCCTCATTTTATTGGGGAATTTTTTTCAACTAGTCCGGAAAAAGCAGAAGACCGGATAGTCAATTAATGTATGAAACTAAACATAGTTTGTGCTGATTCAATCGCAGAAAAATGATTTATATATTGAAACAAAACCTCAACATTCAAAACACAACATATTATTGTTTTTTTTTTTTTTCAGTCTTTTGGTCCAATATTGATCTCTCGCGTATCGCCAATAGTCATCTTGACCCCACCGCCACCCGCCACCCCCTCTTTATGTTATGTCATGTTTGATTGACACAAGAGGTTTTTTTTCGGGGCACGTTATGAAAAACAAAACAAAAACGCGATTAACCTGAAGTCTTGGTAGTGCCATCACAAACTGACATGTAACACACCTTGATATTTGGGTGGGGCTCTTGTATCATGGGTACCTAGAAATAGTTCCAGTTAGTTTTTACGTGGTTAATATATGAGAATACATGGATTTTTTAGTTTCCATAAACTGTTCCAACCACCCTCATAAAAACTTTTTTTCCAGTTAAGCGCTCAATGCCATGAACGCAATTGCTAGAACATATATTTCAAAAAAAAAAATTATTCGTTTTTATGACGCCACCTATTCAAAAGATCAGCCAAGTCAAGAAATGCATATCAGCCGTTCTAACTGATCACAGGCTAGTGATATATATATATATATATATATATATATGTAAACAATTTGTTTATGGGTTCTGCTGTTGTTGTTGTTGTTGCTGCTGTCTAGGACACTCTACCAGATTCTCAAATTATTAGTTTTATGACGTTATCGATTCCAGAAATCATCAAAGTGAAGAAATACATATCAGCCGTAGCAACCGACCCTACTTAACCTAGTATACAGGCTAGTGATATATAAACAGTTTGTTTATTGGTTGTATTGTTGTTGCTTTTGTTGACGTCTAGGAGATTCTACCAAATTCTAAAATTAAGGTGACTCAATGCACAATTTATATCGATACAAATAAAAATGTAAACAGGATTCACGCTATTAACCATAACTCCGACAGTACACCAAAAAGCACTGCGGTAATAAACATAGCAATTGTAGAAACTGCGGTAATAAACATAACAATTGTAGAAACTGCGGTAATAAACATAAAAATTGTAGAAACTGCGGTAATAAACATAACAATTGTAGAAACTGTGGTAATAAACATAACACTTGTAGAAACTGCAGTAATAAACATAACGATTGTAGAAACTGCAGTAATAAACATAACAATTGTAGAAACTGCAGTAATAAACATAACAATTGTAGAAACTGCAGTAATAAACATAACAAAATTAGAAACGCGAACTCTCAACACATAATTAATTTTCCTTTGTTTATAGTTTTAAATGATTGATATTTATTTTTCTAAAATTTTTTCTGATTTTTTTATTGAATAAACAGAATTAGAAACAAGGGCTTTCTCAATACTTACTTTTACATTGCACATTAGAAACAAGGGCTTTCTCAATACTTACTTTTACATTGCACATTAGAAACAAGGGCTTTCTCAATACTTACTTTTACATTGCACATTAGAAACAAGGGCTTTCTCAATACTTACTATTACATTACACATTAGAAACGAGGGCTTTCTCAATACTTACTATTACATTACACATTAGAAACAAGGGCTTTCTCAATACTTACTATTACATTACACATTAGAAACAAGGGCTTTCTCAATACTAACTATTACATTTCACATTAGAAACAAGGGCTTTCTCAATACTTACTATTACATTACACATTAGAAACAAGGGCTTTCTCAATACTTACTATTACATTACACATTAGAAACAAGGGCTTTCTCAATACTTACTATTACATTACACATTAGAAACAAGGGCTTTCTCAATACTTACTATTACCTTACATAGGGTTTATCCATGGCAACGCGTGGGCGGGTACAGCTTGTTCTAGATAAAATAAAAACCCAGAACGTTTTAACGTCAACACATTAAAATGAAAAACAAAATTATCGTTTATCGGCATGTAGCAGCGATAATCTAGAAAACATTCTTGTTGATAAATAATGCGAGAGTCCAGAGTATTTTGTTTGCACACGCAACATTCCACCAATCAGAATAACGATAATAAATAATACAAGCATAAACAAAAGTCATGTGACTTACCCCCTTCAACCAGGTAAATCTCCGGACATTCTGAGAAGGCGAATGTCCCAGCCCGGCTGTAATTGAAGCAGGTCAGTCCGTCAAATGCTGCTGGACAATAGGTACCTGAAATGGAGGAAAATGAAACTTTTACTTGTGTGGCCAGTGGAACAAGTTGTTCTACTGCAGTTGGTCAAACGGTCTAGTCCTTGGGGCAAAGCGAAGATATGGGAGTCTGGTAAATTGTACAATGATTGACATTTCACACATTATATAGCACACAGATGACCAATTATTCCTCCCCCCATCCCAATTACAATTATATATATACTAGCTGCACCCTGCAAAACATTAACGTAGAGCTATATCCCCTTAGGCTTGATCGGCAGGCAAGGTTATTTGTTGGTTTCGGGCAGATCCGATTTTTATCATGATTGTATTTTAAACTGGGATACTGTTGTATTAATTCTTTACTTTCGATTTAACGCAGAACCCACAACGCTATTATTTATACAATATATAACAAATTTCAGACACATTGACTTATAATTTTATAACAAACCTCCCTTCCCCTACCCGCCTTTTTGATCAAAGTTATATAAATAATAATTGTGTTATAGAAAAATCATCCCCCACCCCACCCGCCTCTTATACTACGCATTAAAACAAAAAAACTTCACCACGCCCTTACACCCAAACATCCACACCCACACCCAAACATCCACACCCACACCCAAACATCCACACCCACACCCAAACATCCACACCCACACCCACACATCCACACCCACACCCAAACATCCACACCCAAACATCCAACCCACACCCAAACATCCACACCCACACCCAAACATCCACACCCACACCCAAACATCCACACCCACACCCAAACATCCACACCCACACCCAAACATCCACACCCACACACCCACACCCACACATCCACACCCACATCCAAACATCCACACCCACACCCACACCCAAACATCCACACCCACACCCAAACATCCACACATATCTGCATGCGTCGTTTCACGATATGTCGACAGGTCCTTGCATTTATCGGAGTGTCTGCTTGTTGGAGTCCCAGCTACATAGAGCTTTGCCCCCTCCCCGGGAACAATACTATTGTTAAGATGGGGAAAGGGAGGGGGGAGAGAAACAGAAAGAAAACGAAAAAAAATAGAAAGGAAAGAAACAGAAAGAAACAAAGAACAGAAAGAAACAAAGAACAGAAAGAAACAAAGAACAGAAAGAAACAAAGAACAGAAAGAAACAAAGAACTGAAAGAAAATCAAATGAAACTAAGAAAGAAAGTAATTTTATAAAACAATCTTCTGTTGTTGTTTTTGTTTTCATTTAAATTTTTTTTTTTTTTTGTTTTTTTAATATGTTAAATGTTTGTTAACAGAACATCTCCGTAAACTGTCACCGAACAGTTAGATGTCTCCATACTTAAACAAAACTGTCATTTCACGTTCTCTTGATATCATTTCGAAAGTACTAATCTCTCGAGACATCAATCCAGCTTATTGAGAACTGTTGCTAAATGATTCTACATTTTTTTGTTTTTATTAATTCCAATGCATTTTAAAGTTTCACTTACAAACACATCTTATTGATTACAAAAATCTAATATTTCACTAAGTACCAATAAATTTTTTTCCATGACATAAAAAATATATAACATATTTTAATAAACAATTGGAATGTATGTCAAACTCTGTACACAATTTATCTTACACCGGCCAGAAGTATCGTGATGTGTGTCAAACTCTGTACACCATTATCTTACACCGGCCAGAAGTATCGTGATGTATGTCAAACTCTGTACACCATTATCTTACACCGGCCAGAAGTATCGTGATGTATGTCAAACTCTGTACACCATTATCTTACACCGGCCAGAAGTATCGTGGTGTATGTCAAACTCTGTACACCATTATCTTACACCGGCCAGAAGTATCGTGATGTACGTCAAACTCTGTACACCATGTATCTTACACCGGCCAGAAGTATCGTGGTGTATTCATTCTCTCCTGCGTCACATCAACAGCAATCTGAGTGCTCGGCATGATGACGTAATCAACATAAAATCAGACTCCCAAACTTGTAGGAGTTTCATTACCACTGGATTGTAAAGTATGTATTTAAGTAAAGATATCCGTTGAATCAATTCTGTATCCAGTCTAAACTGATGTTTTTGTTATATCTATAATTTATCTTCATTCTAAATTACGTTGTTTTTTTTCTTTAATTTAAATGAATTCTAAATTGATGTGTATTATTTTTTCCTCTTATTTAGCTGAATTCTAAATTGATGTTCATTTTCCTCTAATTCGACTGAATCTAA
>JAGDYQ010000084.1:1221360-1231357 GCA_021962125.1 Bulinus truncatus
CGTGTCTAGATGGTGAAACCGGTGTACATCGGTGTCTAGATGGTGAAACCGGTGTACATCGGTGTCTTGATGGTGAAACCGGTGTAAAATTCAGTCTAGATGATGAAACCGGTGTACATCCGTGTCTAGAGAAATCTACCACACGCTAACCTCATATTTTTCCAACGCGAGACCAAGAAGATAGAGCCCTTGGTATTCTAGTGCCAGCAGCTTTCTCATTATTAAATTTTGAAACCTACCTGTTCATAAAATAGGGAAATTTTATTCATAAAAGATTCGGTCAATAAAATAGCCCTCCTGTGCTGACATCATGATCCCGTCCCTTGGGGGCCCACAGGCCCCACATTCCCGCCCCACGCAGTTGGCAATGTAGAGCACAAGCTACATCAAACTGTCCATTTAGAAATTATGCCCTTAAATCTGTATTAAGTAATGCCCTTAATCTGCTGTATGTAATGTCCTTAATCTGGATTAAGTACTGCCCTAAATCTGCTGTATGTAATGTCCTTAATCTGTATTAAGTAATGATTTAAATCTGCTGTATGTAATGTCCTTAATCTGCAGTAAGTAATGCCCTAAATCTGCAGGAAGTAATACCCTTAATCTCCAATAAGTAATGCCCTTAATATTTTTATTTCTGTCGGGTTCACCCCTTTTTCTATTCTCTTGTCTGAGACTTTAACATTCAAAAAATCAGTTAACAGAAAATGTCTATTTGAACAAAAGTCAGGTTTTATATCATCATACTAGTAGCATCCCCAGACACACTAGTTGGAGAAATATTACCTTCTTTGTTACTTTTTGGCCTAATTTTTTTTGGCCTAATTTTTTTTGGCCTAACTTTTTTGTGGCCTAACTTTTTTTTGGCCTAACTTTTTGTGGCCTATCCGTTATTAGTTTGTCTGGTTATTTTTTTATGGCCTATATTTCTTGTCGGTTTAGCTTTCTTTTCTTTCCAAGACTTATTAGGCTGAAATTTCCGTTTAATCAACCGTGTTTAAGATTCCGTGATTAAAATTCCGGTTATATCAATGAACGAAAGAGCGAGAGAGAGAGAGAAGCGAGTCAGAAAAAATAAAATCAGTAACAAGACATCGTTCAGGTATCCCATGATTCTATTTTCACCGGAAGTCGCTTTCTTTATCCCTCCAGCTCCTCTCCCTTCCGATCCCTCCACATGTCACCTCCCACCCCACCCCACTCCATGTTCCCTCCTGCACCAGGGGCGTACCCTCCTCCCAAGTTTACTTAACTCGAATAAAAGTTTCCCTGTGACGAAGTTTATTTCTCGTGTTTCCATCTAAAGTCAGTTCGTTCAGGGGTGGGGGGGGGGAGGAGAAGGGGGTTGTGGCAGGGGCGGGGTCTGCCCAGGACAGACACCGTTTTAAACATCACGCGGAAGCAGACGTGACGAGAATCTAGGCCGTGCATTATCCCACCGTTAGTTTCAAATACAGTGAAAATAATAAAATAAAAAATGGATACAAAACCGATGAAAATAACATTCATTAATAAGTGTCGATTACGATATATTCGCAGAACGTTTTAAATCTCGCGATACTCAGAGGAGAATCGATACCGACACCTTGTCAATTCAAGTCACCAGACTTGTTTTTTTTTTGGAATCGGATCCGGTTAATGCTCTATGAAAATTTTTTTCAGATTGCAAAAAAGCGATAAGTTGTGATAAGACTGTAAGACAGAGAATTATATATTTTATAAGCTGAGGCTCGGGTGGATCTGTTTACTTACTCATGTGACAAAAATGTCCGAAATGTCCAGTTTTCACTGCTGCTACTGCCCTTATAGTGGACCGGTGGGTGGTCGTGCGGTAAAACCCCCCTGGGCTGTTGACCTGAGGCTCCCCGGGTTGATCTCCGATGAGGACTAAAACAGTGGAAATCTCAGGTCATGGTGAAAGTTCCCCGCTATATCTCCCGTGGTGCATCCATGGCCATTGCACTATCGGCTTTGGTGGGGATGAATGAAAGGCAACCATAAAAACCGTCACATTAATTGTTTATAGTCTCTAAGAGATTTCATCCCATCCTTACAGGGACTTCACACAAACTGCTCTTATAGAAATTCTTCTGCAAAAGCCAAGTGGCGATTAAAGATGTGGGATTCACACAAAATTAAAAAAAAAAAATTTACTTGGTTCGGGCATGTGGCACATCTAATGAACTTGTGAAATACTTTAGTGCAAAGTGATGAATACTTATCATGACGGCCCTAAATTGCTCCCAGAGCATGAGGACCCCCCCCCTCTCAATCCCCCATGGTGTGTGAAGACTTTTCAAGACAATGCTGTCAGTTCACCGCCCTGCGCAAAAATTCTGAAATAAATATCAAATCAACTTCCTGTAGTGCCAGAAGAAAATATCACGTGATTTTGTTGTTAGTTATGTTTTTTTTTTTTTAAGTTTTTTTGAACAATATAATTGATATGTGCGCCAGTGATGTCTCAGAGATCCATGGGAGGCTGGTACAAGTTAAGCTGGTCGTCTGCTTATAATAAAAACTGAATTAAAATATAACACAACTTTTTTTTTATGGACGTGTTTGATCGAATTGATCTTGTCTACGTCACTACATTACTTCATGACTTGATATTGAAGACACGATATATTATTTTAGTATATCTATATGAGGGCTATAGGGCTAACAAAGTACCGAAACGGTTAAATGAATGATATATTAATAGATACATATATAATAGATACGTATGATTTTTTTTATTTTAATGTTTGGTTTATGTTGGTCAAACTGTAATACAATTATGTCCATTAAGCGTCTGATTGTCTCCCGATCACCGTGAGTGCTGCCATTGTACTGGCCTTTAGTAGACCATAGCTAGGTCAAAATTAGTATAACTGACAGACATTGAGAGATGGAAATGTCTCGGTCAGGTGACTTTATAACAGAAGCGACACTCCATACGTCACATTGTGCAGTCTGTTAACATCACCTATCAGTTTATAACAGAAGCTACAATCCATACGTTATAATGTGCACTCTGTTAACATTAACTATCAGTATATAACAGAAGCTACAATCCATACGTCACATTGTGCAGTCTGTTAACATCACCTATCAGTTTATAACACCTAACATGTAATTTCTTTCCTAGTGTTTATTATTTTCTTTACCAATAGCTCCCCCCCCCCAACCCCTTAGTCTATAATTGGTGTATTTGGAAGATTATACATTACGTGTATAAATGATTATTAATAAATTATAATTTATTGTTTGTTAATCTATCGGACAGGTCGCCCTGTGTGTGGACTGCGATAAAATGATGTTGTTAGGCGGATGTAAAACAAACACAATGGCCATGTTCATTGGTTGAATCGTCCCACATAATATTCTAGGGGTCCTAGTTGAAAACGTTGCAAGAGCTGCCACTTGCAGATATTGGGCCCTTATTGGGCCTTTATTGGGTTCTTATTGGGCTCTTATCTGGGCCCTTGTTGGGTTCTTATTTGGCCCTTGTTGGGCTCTTATTACTCGGATGACATTGGAGCCCCTATAACAGTTAAATAATTTTAGCATGTGCACAATCCTAACTCTTCCTTGTGGCGGGGGAAATAAAAGTCTAAACAGGAGGGGCCCACTTAGCCCTGAGGGGTCAACCGCCGAGTTGCCTAGGGTCACAGTAGTTGCAAGGGATCGAACCAGTAACCTTCACAAAGCTAGAGTCAACTCATCTGTAGGTCAGTGGGCTTAGCCACTACATTATTTTCAGTCCCTATACTCTGTACCTAAGTGACCTTTAAGTGACCGTACATTTCCGCACTGACCTCTTTCATCTGCTCCCTAATGACCAGACGTGGTAGTAAGCTCTTTAATCCAGCAAGTCAGAGTTTACAACAAAAAAAAAAACCGTTAATGAAATTTCCAAACCAGGTAGGCTACATGTCACGTTATGTGGCGGTCAGTGGGCCGATAAATGACAGTTTGACCAATGTCACTGACCAGTCTGTCTGGACACCCAATATTTATGTTTTATTTTGTCTTACTATTTAGACTCCCTAGGGGGGAAATGAGTGACCCTTTGTTGAGTGACCCATAGTTGGCCAATGCTTCAAATTTAAACTCTTAGGGTGACCTATTTCTCAAAGATTATTGGGCGGGGGCGGGGGGGGGGCAAACAGCAGCCTTAACAGTATTACTTTAGCATTGTGCCCTGTGCCTTGTACCCTGTGCCCTGTGCTTCCAAAATGTACCTTTGGCTAGGTGTCAGAATGTACTTTACAAGGGCCCTAGAATCTAATTTGCCAAGGGCATTCTAATGTATAATTTATAGTTTGCTTTGCCTGTTGACCTGAAGGTACCTGGTTCGATCTCCGGTGAGATCAAGGAAAATTTTCAGGTTTTGGCTTGTCTCCGCTATATCTCCCGTGGTGCCTCCAAGACCATTGCACTATCGGCTATGGTGGGGATGAAAGAAGGGCATTAAAAAACAACCGTCCCATTAGTGGTATACTTTGCCAAGCGCCCCCAAATCTACTTTGCTAAGTGGCCCCCAAAATCCCGTAACTTGTTGTGCTCATGCATAATAATGCACCACTCAGACACCTAACCTCTGGACGGCTACTTCATTCAAATAATACCCCATAATGTAAAGACAATTTCCTATGCAACCCGAGTTTATCGCAGCCCCGAGCCTGGTGAAGTGGTTAAGAACTTAAAATAAGCAAACCAGTAGCACGATAGCAAACCGTTTCAACACAAATCAACCGACAGGTCAGTTTTTTCAATGAATCCAACATGGAAGGACGCGGCTAGAAAAATGACCAAGACTAGAAAATATTTCATTGAACGTCACGTGACCAAAACTAAGGCTCTGTGGTCAATTCTATTTACAAAAAAATAAAAACCCACAATCATGAATCAAGAAAAAAAACATCGCCGTCTCAAGCTTCGATATAATCCATAAAATACTTACAATTACCAAATTTACTATACGCCGACACTAAGGGACCATCTATGGACATCCTAATGAGTCCACTTTCTTTATTTTTTACCAGTATAAGACATATAGATACGTACTATACGTTACAGGACTAATCAATATAAGATACTGTTATATCTTTGGCCGGCAGTATACCCAGTTAAGACATCTTTAGCTAATGGAATAACTCTTGTTGTAATATTATTTTTTCTTCTCTCTTCTTTCCCTTGTTATTTCCCCTTGCCTCGGTACGGAGATTACCTCCCCATTAGCCCTACACTTGTGACAGAGACGGACAGCTCCTCGGGTACAAAGAATCCATGTAGAAAACAAAAAAAAAAAAGGACAACAAGAAGAAGGGAGACGACTGTTGTGTGGGATCTGTCAGACGAGTGCCCGCGGAATAGACGGGAATGTCGTAATTCACCGTGAAACAAAGTCGCAAAGTAATGGCCAGATTTTTTTTATTCATAGAGGGTGAAAAGGTGGGCGGGAAAAAGGATAATACAAAAAAAAGTGTGCCAATTTGGCAAGAGAAATTTTGAAAAAATAAAAAAAAAAACAAGATAAAGGGACAAAGATTAATTAATAGTTCATGTGTTGTTGTTTTTTTTTCTTTTAATGTTTTAATAATTAGTTATAGGAGCAAAAGAATCACGGCATCCATCTTTTGATTAAGACGTGACAAGACTACACGATAGAGCGGATAAGACACCCTTCCCCCTCCTCACGCCAAACCAATGCCATCGTAATGTTTTCGAAGGAAACGCCCCAACCCCTCCCACCCACCCTCTCCCCCCCCCCCAATAAAAAAGGAACAGGTAACTGGAGGTGGGGGGGGGGTGTAACTAATGGGATAGCCGTGATCAATGTCAAATAGACATTGATTCTACAAATGAGGACATTCAAAGTCTAGATCTCAAGATTTTGTCCATTTCTAAATGATGAGAATGTCTCCGTCTCTTTTAATCCCGATTGAAACATTAACGTGAGCACGTTATTTACGTGTTTAAGGATGGAGGCGGATGACAGCTTGGAAAATAAAAAAAAAAGAACAAAACTAATCAAACTCCAAAATATAATGAACTGTTCCATTCCTTTGTGAGGTTGGACGATCGAACATTGTGTCGTTAGAGAGCTCCAGAGCCGGAAAATTAAGCTCTCAACTACATAGGCCAGGGGTCGGCAACCTTTTGAGACGGAAGAGCCAAAAGTTATAATTTACAATTTTCCCAGTTTTTAAAGTGCCACTAAAATTTTTGTTTCAATATTATGGTGTATGATTAGGATTAGGTATATAAAATAATTTGCGCATGGAACTGGAAAGCCACAATTGGACACCTAAAGAGTCACAACTTGACGTCGAAAGAGCCGCATGAGGCTCGCGAGCCGCAGGTTGCCAACCCCTGTCATAGGCCAATAGAAGGACGTGATGGCTCTTAAAGGCGCATGATGAGCAGTGGCTCAATTAGTGAAGCCAAATTGGCGGTTTTCACGCACGTTTTGGGCGGCTTTTATTGAAAATAAGCGGGAATTTCCTCTTAGGTTCATGTAGTTAGTTTGGTTACAAGTTAAACATTATATATATCAAATGAGTTGAATATTGATATATTTCATAAACAATCGGATCTAATAAACTTGTTTTATTGATTGAACTTTATTCCTTTAAAAAAATGTTATTAATGTAATTTTCGTCACAACCCAAAAAGCCCGCTAAGCGTCGTAGTAGGTCAAGACGTCACTGGACCAATGAATCCAGCCTGGAGTTCACAAAGTGATAAGCTGTCAGTGTGTGTGGTCATGTTCTATCAATAATTTTGTATTTCTGTGTAGAGTTTTATCAATGATTATCAAAATCTAGCATAATCGTTGTGTCGGGAATAATGTGTACTTCAATTAAAATCATTCAACATATTCTAAGTAACGAATGATTTCAGTGTTAGAACAGGCGTACGAAATATTCGGGGGGGGAGCCTTTTGACGAAAACCGCTACAAAGGTCGCAGCTTTCAAACATTGTGCCCCAAATAATCTGTAGAAATTAGGGCCCTGTAACAGCCACCATCAGTTAAATCATTTTTAACCAGGGGGCCCGTACCAAGTGTTAACATTACCCTTCGTTGTGGCGGACTAAATAAAATTCCTCTCATTGGCTCCTTAGAATTGGGAAGGGGGCAGTGGCGCAACCAGGGGGGGCAGGGGGGGCTTGAGCACCCCCCCCCAGGACAAATCATCATACATATTGTACTATATAAACTGTCATTTTTCTATATGCATTTTTTGCTGGTTGCGCCACTGGAAGGGGGGAGGGTCGGGGGCCGGCGGGGGGGGGCTACTGAGCCGCGCAATTTGTCTATCTATAAGGACGGGTACGGTCTTTATACAAAACTGTCCCAACAGTGACCTAATTTAAGACCATGAGAAAATGTCTCTGCGCAAAAATCTTCTTACCAAAAACAAATAAATATATGTATCATAATTGTAAGATTGAATAAATAACACTTTTGACTTGAGAAAAATGTGTCAAATGTGTTTAATTAAGAGTTTAAATATTAAGCATTGGTCAACAATCGGTTAGTTATGACTGACCTACTGTGTGTCTTAATGGTCAGACATTTTAAAGAAAGGGAATCACCCCCCCCCCTCCCTTTTGTATGTTCGTATTTTATTTTTTAATGTCCCGTAATAATCAATTACTCTTAATTCCTGTTTGAGACATAGATGAACATTTAAATTTATCAGCATCATAAATGTTAGCTGATCAATTGAGCTAATACAGCCAGTAGTAAGTCACACACGGTTAGTTTTTTATAAATATTTTCACTCATGACTCTTTGTGTCATTCTAAAAACTGCACATTTCGGTCAATAAACTGGTCTTATATTTGATCATCTGTGTAGATACAGTTTGGTCATTCCCCCACCCCCCCCCTTACACCCCCCCCGATCAAATCCCTATCATTATTAGCCCAGCTGTATCGACTCTGTTTGTCCAGCTGAAGTATTAGTGGCTGTGGGTGGGGTGGGGGGGTGAATGGTGTTGTGTAAACATTGTCCTAAGAAGACTGGTGGGGACAAGTGGGTCTCACCCTAGCAAACAAGGTAGGGACAGTTCATGATTTCATTTTTTTTTTTTTGTTACTAGCTTGTCCTTTTCTAAAGTATATTTATAATTATATATTATTAAGTCCAGTGATTTGTGAAAGCTATCTGTACGGCTTTGTCTGCATGAAGTTTTGAATGTTAAGATCTTACTGTATCGCACCATGCCCAAGTAACTCTTGCAAATAGCTGTTCAGACATATGCCTTAAGGCTGTTCCAGCTGTTTTATGCAAAAGGTTTTGACGATTTCTAAAGCTTGCCTAAATATCATGAATAAACTTGTTTACAATATCGAGAAATTATGGGGATTATACATCTTTCGCTGATGCAAATGATATATTTTGAAATTATATCTAAATCCAACAAGATAACGTGTTATTCCACTTTTACTAAAATCTTAAAAGTCATTCAAATACTCTAACTTGTCGGCCTATTTATACACAAATGACGTATGTCGAATATCCCATACAAAAAAAAAAATCTGACCTTGAAGTGTATCAATGCCATTTTGGCTACCGTGCCAAATCTTAATTGGATGGGATGGCTACATTAAAACATATGATGACGTAATGTTGTTGAAGTGTTTCCATAATCTCTAAACCCACAAAAAAAACATCTCTTTTTAATCTCTACCCTCCTCTTTTAAATCGCATTCTACTCAGATCATCTTCTTCATTATCTATAACTGATCATTTCTTTCTCCCCATCCACACACACACACACACACACACACACCACCCCCAATGTACTTGCTTTTTGTTTTCTATTGTTAATGTCAAAGCGTGCATGTTTTATCATCATTATCTTGTATATTCCATACCAAGTTGAATAATACATTTTTATTACAAATTATAAGATGAAAAAAATGATTTTTATTCCTTGTGTTTGTAAATGAATTTTTTTTATCGTCAAAAATTGTATCAACTTTTCTTTTTTTTAAACACATTTTTTTTATTTTTAATAAGTATGTTTAGAAATACTTTAAAAAAAACAATTAGTAGATCCAATAACGTTTTTTTGCATTACAAAACTATCAACAAAGTTAAAACAAGAAGGGGGGGGGGAACATGTAAACAAAATAATCTTCATTCCTTCGGTAAACCACTTGTATAGCCAGGTGCAACTGATAACACAATCTCAGCCAAAAGAATAATAAGGAAAAATAATAAAAAAAAAACCCAACTCTTATTGCAAAGTGGCATCTCTAAACGTGTTGGTTTTCTTGCCATGCATCTTCTCCCTGGCCACTTGACAACGGTTTCAGGTTTCAGCAGAGTTGCTGTTCCTTGATTCTTGAGAATGTGTTGTTCATGCTCGGATTTCTTGATAGATATGAAAGAGTGACGTTTGCCGCTGCTTCTTGTACAATACATATGGCGTTTGGTTACATACACACACACACACACACACACACACACACTTATAAATATGTATCACATAAGGCGTTTGATTAAGCATATAACGGAAAGTAAAATAAAAAAAATATTTTGAAAGTAATAAACATAAAAAGATAGAGAAACAGAATGATAAATAAATGGGGACTTTATTTTAAAAATTATGGGCTGCCTTTCTCAGTCGATGTTTATTAAGATTTTGGTTTTAGTTTGTTAGAAAAATATGGGAGGATGGGACAAAAACAGACTGAGAGATAGAGAGGGAAAAAAAGAGACAGCAAAGCAGGAAGAATGAAGAATAAGAGAATTTACATAAAATACAGGCAAAGTGCGAATTTAAGAACAGCATCGTGAACCAGGACCCCCCACAGACCTACAAACATCCAGAAGGAAATGGAGATGGATCGGCCACTCACTGAGGAAGCCTCCAGAAGACATCACGAAAATGGCTCTGCAAGGCCAGAGAAAGGTTGGCAATCCAAAGACCACTTGGAAGGTTTTGTGAGCAAGGGTCGAAAAGTCCCAAACCAAACTTGGGAGAACTGAAA
>JAGDYQ010000084.1:1231857-1249357 GCA_021962125.1 Bulinus truncatus
CCCACGGTCCCCTCTCCCCCCGGTCCCCTCCCCTCTCCACGATCCCCTCTATCCCTCCACTCACGGTCCCCTCCTCCCACAGGTCCCCTCTCCCCCTCCCACGTCCCCTCTCTCCTCCCACGGTCCCCTCTCCCCCCTCCCACGATCCCCTCTCTCCCACCTCCCACGATCCCCTCTCTCCCCCTCCCCACGATCCCCTCTCTCCCTCCTACGGTCCCCCTCTCCCCCACTCACGGTCCCCCCTCTCCCTTCCCACGGTCCCCCCTCTCCCCCACTCACGGTCCCCTCTCTCCCTCCCACGGTCCCCCCTCTCCCCCACTCACGGTCCCCCTCTCCCCTCCCACGGTCCCCCCCTCTCCCCCACTCTCACGGTCCCCTCTCTCCCCTCCCACGGTCCCCCCTCTCCCCCCACTCTAACGGTCCCCTCTCCCTCCTTCACGATCCCCTCTCACCCTCCCAAGATCCCCTCTCCCCCACTCACGGTCCCCCTCTCCCTTCCACGTCCCTTTCTCCCCCTTCCACGCCGCCCCCAACACACACTTACGATGTTCATTAAAAATATTTTTTTTATCTGCGATGCTAAATAGCCAGACTGTGTGGGCAACAGGAAGTTTATGGTTTTTTGGGGTGGGGTGGTGGGTGGGGTGGTGGGGTGTAATACGTGGTGAATGAGACACACAACAGTCGTTTGATTTAACTTCTACTTTTTCCACACCCTAAACCCCCCTTTCCCCTTCAACCGGTGCTACTCCAGCACTGCCATTTCGCTGTGGGTGCCTGCTCGGGTTTTGTCATCTTGGTCCTCTGTAGGACGCGCGCGACCTTTGCCCTCCTACCCTCCCCCACCCCCACCACACACACCACACGTCACCAATTCAGTTACCGTTCTATAAGGTGATAAAATATTCCCTCTTGCAAACAACCTTCCCACTGGACGTCTCCGAGTGGTACATTCAACTGTTTAGGGAATTGTGAGTTCATGATCCCCACCCCACGCCCTCAGCCCACCCAGCTGAATTAAGGATAAGACTTACTATTTCGCGATTCTTGTGATGTCTGGGTTCACATTAGAAGTACAGGTGGTAGCCAATGCATTCGCCAACTGATCCAGAGGATATGAGGTTCCAAATCTTTTTTTTTTCGTTTCCCAGCTGCTTCACCATAAGGGAGTCACAATCTATCTATCTATCCATATAATAATTATTATTATCTATCTATCTATCTATCTCATTCATCTAACTATCTATCTATCATCATCTATCTATCTATCTATCTATCTATCTATCTATCTATCTATCATCTATCTATCTATCTATCTATCTATCTATCTAATCTAATCTAATTAATCTATCTATCTATCTAACAATCTACATCTACATCTAAATCTATCTATCTACATCAATTTTAATATTAATCATCTATCTATCTAATCTAATTAATATATCTATCTATCTGTACCTATCTAATATATCTATCTAATCTTTCTATCAATTCACTAATTAATCTATCTATCTATCTGTATGCCTATCTAATCTATGTATCTAATCTGTCTATCTATCTGTTTCTATTTAAAGCTATCTATCTATCTATATTATTATGTACACCTATCTAATCTAATATATCAAATCTATCTCACCATTTAATTCATCTATCTATCTGTCTGCCTATCTAATCTATTTAATATATCTTATCCTTACTGCCAAACGTTCATACCCCTTTGACGAATTATATCCAGCTGTCAAAGTCTGTTATCACCATAGACCGCTAAGACTCTCTACACCCACCGACAACACTCTGAGCACACACATAAAAGGCTCAAGTTAATGCAACTTTTGTATGGTTGAAATGTATTTGCTGACATGCTTCCAAAATATGACTAGAAAAATACGTCCTCGTTGATATGTTTTCCTCTTGCAGCAGTTCCGCTCGACCTGTCAAAAAGTTAAAACAAAAAAAAAAAACAACACTGTCTTTGATTTCGTCCGTTAAAACAAATTTTTGAAATTTATTACACCAGTTCAGAGAGAGAGAGAGAGAGAGAGAGAGAGAGAGAGACCTGTGTATCAATGGACGACGCCATGTTGATCAAACTGATTGGTTTTATCTTAATGGACTCTTGTGGCTCGAAAGCGGACATCTCCGTGGGCACTACGTCAACTCCCCCCTCACCCACACTGTATGCTCTTGGGAGCCATTGGACAAGATACTAAAGGATGAAGGCATCAGGGGAGCAGGAGATAGTGAGGGAGGGTGGGGTGGTGGTGGTGGTGGTGGGGCAGAATGTTTCAGTTCTTAGTCGGGGTGCAGGTTTAAATACGCACTGCGGGGTTAAAGCACCCGCACATGGTTGAAGTGATAAGGCGTTATCTTTTTTTTGTGTACTTTGAGGCCTGAGATCCATTGATGTTATGAGTCTGTAGTAAAACCGTATGGACTTCACATACTAGTCTGTAGTACACCGTATGGACTTTACCTTACTAGTCTGTAGTACACCCTATGGACTTCACATACTAGTCTGTAGTACACCATATGGACTTCACATACTAGTCAGTGAGTACACCATAAGGACTTCACATACTAGTCTGTAGTACACCGTATGGACTTCACATACTAGTCTGTAGTACACCATATTGACTTCACATACTAGTCTAGTACACCATAAAGACTTCCTATACTAGTCTGTAGTACACCATAGGGACTTCACATACTAGTCTGTAGTACACCGTATGGACTTCACATACTAGTCTGTAGTACACCATATGGACTTCACATACTAGTCTGTAGTACACCTATGGACTTCACATACTAGTCTGTAGTACGCCGTATGGACTTTACATACTAGTCTGTAGTTCACCATTTGGACTTTACATACTAGTCTGTAGTACGCCGTATGGACTTTACATACTAGTCTGTAGTACACCTTATGGACTTTACATACTAGTCTGTAGTACGCCGTATGGACTTCACATACTAGTCTTTTTGTAGTACACCCTAAGGACTACACTTAATAGTCTGTAGTACGCCGTGTTCCAACTTTACACAGAACTGGTACCGGGTGGAGGGGGTTGGTCTTATAATATGAAGTGGATGAAGCGTCACCTATTGGGTTTTAATCAATTATTCAAAATATGTTAAGCTAACATTTCGTATAAATTTAATTAATGACAGAAATCAATGACAGAAATGGTCCACCTTCAAATATTCACCCATACCTTTTGTTAAAGTTTAAAAGGTGTGTTTAATATTTGATCAATAATCTGTCGGATTAAGAAGGTCGTGTGGCCGAGTGGTGTAGAGCTCCTGAATGTCGACCTAAGAGTCCCAAGTCCTGGTTATAAGTTGCAAAAAAGTCCCACAAGTCCAACCAGCTTTAAATAGGTATCTGACACTCAAGTTGGGGAAGTAAAGGCGGCTGGGCGTTGTGCTAACCACACACCCTTTCATATGTAATGGTATCAGAAACAGATCAATTTCTTCTCTACACTTCATCTTCCCCAGGGCTTGGGCTAGGGGAAAATATTCCATATTCAGATTAAATGAGACTGAAGCATGTTAGCCTGCAGTTCTGATATACAAAACAACAACTTTAGAAATGCATTAATCTTATCGCGGTATTTAGTTTGCGTTTTACCTTTGAGTAAGCTTCTATTCTCCACGATAATTGGGAGTTGAAAAGTTATTGAAATCAAAAAAAAAAAAAAAAAAAAAATAATCGATAATCTCGATCAACTTTTACCATGATATCATATCACGTATCGCTTATATAATTTTATTTTTAATTTTCTCTAATTTTTATGAAACTCTGTTTAATGCCATAAAGTAATGGGCACAACTTTTGATGATTAGAGATTAGGTCTGTTTGTGCACATATTGGTTACACTGGGGACTGCTAGCTAGGTCTGTTTGTGTGCACATATTGGTTACACTGGGGACTGGCAGCTAGGTCTGTTTGTGTGCACATATTGGTTATACTGGGGACTGGCAGCTAGGTCTGTTTGTGTGCATATTGGTTACATCAGGACTGGCAGCTGGTGGTATTGAGTACGTCAGTCAAAGTAATGAAACACACTAATATAGAAATGTTGATAGATTTCTAGCTTTGATAGATTGCTAGTTTTGATAGATTGCTAGCTTTATATATTTCTAGTTTTGATAGATTTCTAGTTTTGATAAATTTCTAGTTTTGATAGATTTCTAGTTTTGATAGCTTTCCAGCTTTGATAAATTTCTAGTTTTGATAGATTGCTAGTTTTGATAGATTACTAGTTTTGATAGATTGCTAGTTTTGATAGATTTCTAGTTTTGATAAATCTTCTTGCCAAAGCGTTTTATCTGTTGTCCCATTACAAATACATTTTACCAATTTCTGTCAGGCTGTACCTAATTTTTTAATCTACTTCACTGTATTTCACTGTGTACTAACAACAACTATAGACCAGCCAGTTTTCCTTCTTGTCTGAGTCGTCCATAATCTGTTTAACATATATATTTTTTTAAAATCTCTAGTTATGCGTTACGGATCATGTTGTCCCTAAACAACGTCTTCATTCAACCCCCCCACTCCGTTTCCTAACGCCTCCGCCTCTCCCCACCCTCTATCTCGGACGCTGCATTCAAGTATGCAGTTCATGGAGATACGTCACAGTTACGCTTTTGACTTGTCACAATGTTACTTTATTAGGAATCAAACCCTCGGGAACATATTAAACACAAGTTCGATATCCCCCACACAAAACATTCCCCCGGGGGAATGAATGTACACACGGACACATGTACACACAGACATATGTATACACACACACAGACTCGCATTCAGTGCACCACCCTATAATGTTGGCTAAAAAAAAAATACAACGTACCTACATTCAATTTCGTGGTATCGTCGCTACGCATGATTTAACATTGACTTTATTGGTTTTTTTTTTATTCATTTTTAAATGGTATTGACACGGTGGTAGAATCGAACCTGGCGATAGAAAGATCCAAGTCAGCGATTGGTTATTCTATCGATAGGTAAAGTTAGGCAACATTCTAGGGATAATTCCTCTGTAAATGGGGTGGGGGGAGGCCTCTTCAAGTATTGATTCTTATTGGGTCAGATCAGCCCCAGGGGCCAGGCTAATAGCACGGGGGGGGGGGCAGGAAATAAATTTTACTAAGTAGAGAAAAAACAAGCAGAGGGGGCCCAGACAAAACTCAGGGAAAGGGCCCGGTCCCCCTGCCCCGCACGCTACGGGCCTGAGTCAGATGCTAATGGAGCTTTTTTTTTTGCTAAGGGCTCCAATTGGCTCCAAAGAACCGTAATCATTGTAAAGCAGATTTAGACCAATCTACAACCTGCGGGCCATGCGAAGTCTTTCTGATCAGCCCTCGCTCATCTGCCAACCGCGAATTCACAAAAAAAATTATGTTTACACTAAATTTATATTATTTAATATAAACACCTCAACCGTCTGGCTTCTTTTTTTTTTTATTTATCCGGCTATTCTGTCAAATTTAAGGACCCATTGTAGCCTTCGGGTCAGAAAGTTGCTCCACCCTTGTTCTAAAGTATACTTTAGTGCAGTGAATACATGAGGTTACATTGAACAACAAAAAAAGAAAAAAAAAGTTGCAATGCGCAAGTTAAGAGAAACCATTTTGTGTTATAAATTTATGTTTTTTTGCCGGTTGTTTATGTTGGTCGAATGTTTTCTCCGTAATTGTAAAAAACAGTCCAAAGACAGCCAGAAGTCAATATTTTAATGTTTGCACTTCGTAATATGTAAACATCGGGAAAATATTTCAAATACTGTTTGTGTCGGTGTCGCTGGTGAACACTTTGGAGCGCGCAACTTTTAAAAAAAAAAAAAAGACAGTCTCCATTTAACTCTTTTACCTTCGTGTTTTTAGATTTCAAATTAAAACTACCTCCCCCCCCCCAACCTCTCAAATTTACCGTATACCTTCCAAACACCCCCTCCACTCCCCTTCTACTGTCACCCCACCCTTCAACCCCCAACCAACATATCTCAATTCACGGCCATGACGTTATAGACGGTGGTACATCGTTGTTAATCAGCTCACTGCCACAGTGCTGCTACCCAATCCAAACCGATTCAACGGACTCAACGGATCTCAATGACTTTGTTTTGTAAATTGGACCCAACCCACCCTGTCAAAACGGTTCCATTCCCCCCCCGTATTCTGACGCAGTGTGGGTGGGGGTGGGAAGGTGGGGAGGGAATAGGTAATCATAAGGGGGGGTGGATGTAGGGGGAGGGGTAAGCATGGAGTAGGGGGGGGAGACCATTCATTGATCATGTTCGGCTTAACGGCCGCGACTATAGGTTTGTCGATACCACCGTGTTGACTCAGTTTGTGGTGTAACGCTGCCTCCGGTGGTGGAGGAGGTACAAGGTAAATAGTTTTAGATATGTTGATATATTTCTTTGATGGTCGTCGGTTGTGGTGAATATGTCCTGCCCTAGATAGATTCTGTTCATATCTGAATGTCTATCTCTCTCTATGATTGTTTACAGAATTGTACATGTTTTGTTGAAAAAAACTATCTATCTATCTATCTATCTATCTATCTATCTATCTATCTATCTATCTATCTATCTATCTATCTATCTATCTATCTATCTATCTATCTATGAAACAAAAAAACCTTAATGCCTAATTAGAAAATTATTTGATCATGATGGTTTAAATATCCACAAAATAAAATTTCGTCTCGAACTCTCCGTAACTACGTCTCAAACTCTCCGTCACTTCGATTCTCGAACTCACCGTCAAAATATATTAATACCTATACTTAATTTTATAAAAATTTTCATACTTAACTTCCTCATACTTAACTTTTATAATAAATTTTCACTACTTAACTTCCTCATACTTTAACTTCTCATATCCCACTCTCCTCACTACTCTAACTCACCTCACCGATTTGTCACTACTCTCATCCTCATACTTAACTCTTTCACTACTTAACTTCCTCACTACTTAACTTTTCATAATAAATTTCTCACTACTTAACTTCCTCACTACTCTAACTTCCGTCATATCCGATTCCTCACTACGTCTAACTCACCTATACGAGTTTGTCACTACGTCTATCCTCATACTTGAATTTTGTCATATTGAATTCTCCTCACTACTTGAATTTGTCATAATTTAAATTTTCATATTGAACTTCCGTTATACGTTATCCGTCATAGTTGAATTTGTCATAGTTGAATTCGTCATAATTAAATCTTGTCATAGTTGAATTGGTAATAGTTGAATCTCCGTCATACGTCTGAACTCACCGTCATAGTCTGAACTCCCTGTACTATCGTCTCGAACTCATGTATGGGTCCGTCTTTTGACACCGCGAGAGAAGAAACAAGATCAGCTGCATCCGGATATCGAGCATTTCCTAGCGCTGCGTGAACAATTTCGGGGAATCCCACAGTTCCAATAAAAAGAGCGTTAAACTGACAACAGCGCTAAACGAAACAGCGGTTAAGCGGGGGGGGGGGGGTCTTACTCTACTATTCAAAAAGAAACTTAATATTGATAACAGTCACTAAGGGTTGTACAGCTTCAACATGAAAGACATACGTATGTTGCATATCTGCATAAGATGAATAAATTCTTTATTGCCACCATAAACCCCCCAATATATCCCTAATATATCCCCTAATACATGCCCCTAATATATCCCCCACGTATGCCCCTAATATATGCCCCTTAATACATGCCCCTAATATATTCTTATTATAATATATGCCCTAAGTGATGATATGCCTAATATACTAATGTATACCTAATATGTACCCTCTCCCACGCCTAATACTATGCCCCTAATATATGTACCCTAATGCATACCCCTAACACATGCCCCTAATACATGTACCCTAATATATGCCCCTAATACATGCCCCTAAGTACATGCCCCTAATACATGCCACTCTAATTCAGGTGACGTTTTTGTCCCAGAGAGCTGAATGATATGGTCAGTCAGCATTGTATGAGGTCTGTCTAGCTGTAGGTCTTTTAGTACTACCATTTTGACACTTTGCCCACAAACTTTTCACTTAAATATATTTTTATATTTATATATAAAAGATTCATCAGTCTTCTCTTCTCTCTTAAAGATTTAGTTCATCTGTCCATATATCCACTAGTGTCGTCCGTCTGTTTGAGTTTATAATTTATCATTCAAGTGAAATAATACTTCCCACCAGGTTTATCAATCTGCAAGACCCCACACGTACATAGAGATACTACACTCAAACACACACACATAAACATAAATACTCAGAGGCGTACCTAGGGTGGGGGGGTCCAAATTCGAAAGCCCCCTGGGCTTCAGCCTGAGGGAACCCCCCCCCCCCCCCCAAAAAAAAAAATTTCCTTTACGAAACAAATATTAAGTACATTATCTCATGTCATGGTTTCGAATGCCAAAAAATGCAGTCCCCCCTCCCCCAAAGAGGCCAAGCCCCTACCGGGCCCCCAAATTCCTAGGTTCGCCACTGCAAATACTCACACATATATTGGCCGAAGTATAACATTTTTATCGAAATGAAATTCAAGATGCAATTAAAATCAACTGTTGATCCTCTCTTTGGTGTAATACTTCCAAAAATAAAATCACTGACTGTGAGGGGGCGTTGCTTGATATTTGGGGGAGGCTGTAGTAAGGAGAGAGAGAGAGAGAGTGTCTTCCAGCATTTGATTTTAGCAGAGTCGGCCTTAACAGTGCTAGACCATGGTCTCCGGTGGGTGGGGGCAGTCTGTTCATAATGACCTACCAATGACTTATACAACCCAAGAAAGTATTAAATAGGCTAAATTCAAATAAAACAAATGACAAACAAATTATAGGCCATTCTCTCTCTCCCATTTATGTGTATGATCACGCTGATATAAAAAGTAACATATATATATATATATATATATATATATATATATATATATATATATATATATATATATATACATATTATTTTTGAGGAATATACTACTACCAATGGTAGGGAGATAGCAAAACCCAATACTGGTAACTTTTTAAAATTAGATGCAAAACTACTAAAATTAGACTGCAAAATTACAACCAATATTTGTTTCGCAGTGGCTAATGACCATCATGATAGACTCTGTATTTTTTTTCCCGGGTACCAGCAATATTGCTCCACACCTAACCCTTAATCCTTTCCCTAGCCCTATCCCTAACCCTAACCCTTATCCTAATCCTAACCCTATCCCTAACCCTATCCATAACCCTTAACCCTAATCCTATCCCCATCCCTATGCCTAACCCCTAACCCTAATCCTAACACTATTCCTAACTCCTAATATAATTGCTGGTACCCGAAAAAAAATACGGGCACCAGCCATATTTCTAACCCTAATATAATGGTGCTTGAGGGGGCATCAGAAGAGCCGCGTATTTGTTTACCAATGTCACAATAAAGCCTTAAGGGGGAGGGGTGAGGTGTGTGTGTGTGTGGGAGGGGGAGGGGGACGTTCATTTTAGTGAAATAGGTTAACAAAATATCGTATATGTGTGTGTGAGACATTTTAAAATCTTTTACGGCCTAGAAATAATGTCACAGTGTAAAAGTGTGAAGCAGATTTATATGGCACATAAACCAGCATGGTACACGTATATATGTCTGCTTGTGTGAGTGTGTGTGTGTGAGTTTTGTGTTGGCATGGGTGTGTGAGTGTGTGTGTGTGTGTGTGAGTTTGGTGCTGGCATGGGTGTGTGAATGTGTGTATGCGTGAGTGCAGCGGGGAGCGGTAACAGACACTGAGAGAAGTGAATGACATAATGGGGAGTAACACGTCTTGTGACAAAAAAGACCCAAATTGTCCTGAATATATCTATATGGGTGTTGAGTTTGAGATAGTCAGGTGTCAGGTCACAGGGATTAATGGACGACATGACACGTCTATTGTTTCTTTTTTTTTCACAATAAAAAGTTTAACAACCGAACAAAACCTGAATTGAATATGTATGTAAGTTGTTAGTTTGTTCTTGAATAAACATTTATTTACAGGTTTCATTGTTTTCTATATGCACAGAGGAGGTCGTAGCTATGTAATGTTACTTATATCATTACTTTTTGTTTAATTGTTTGCTGTAAATTCTTTATTTGATGCACACAAACATGTCTTGTACTAAAGTGTGGACAGTCAGTAGAGTATAGATGACATTGATGAGTCTACAAACAGTACGTGGAGAAGTAATGTTTATATAGATACACCAGATATGTTTATATAGATACACCAGACATGTTTATGCCATCTATACCTTATTTATATAGATACACCAGACATGTTTATTTAGATACACCCAGACATGTTTATATAGATACACCAGACATGTTTATTTAGATACACCAGACATGTTTATAGAGATACACCAGACATGTTTATGTAGATACACCAGACATGTTTATATAGATACACCAGACATTGTTTATGTACCTACACCAGACATGTTTATGTAGATACACCAGACATGTTTATATAGATACACCAGACATGTTTATGTAGATACACCAGACATGTTTATATAGATACACCAGACATGTTTATATAGATACACCAGACATGTTTATATAGATACAACCAGACATGTTTATATAGATAAACCAGACAAGTTTATATAGATACAATTCAGACATGTTTATGTACCTACACCTGACATGTTTAAACCAGAACTATAATAAAGGTCAAAATGATGAAAGAAAAGCTAATGTGTATTGTGTATAGTATTGTGTATATTATCGGTTATTTATTATTGGAATGTTTCCCTTAGCCCTACTGGGCCATCGGAGAAAATAAATTGTAGAATTCATCTCTTTCAGTAACCTCGGCATATGAAGGGATTGTGTGGCAGTAGCACAACGCCCTGCAAGCTGCCTTTACTTCCCCAACTTAAAGTCAGGTACCCGTTTAAAGCTGGGTGGACTTATGGGACTGGGTGGACTTGTGGGGCTGGGTGGACTTGTGGGACTGGGTGGACTTGTGGGGCTGGGTGGACTTGTGGGGCTGGGTGGACTTGTGGGGCTGGGTGGACATGTGGGGCTGGGTGGACTTGTGGGACTGGGTGGACCTGTGGGTCTGGGTGGACCTGTGGGACTGGGGTGGACCTGTGGGGCTGGGTGGACCTGTGGGAAGACTATGCATCGAATACCTGGAAAAAACTCCATGGTTCTCACTGTTGAGGATCCCCAAACGGGCCCCTCAGATGTTGAAGGTCCCCTTTGAGGGTATCCTTGGCTTCTTGCTAAGAGTATGAGGGCTGACTCAAGGTTGACTCGTATTTATATTTGTATTCCTACCACACACACACAGGCTCAACAACAATTAAAGGTAAAACAGGTGACGATGATCAACTCGACAAGTCGTGTGTACAACAACAAGAGAGATTTATTTATACACAGGAACCAGTCCGTAACAGGAATCTGGTGACTTATCATAAGCAACGATAATTCAAGCTGCAGCAAAATAATCCAACATAAAATGAATAAGGGGAACAATCACGTTAGTACTAGTTAACTCTCTCTCTCTCTATTTCTCTTTTCTTCACACAGCAATCCACTCGCTATCACTCAGTCGGATTGCTATTCACTAATCGACCCTCTCACTCGAGAGCCCACGGTCGAATGCCCGCGAATCTATATTTCATTCTTCATATCCCTTTCTCCCACGTGACCCTTAGCCAATCAAATATAATATTGGTTTCAATAAGAAAAATTTTTTTTTCATACTTTCAAATTAGGGGGTGGAGCCTAGAAATCTATATTTCATTATTATTATCCATGTATAATAGGAGGGGGAGAAAAATACGCCGTATAGACAAAGACCTTAGTAACTGGACATCGAGCGGGTCGCTGTCCCTTTGAAGAAGCCGACCGGAGAATAGTCCGGTGGTCAGAGAATATTTCCCCTGGAATGTAACGTGTTTCGGTTACCTCCCTGCCTCGTACACCTGGCTGATGACGCAATTAACGGGGGTGGGTTAAAATTGGGGGGAAACTGGAGCACGGGAACGTATGTCACGTTTATGGCTATACATGGTATAATATACACCTTAACGTTGGTAATATTATTAAGTTAATGGTTGGAGTAAGGGGATAGTTTCGACATATTAGTCACAACCCGTGACACTCACCGAGGATCGAACCCATGACTCTCGTGTATCTACACCACTCAGCCCCGGCCATCCGTCTCACATTGAAATGTTTAGCGCCAGTGGCGTAGCGAGCTTTACTCGCGCCCGGGGCACAATACCTTTTTAGCGCCCCCCCCCATTCGCAAACCATATGATATTATATGTAAAATATACCATTTGGCGCCCATTTGTGAGAAGTTCCAGGGGCATAATTCCCCCCTAGTTACCCCCCCCCCCATTACACCACTGTTTAGCGCCCTAATTCAAACATGCTGTCGACGTACTGGTGGCTCGCGACCGACACTGAGGGGGACCGCTGTTCTGTGTGGGGTTGTGTGTGTAGTGCAACACGTACCTTTATTTAAACTTCTCTACAGAATGTTGGATGACCGCAGGGCCATTGATCGGGCCATGAATCGGGCCAGAACAATCTCTAGCGCTCACCGGGCTCAAACCAGGGACGTTAAGGTTGGCAATCGCGAGCTCTAAATAAAATACCACCCTACTACGCTCCTTGGTGTGAGCCCGCATTTCAATGATTAGTTCAATATCTTCCGTTAATAGATCACCATATATGAGAGTTATTAGACTCAAACCCGCAGCTTACATATATGTTTGTCAATATTCCGCACTCTATCAGCTGTTTGTGAAATTTTGAGTACCACCAACTTTTCCCCGCCCCTAGGTATTTCTACGGGACGGAGTGACCGTCCTTTAGTCGTCCACACACATGAAACTTGTGGAGTTGAACAGGAAAGAACCTAAACCTAATTTAGTTTCATCTGGAGATGTCAAACTAACCTCCGAAACAAGGATTCTCTCGTTTTATTTTCACTTGTAATCGATTTCTAAGTTAATTTGACTCGACTACTTATGCATGCGCATACTGATTTTTTTTTTGAAGTTGTTGTCACCAGTTTGGCCCGTAATATGAATTTTTATAGTGGAATACCACCATATTCGATTCTTAATTATTGTTTAGGCACACTTTGGTAATGATGTAAATTTATAAAATTCATTTAGGTAGGATCGCGAAATATGAAATAATAAAAAAGTTTTCGCCGATACCCTGGAAGTTCTCATTACTATTCTAAATATCGATCTCGGTGTAGTTGACATCGCCCGCCTAGTTAACACCCAGGATTCGATTATCTGTTCATTAAGAGGCAACAACATTTTCTTTTGGGCCAGTTCCCTCCATCCCCCATCTCCCCCCCCCAACCACCGCCTACACACTCTCTTTAAGTATTCGATATCGAAGTGTCCAGGTTTTAAATCAACCAGAAGCCATTCCGGAATTTAGCTCAACATAAAACCTGGCATGGTAAATTAAGAAGCCAGTTTGGTACGCTGTTGGCACCACTCGCCTTACTTCATTATAATGGTGTCTTCTTTCATTTATTGCCTTATTTCCCAAAACAAAATAAAAAAACAACAACTTTGGTGATGTTGTATATATGTGTGCCGATCTTAAGGTGTGTAGTCCCCAAAGGGGATATATCGTTTGTCCCGAACGTTTGTTATGTATAATTTAAATACCTAAAGTATTCAACACTAGTCTCCCCCCTCTCTACCCACTGTGCAATGCCCAACAAGGAGCAATGGGCCCAAAAATCCTTGTCACCAGCCCTGGACTGAAAGATCTCACTAAGTTGTATTAAAGTTATAAAAAGCATAACATTTTGACTTTTTTTTTTTTTTCAAAAACTGTCACACTTAGAGTTTCTTATCTATGGAAGCTCTAGACTGTGACTTTTATATGTAAACTAGACCTTTATATGTAGACTTATGGGCTCTAGACAGAAACCTTTATATGTAGACTTATGGGCTCTAGACAGAAACCTTTATATGTAGACTTACGGGCTCTAGACAGAACCCTTTATATTTAGACTTATGGGCTTTAGACAGAACCCTTTATATGTAGACCTATGGGCTCTAGACAGAACCCTTTATATGTAGACCTATGGGCTCTAGACAGAACCCTTTATATGTAGACCTATGGGCTCTAGACAGAACCCTTTATATGTAGACCTATGGGCTCTAGACAGAACCCTTTATATGTAGACCTATGGGCTCTAGACAGAACCCTTTATATGTAGACCTATGGGCTCTAGACATAGACTTTCAACGATATTAAGGACAGATACTTGTATAAATATTTGAGGGGTTCTAGACACAGACGACTGTTATAGATGCATTGGGGGCTCTTGACGAAAACACCTTGTGGGGCGTCGACATCATACGATTAGATATAAGTCGTTAAAGGAAATGGGCTTTCTTCAGTGGGGGCTGGTTTCGCCTCTTGTAAAGGGCGGCTTACAACGGGCCGGGTTAAACAGCCCGTGGGCCGCCATTTAGCCCGCGTCTGAAGTCTAGTAAGCTGAGGCTGCTAGAAACGACTGTCTCGCTGGACTTTTTTTTATCCTGGCCAATAAACGTTTAGGGCAAAGTTCATTATCAAGAGTAAGACGAATGTCGTGCTGAAAAAAGTAATTGAGTTAAAATTTCAAAAGCCTTTCGGTATAACGAAATCGAACCAAGCATTTACGAATTTTTTCGACGCAGATTATTTTTAAATTCGTTATTTGCACTGTCAGCACATTCCCTGTCTGCGCCTGAAAAAAGAATATTTACCTCTATTTTTTATATGCCCTAAATATAGAATGAACTGAACAATGCCCGGATGTAAACAATGTTAACCAATCTTCTCCACAGGTTGTCCTGTTTCTCTGCTAAGCGGTTGACCTGATTCTGAAACAACCGATAAACTAAAAGGCAAGAAAACAAGAAGAAACAACAACACAGGAATATACGTACCACACATGTGCATTGACACAGACAGTCACCGACACATGTACACATGTAAACTCAACCCTGGATAACGTTCAGTACAGTTTGGATATATATAGATACTCACGTCTACATATTCTGACTGAGACACTCGTATCGTGATTCTGATATAAAGTTCACAACTGCTAAAAACATTACAATTTGTTTGTTTACATCATTTTATGTATGTTTGAGTCACAGCCACTAGCTTTGGACCACATACATATATTATTCTGAAACAACTATACTCGAAGATTTTTAAAACAACAGTTTGATGTTTTTTGAATGCTAGCATTTACATTATTCACATTTTTTTGAAGTCAACATATAAACAACAAATTTTTGAATGTTAAGAAACATATTGCAAGCCTTGAAATTTGACATACTTACTCAAACTTTGAAAGCTACAACATAAAGACATCAAAAAAACCCTTCGCCATGTCGCAGCTGACTGACCAGCTGACCGCCATCATCTCTAAACCATCCAATCAGAGAGTAGATGCTGAGATTGAGACGTTTCTGCCATGGCTGAGAAAGCGTGTGGAAATACTTGGCAGTATAAGTGACAGTAAGATTGTGTGTTTCTAAATTACTGAGATACATTCTCTTGTTTATTACTGACCCACGATCAGACAACGGACATTACGGACCCATAATCAGACAACGGACATTACTGACCCACAGTCAGACAACGGACATTACTGACTCACAGTCAGACAACGGACAATACTGACCCACAGTCAGACAACGGACAATACTGACCCATAGTCAGACAACGGACATTACTGACCCACAGTCAGACAACGGACATTACTGACCTATAGTAAGACAACGGACATTACTGACACACAGTCAGACAACGGACATTACTGACCCATAGTCAGACAACGGGCATTACTGACCCATAGTCAGACAACGGACATTACTGACCCACAGTCAGACAACGGACATTACTGACCCACAGTCAGACCACGGACATTACTGACCCATAGTCAGACAACGGGCATTACTGACCCATAGTCAGACAACGGACATTACTGACCTATAGTAAGACAACGGACATTACTGACACACAGTCAGACAATGGACATTACTTACCCATAGTCAGATAACGGGCATTACTGACCCATAGTAAGACAACGGACATTACTGACCCATAGTCAGACAACGGACATTACTGACACACAGTCAGACAACGGACATTAATGACCCATAGTCAGACAACGGGCATTACTGACCCACAGTCAGACAACGGACATTACTGACCCACAGTCAGACAACGGACATTACTGACCCATAGTCAGCCATGAGCTGGTGAGTTGACCTGTGGGTGCTGTAGCGGTCACCATGAATCTGCATCCCGTAAGCTGTGTTTCAGAACAGTGTCATCTTACCCTATTCCTATATTATGGCCAATTCCTCTGGTTTTTTTTATATTGATGATTCAAAGTAATATTTTTTTTATTGATTTAATATACAGTACACTTATGTCAATATTATGATGATGTGTGACTATTGATTTAATCACGTGAACAGATGAACTGTTGGAACTCGTCAAATACTGCCAATATGTCACGTGCGGTGCAGATGACGTCATCATCAGGCAAGGGGAACAAGGCGATAGGTCTGTAGTGAAACAAACCGAACGTCTGCTAGCCATGCATCAACCTTGTCTGACTGTTTATTATCTATCTATCTATCTATCTATCTATCTATCTATCTATCTATCTATCTATCTATCTATCTATCTATCTATCTATCTATCTATCTATCTATCTATCTATCTATCTATCTATCTATCTATCTATCTATCTATCTATCTATCTATCTATCTATCTATCTATCTATCTATCTATCTATCTATCTATCTATCTATCTATCTATCTATCTATCTATCTATCTATCTATCTATCTATCTATCTATCTATCTATCTATCTATCTATCTATCTATCTATCTATCTATCTATCTATCTATCTATCTATAGCATAGCAGCTCTGATAAATATGCATGTCCCTTTTAACTTATCTGTAAGTTTATCTTTTTTTTTTTAATCTACATCATCATTCTATATCTGTCTGTATTACATTCTTGTTTAGATACATTTTTGATACTTGAAATAGTCTTCATTGTATAGTACAACAATAATAGTACTATTGAAATAGTCTTCATTGTATAGCACAACAGTAATAGTACTCATGAAATAGTCTTCATTGTATAGCACTACAATAATAGTACTCATGAAATAGTCTTCATTGTATAGCACAACAGTAATAGTACTCATGAAATAGTCTTCATTGTATAGCACAACAATAATAGTACTCTGCGCTGGGTCCCTTCATTCACCATCAAGGAAAAACCAAAACTTGTAGCATAATTTAAACCAGGGCTGTGGTTGGGAGTCCTAATTCAATTTCATCATACTTTGACCACACTGTCGTAATCACTATACCCTACCCCCCCACCCACACCCTTGTTCTCAACAGAATGTTCGTGCTCCTGCGAGGGGCAGCCT
>JAGDYQ010000084.1:1254357-1289357 GCA_021962125.1 Bulinus truncatus
CCTTATAGTGGGTAACACCCCCAACAAAAGCTCAGGGAAGGGGGGGGGTATCTGGTAGAAGTAGGAACCTGACTTACTATTGGTAGACCCAAGAAAATGTTAACGCCATGAGCAAGTGAGGTTTGAATGTTTTGTCGTCCATCTCAAGATGTGGTTTAGGAAGGCAAATATTTTATCTACCGGAAATCAATGGAACTGTTTAGGGCTTAAGTCACGTGACAAAACTTTGGTTTTTATTATTATTATTATTATTTTTAATTCCATAAATCTTCGAAACACGCCAATCTAAATATAGCTCAGTCTTAGTAATCAATGCTAACGATACGCTCTGATTGATTAAACGTAATTATCGATCATGAATTTCTTTAATCAGATAAAAATAACACAAATCATGCTTCATATTCTAATGTAACGGGGGATTGTATGTACTATTGCAAGCGAATACACAAATCACAACAGTGTGGTGACGTTCAGATGTTTATTTACAGATGAAGTGGGCGTTGATTCGATCTTTCTACAGAATCACTCTTCCTGTTGCGCGACTGTTTTGTTATGTTTTGAGATAATAGCAACAAACAATTTTGTGGAGTTTGAAAGCTGTCTTGGGGAAGTAACTATTCAGTCACTTTAATAATCACTTATGATTTAGTTGTGTTCTGGTTTGGCGGTGCGCTACTAAATTGGATGTGCGGAAATACACAAGTGTACAGATACTATTAGTATCCTAGTTTTGAGATTACAGCAACAAGCAATTTTGTAAGATTTGAAAGCTGTCTTGAATTAGCTATTCAGTCACTTTAATAAACTCTGATCAATATCGTTGAGTTCTGGTTTGGCGGTGTGCTACTTAATTTGATGTGTGGAAGTTTACAAGAGTACCAATACTATTAGTATCTTAGTAAACCTGTGTGTGTGTGTGTGTGTTTTAAATTTACAGGATCGACGTATCAACCTGTGCAGTGTCCAGTCAGGGGAGGTAGTCGGTGACGTAGAGATAGCCCACAGACTGGACACGTACATGGCCACGGTCACCTGCAGCACCGACACCACGGCCTTCAGGCTGGACGTGAAGAACCTGGAGAGGATCGTAGGCAGGAGGAACCCTTACGTCATGGAGGTTCTCAAACAGAAGGTTCAGGTCAGTTGCAAACATCACAGTGAAGTTTTTCACTTCTTTGTAATATAGTCATGATTAGTAGCGTGTTGTTAAGTTTCTCTCTCCCTCCTCCCCTCTCTCTCCCTACCCCTCCCCCTCTCTCTCTTCCTCTCTCTCAACACAGTGAGTTATAGTCAAGTTATCATTGAATCAAACTCTGTCGCTGTTTTAATAGAATTTTGTATTAATATTTAAATTACGAGACATAGCCTGTTTACGTCATGGCTGCAACAGTTAGTACCATAGAGCAGCGGTGTGAAGTAGGAAAGAGCAGAGAGGAGGGGCGATCCACAAGCCAGAGGCGGCTATATCACCATTAGGGTACTTTTTTTTAGCATGGGGGTGTGTGTATTTGGGGGATCGGGGTATTTTAAGAGGCAGCCAGAGGTGCCACTAGCTGTTGTTACGCCGCTGGTATTAGGGTCTTATTTTATACTTTGTAATATTAGAATTGGCAATAACTGCAACAATATTAAACAGTAGCTAACGGCAATAACTAAGTCAACAAAACAAAAATTCCCCAACCGTCACTTCAATATATGGGTCATTAGAACAAATAGTCATCAGGACCGAGGGGCGGGGGGGGGATGATGCGGCCGATAGTTTTTTCAGCTGCCCCTCCCCCCCCAAGAGCTAACAAACGGGGGAGGTGAAGGAGGATGAGATGAAATCTCTTAAATCATATGAACCACTAATGGGACGGTTTTTTTGTATGGTGCCCTTCTTTCATCCCCACCATAGCCACAGGAGATATATCGAGAACTCGAGCCAAGACCTGAGAAATTTCCACCGGAAGATCGAACAAGGTACCTTCAGGTCGACAGTCGAACGCTTTACTGCACGACCATCCGTTCCATGTGAGGGAGTAGAACTGGTCATAAAGTACTGTAGTTGGGGGGGGGGGAGAGAGGGTTCAAGATTTACATGGAGGTGACTTTAATTGAGACGTTGAATTAAATATTTGGATTAAATACATTACAGTATGTCGCATATGGCGCTTACATGTTGATATCAGTGGATCAGTGGTAACAACCTGTCAAAGTTGAGAATTTCTGTCTTTTCTGTTCTATCGTTGCTTTGTATCGACGACAATGTCAGAACGGTTCGTTATTTCTATTGGGATTGTTTAACAGCTGGGAATGACTCTTTTGGTTAATTTTTTTTCCATTGTCGGCCGATATAAAATTATACTGTCAGGGGGGGCTAATAATTGAAAAAATGTAAAAGTCATGTGATGGTTAAATCCCTTTTTTTTGTTTTCTTTGTATTTTTTTTTAGGAGAAATTGGAGGTAAGGGCGGCAAGTCATGTGGGTAAAGATGTCCCACTCTTGTCCTACCTAATATCTCACAAAGCAGAGGACAGACTGACATCTGCAAGGACATTGTCCCCTATTCATGTGTCCAAAGAGCTGCCCAGTAGGGACATACAGGTAAATAAACATCTGACATATTTTGAAAAAAAAAATTTACATTTAACATTGTACATTAATAGTAATAAATTACTGTACTGTACATCAATAGTATTAGGTTACAGTACATCAGTAGTAATAAGTTACTGTACTGTAATCAGTAGTAATAAGTTACTGTACTGTACATTAATAGTAATAATAAGTTACTGTACTGTAATGTGTAGTAATACGTTGCTGTACTGTACATCAGTAGTTATAAGTTACTGTACTATACATTAATAGTAATAGGTTATTGAACCGTACATTAGTAGTAATAGGTTACTGTACTGTACATCAGTAGTCATACGTTACTGTACATTAGTAATGGCAATGCTACAACTGTGCTGCGTGTGCACTAAGACCATTTAATATATTGTGAAAAAATGACAAAGGCTTCTGGTTCAATGGTTCGCATTCAACGGGTCACAGTGCCTGGTCCGGGAGATGTAGACCATGATCTGTCTGGTGGGGGGGGAGGGGGGGTCACTGGGGTCTCCTGGCTAGACTGAAAACAAAAAAAAAATAATCATACGATTCATTCACATCTCTAAATTTTTATGGAAGAAAGTTAAGTTTCAGAGGCGTACCTAGGGTGGGGAGGGGGAGGAGGGGGGTCCAAATTCGAAATCCCCCCCCCCCCCCCGCGCCCCAGCTTGAGGTGGGCCCCCAAAAAATTGTTTTTACGTTAAATATTAAGTACATTATCTCATGCCATGGTGTCGAATGTCAGAATGCAGGGGCCCCCAAAGAGGCCAAGCGCCGCCCCCGCCCCCCCCCCCAAATCCCTAGGTTCGGCACTGTTAAGTTGACTAAATCTCTTAAATGGAGAGGGGGTAGGGGGATTACAGAGGCAAACGGAGTGTACGATTCATCTGTTTCAGCTATCGTGGCGTGATAAGGGGGTGCTTGTCTTTGTGACATTTGTTTATCTGTATGACGTTGTTTATCTTTGTGACATTTGTTTTCTGTATGACATTGTTTATCTTTGTGACATTTGTTTATCTGTATGACATTGTTTATCTTTGTGACATTTGTTTATCTGTGTGACCAGATGCAGCATCTCATCAACAAGTTCAGGCTCGGCGAGGCGGAGCTGATCGAGCCCCGAGTGCCCGGGGCCCTGATCTACAAGGAACAGATGCGGGACAGGGCCAGGATTAGGGCCAACATCAGACGGAGGACGACGACTCGGTCCATGCTGAACGAGGTGAGTAGCCACGGCGATAACTCTTGACCACTCGGACGTTATGTTTTGTTGTTCTTTCAGACTTACCTGATTCATTATTAAACATATTTCTTCTTTTCTGTGGCAATAACGACTGCCGTGGAGATACTAACTCCACGGCCACAGGGGAGCATCTAATCCTACCGGCACAGTATAGCACTCATAATTATAAAGTCTATTATAATCAAATGTCAAATATTAATTACTATCTAGCCCCCATTAAGATGCAGATTTAGCCTGTTGTCCAAGACGATCATCAGCCAAACCCTATTTAAATTTTTGAATTGTTTAAAAAAAACCCAGCTTTTATAAGATACACCTATCACTTGCAACCTACTTATCAACAGACAGTTACTTTTTCCTGGTACGTTAAATTGTAGGCGTACCAATTATTGATATGTACACATAGTAACGGACTTTAGTGGTCATTAGTGTGTGTGTGTGTGTGTGTGTGTGTGTGTGAGCTCGATTTCTTCTTGTGTAGTGACTTTAAAAATCATCTGAAATATCTATTGGTCCTCACCGAAGATCGAACCAGGGACCCCCCATGTTGAAGTCAAGCGCTTTGACGCACGACCATCGGTCCCCGTGAAATTAACAGGTGGCGCTACCTTCTGCACTGTAGCGCCCGTCACTGAAGAACATCAAAACGCATTAAATTAATTCTAATTCTACACGTTTATGTCATTCTATTTTTAGACCCGTCGTAAAATGAATCACCGCCAGCCTCGAAGCCGACGAGCCATCCTTGCGACGCTGTCCTACATGACAGACAAGGACGCAGAGGGTGAGCCCCAGTACAAATCCCACAGTAAAGCCCCAGAGAGTCCCATAAAGCCTGACTCAAGGGCCAGCACGGGGGAACACAATCCGGGAAGGCAGAGTGTCAAAATGGCCGTTCACGACGTCACCAACCCCACCACGAACGTTGAAAATCAAAGAGAGGACAACCGAACTGGAAAGAGGGTAGCGTTTCATTTGCCAGAGTTGCAGCCCTTGGGTAAGACCGACGACTCGCTCGTCAAATCCCAAGGTAAAGGTCCTGAACCCGCCGCCGCCCCTCAACAGCGTCCTGTTTTGCAAGAGAGGAGACCGCCAGGTGAGAACCAAGGGCCAGAGGTCACACAAGCAGATCGCGAGGTGTACCGCAAGAGAGAAGTCCCAGCCACGAGCAGCTCCCCTACCAAGCTGCCCCCGCTGGCCAAGCCCGAGCTTAAAAAAGTGCCGGTTCAACGAGTGCAGCCGCCCCCTACGACACAGTACGTATACATTTTTTTATCTTTGTTTACATATGAATCTATTTTTTTTTACTCAGGTTGATATCTATAATATACATGATTTATCTGTCATAAACTGATAGAAATGTTGTTTTTTTTTACTTCGGATTTTGCAGCACCCGTGAGTCAAGCAGTATTTGTATGCTTTTATGGACAATTTATGTTTATTTGGGTTTTTTTTTTCTACTTTTTTTTACGTTTTTTTTTTTTAATATATTTTTAAAACTTTGTTTTTTTTTATATAGCGGTAAACAGCCTAATTTATTGTAAGTAACAAAAAAAAACGGATTAGGAAAAGTGTGTCATAAGACACCTAGATTTCCCGGGCAACGCCGGGCAGTAAAGCTAGTGAATCATATGAATGATTCATCTTTACAGAAACTGGGAACGTAAATGATTTTTTTAATGTTAAAGAAAAAAGAAAAGTTCACTGACACATATTAGAAATGTTTGTTAGATCTTCGCTGATTGGTCAGGATGTAGTGCACGTCTTGACCTCAAAAAAATAAATAATTTAAATCTGAATAGGTTATTCAAGTCTAGAGAAATGATTGGGCATCTGATTGGTCGAGGATAGGTGTCACTCTCATGACTTTTATCCCCATATCTCGTAAGACTTATTGGGTGACTTGGTGTGGCGCTTTTGGCCGTAGGCCCTATATGTCCATGCTGTTCAAATTCTACCCACCTGTCCCTTTCGTGGTGCGTCCATACCTGTTGAACGGTCAGGTAGGGTGGAGGATGAAAGAAAATCATTACAAAAAGTTAGTTCGCTATTCACTTCTTCTAGCAACGTGTTAAGATACCTGTCGTCTGATCCTTTACTTAGAGAGTTTTTATTTAGCTTCAATATCAGTTAGTGGTTTACATCCAAGCCTCATATCCTTGCTGGGATTTCGATAATAACCACTGATTACTACTGGGACGGATGGCCTAGGGGTGTAGGTGCTCGAACAGGATCCGAGAGTCCTTGGTACAATCAACCAAGGGATATTTTTTAAGGTACTGACCAGTGAAAGTTTTAAAAGTCCACCCAGCTTTAAATGGGTATCAGACTTAAATTGTGGAAGTAAAGGCAGCTGGGGCGTTGTGCTAAACACACGATCCCTTTATATGCCTAGGTTATAGAAACAGATGAGTTCTACACTTCATTTGACCTAGACCCCTCAGCCGCCGTCTTAAGCCGCCGTAAGCCGCCACGAAGCCTGTAAGCTGTAAGCTGCCACAAAAAAATGTTAAGCCAAGCTACCAAAAACATTTCTAAGCCGTGGGAGATTCGGAATTACTTATTCATGTCATTTTAAAGCGATTACGAAAATCGCATCCAAAAATTATATAAAACATTTTTTTTATATTAATTTTAATCTTATTTTTTTACGCCGCCATTGCCAGCATGGTAGGGTGTAGTGTGCCTACCACACCAGCACTGTTAGCGGCGCTGATGCACATCTGCCATCCCTACAGAGCGGCGGGGTGAGTGTGCCCGCTATCATCTGCCGGGATGGCAGAAAGGTGAGTTTTATTCCTTGCCCAAAACTGGCCAGACCAGCAGGGTGCGTGTACTGCTGATCGGCCAGAATGGCAAGGCGAGGGTTTTTTCCTGCCACTCGGACAGAGGGGAGGGTGTAGTGTGCCTGTACCCTGTACCGAAATGGCAGGCTGCGCAGGTGTGCTTGAGTGTGACAGAGTGGAAGGGTGTTATGTGCCGACCACATCCGTCACCACCGCCAGCTGTGAATACTGCGATGTCGGATAGTCCTCATTGACCACAGTGCCACCATCTCGCAAGAAAGAAGTTGTTTTTTTCCTGACTAGAGAACCCCAATGATCTATCCCCCGTAGATCATGGTATGTCTCTCAGGCCAGAATGGAGTGTTCATATGAATATCATGCCAATATTTCTAAATGAAACTCTCCAGCGCACGTGAATTTAATTGACTAAAATGATCAATTATAACAAACTTTCCTAAAAATTTCAATACTACGTGAAAATTTTGCAAGTACCATAATATAATAACACTTGAAATCTAACTCATTTTTGTATTTTTACATTTTTTTAAAAATTGGTTCTTAATTTAATTAAAATTTTTATTATTTTTTATTATTTTTAACATAAATCTTTATATTCACTTTTTATATACAATAAATTAAATAGTATTATTTATTTATTTCAAAATTATTGTTTGTATGACTAGTAAAAGTATAGTATATAAATATTTTGACAGTTACCTCCCTTATAAAAAAAATATCGGTGATACCCAGTGTGATCGTTGGGATCCGGCTTTCAACAGGGGTGCTAGGTATTTTCCTAAGCCACGGCTTAAGCCGGCTAGCCAGCCATAACAATTCTAAGCCAGCCGTCATCAGTTCTACGGCGCGGCTGAGGGGTCTAATCTGACCCTATGGCCCTTAAGGGCTCAGGGAGCATTACTATTTTACTACTTGGCTAGCTATTTTTAGCATTAATGCACCTATTTTATTTCCTCAAAATAATTTTGTTTAAAAACTTCGTTATGTTTTTTTCTCCTACTGGACACAGGCAAAATGACCAGCACAGTGGAGACCACGTGACTAGCCAGCCCGTAATGGAGAAGACACGCTTCAGCGACTACGAGTCTTCCGACACTGACCTGGATGACCTGGAAAACAGGGTCAAGTCGTTCCTGATCCTGCACTGTCCTACCAGGAACAAGATGGAGCTGAAGCTACCCAGGCTACGGCGGTACACTGACGTCATGGAGGTCAGTTTGGACCAGTTAGGGGGTCAATTACACGTCGTGGTGAATCCTAACAGAACCTGAACAAAACCAGAAGTAGCTCCTGTACCCACATGCAGGGCTAATGGATTCGGTAAACCAAATGAACTCCTAGGCCTCCCGCTATCATAGGGCTCCCACTACCAAAAAGCTCTCACTAGTCACTACCAAAGATCCCTTACCATTAAAGGGGCTCTGACTATAATAGCTCTAACTACCAAAGGGCCCCCACTACAAAAAGCACTTAATAAATAAATGGTCCCCACTACAAAAAGCCCCCCACTACAAAAAGCCCCCCACTAGAAAAAAGCCAGCCAACAACAAAAAAGCCCCCCACTACAAAAAAGCCAGCCAACAACAAAAAAGCCCCTCACTACAAAAAGCCCCCCACTACAAAAAAGCTGGCCAACAACAAAAAAAGCCCCCCACTACAAAAAAGCCCCCCACTACAAAAAGCCCCCCACTACAAAAAAGCCAGCCAACAACAAAAAAGCCCCCCAGTACAAAAAGCCCCCACTACAAAAAGCCCCCCACTACAAAAAAGCTGGCCAACAACAAAAAAAGCCCCCCACTACAAAAAAGCCCCCCACTACAAAAAGCCCCCCACTACAAAAAGCACCCCACTACAAAAAATCAGAAACTAATGATGCAAGTGAATATATCGGCCCTGTGATAAAAACAACAGAAACAAACCGCTCAATTTGGCACCGATGGCTGTATGACTCTGGTTCAAATCTCCAGTTTTTGCCAATGTCACACAAAGTAGCGGTAATATATTTCACCCCGTAATTTGAAAATTAAACGGTTATGCGGCCCCCGGTTATGCGGCTCGAGGCTCGTAGCTCTTTCAGTATTGGGCCGCGGTAAGAAAAAAAAGATTTGGTGCCACCCCCCCCCCCCCCGCTTTGGTCAGTTCTCTGTCACCACGAATCTTCTGTCCGGCGTCTGAAGAAGCTAATACACTGTACATTTGTTTTAAAAGATTACCTTCGTATCTTGTAATTCCATTTGTTTGTCTTTTACTTAGGGTGGTGGCGTCCCAGTCTCTGTTAGACCTGGAGGTAAAGTCTTGATTAAAACGATGACCTGTCCGTTCGCCACGAGTTCAATCAAGGTGAAAATTGATTTTATAAAAAAATATACATCTGTGACATAGTCTTACTATTTTACGGCCAATTATAACAGTAACAAAATAAACTTAAAATGAAAAAAAAAATCCGGATTTTTAATAAGATTTATTTTTACATAGAGCGACAACTTTTCATTGAATTAGAATAGCCAATCACAGATCAAACAAAAGATAAAAAAAAATTCGCGGGTTTTCCCGTAAGATATTTTTAGACAGAAACACTAAATGCTAACTTATTTAAAACCCAACTAGCAATTGTTATTTATTATTGTTATTTATTATCCATTGCGTTATTTGTTGAGCAGGTGACCAACCATCAGCACATACGTCACCACATGCTTGCTGACGTATCTGAGAGCAATGACGACAACATGCTACACGAGATTGATGTACGACATAGTCACTGAAGTCATCTCGTTTCTACGCCCTATCATACGAATGTCACCCACTCCCTCCTTTACCCCTCCACACAGTTTTGAAAAATACTATCCCATGAACGAGAAATGATGAGACAGTAGCGAGAAAGCAGACTTCCATTACTCTAGGCCAGATGTAAGCAAACATCGGCAAGTGGGCCCAATACCGCCCGTTGGGCTGTTTGATCCGGCTCTTGCCTTATTCCCCTCCATGTGTACTAACATTTAATAAATATTTGTTCATATAGGCAATCCAAGCACCTGTTTTCAGCCCCACCCTTCTTTAAAACGTATGGACCCCTTGTGGCATGTGGGCTCAAAACGCTAGCCCACCCTTGATTTAGATAATTTTTCATATTTATTGGTATCAATATGCATTGATTAACATTACCATAACCATAAATGATGTGGTTGATTTTTACGGAAATCAAACAACGAGAGAGAAACAATAATCAAATTGATAACATAATCTTAACTAATTAATATTTGTAATAAATATAACAAATAAATTGCAATAAAATGTTTGACAAAAAACGAATTCACTGATTGGGTTTTATTCATGACAATATATTTTGCATTTATTAGAGTCAATATTATTTCAGACGATTTAAAAATTTTGAAAATAAGCTTCTTCATGGATTCATTTTTTCACACGTAGCTGTATAGATCTTTAATATTGCTCTATATGTAGCTAACACGTGTGTCGCCCACTGTGCTCTGTATGTAGCTCACGTGTGCCGTCCACTGTGGTCTATATGTAGCTCACGTGTGTCGCCCACTGTGCTCTCTATGTAGCTCACGTGTGTCGCCCACTGTGGTCTATATGTAGCTCACGTGTGTCGCCCACTGTGCTCTGTATGTAGCTCACGTGTGCCGCCCACTGTGGTCTATATGTAGATCACGTGTGTCGCCCACTGTGCTCTGTATGTAGCTCACGTGTGTCGCCCACTGTGCTCTGTATATGTAGCTCACACGTGTGTCGCCCACTGACCTGTACATGTAGCTCACGTGTGTCGCCCACTGTGCTCTATATGTAGCTCACGTGTGTCGCTCACATGTAATTTATAGGCACCGCCGCGATAAAGTTATCAACTTCCTGCAGACTCCGGTACACAATGAAAACTGGAACCATTCCCTCGTTCTGCTGGTTTATTATACTGTTGATGACGTAATGTGACAGGTCCAGTCAACCCGCACTATTTGAAAACTTAAAACCCACACAAAGTGACAGTAAATAAAAGATTAGGAAAAACATGCACAGGCGGCCCTCGTCTTTCGCAATATTTGCTATTTCGAATATTTAAAAAAACATATATTTTAAATGTGTTTTTAGAATCGTCCATAAAAGCGCTCGTGAAACACTTTCAGTAATTTCCGACTGTTTCCGTATACCCGGTCTACGGAATTACCGGTCCATACCCGGTCTTTCTCCGCCCTTGTTATTCCCGAAGCAATCGTTTTTGTTATGTCATGATCGCCATTTTGAAAGTGATTTAGTTGGTTATGTACTGTTTATGTAATTAATATTTCCCTCTACTTTCGAACATTCAACATTCGCACACACTTTCAGGAACCAACTATGTGCGAAAGTCGAGGCCCGCCTGTTTGTTCCTTTTATTTTATAATCTTAACTGACGTAATAGAATTTCAATTGACCACTTTCATAACACAAATATTAAAGGGAGGTTAAAAAAATACCATTTCTCAAAAACTGTATTAGTTCATTTTGGTAAAAAAAAAAAACTAATTCTAAAGTTCTTCACACCTTTTTAAATTTTGTGCATAAATCATTATCTGAATGGGTCCATTGGATTCCCGTCCACTGATGTTTAAATCAAACACCGGTTATTAATTATATTATTCACAAACATAAAACAATGGACATAACACCTTCCAGACAAGAGCGTGCAATCCACTGCACTTGCCTATGAAACAATAATGTAAACCTGAAAAAAAAAATGTAAACAAAAAAAGCAACAACACAACAACAAACACAATAATACAAAGTATATCCCCAAAAATAAAAATACAAATTAAATCCCATACAAAATAATACAAATGAAGACCCGTGTTATTTACCAAGAAATCAAGATCTGAGATTACCAAATCTACATCTTGTAAATTAATTTAGCGACTACAGGAAATTAAATGATGTCCAACAGCCTGTCTGGGTGTCTGGAGAAAGAAGCCGAAAGAAAACAGACATCTTTTGTTGCCCACTGATTGAATCCTCCATGCGGCTTATCTTGCTCACCCATGGGTTGAAAACTAAATCAATTTAATCTAGGTGACACTGCCATTGGTCATTTCTCTATATACCAATGCCTGTACTGTGACTTGGGTCATCTGTCTGTATACATCTACCAGTGTCTGTACTGTGACTTGGGTCATCTGTCTGTATACATCTACCAGTGTCTGTACTGTGACTTGGGTCATCTGTCTGTATACATCTACTAGTGTTTGTACTGTGACTTGGGTCATCTGTCTGTATACATCTACCAGTGTCTGTACTGTGACTTGGGTCATCTGTCCGTATACATCTACCAGTGTCTGTACTGTGACTTGGGTCATCTGTCTGTATACATCTACCAGTGTCTGTACTGTGACTTGGGTCATCTGTCTGTATACATCTACCAGTGTCTGTACTGTGACTTGGGTCATCTGTATACAGCTACCAATGCCTGTACAGTGTTTGGTCATCTCTCTAGATACTAATGCCTGTACAGTGACTTGGGACAGCTGACTAAATACCAATACCTGTACAGTGTTTGGTCATCTGTCTATACACAGCTACAAATTTATATAAGTATAAAGAGTATAAAATAGATGTACCAGCTATTGGAACCAAGCTAGTCAAATGTTTTCTCTTTCGTTTTTACCTTTTTTATTTGTCCCATACATCCTAATTGCTTATTGGTCCATTTGGTTATTTGATCCAAATGGTTTGTTCGTCCAATCCGTTATTTGATCTAAATGGTTTATTGGTCCATTTGATTATTTGATCTAAATGGTTTACTGGTCCATTAGGTTATTTGATTCAATTGGTTTGATGATACAAATGGTTTGTTGTTCCAAAAGGTTTGCTGGACTATGTGGTTTGTTGGTCCTAATGGTTTAGTGGTATAAATTGTTGGTCTAAATGGTTTGCTGGTTTAATTTGAATCTCGAAATCAAGGAAGTTAACTGTAGTCTGCATAGTTCAGTTAATCTTACCCGAGTTGTCTCATTAGTAGTAAAGCCATATCCGGTGTGTCCATAGAGTAACCACGCAGGTAAACAAGATGAAAGTTTTATTGCTGTGGAACATGTTCTTTCAGTTGGCTGCACGGAAACTTAAGCTCTCATTCTCATACACATACTCTGTCTCTGTCTCTCTCTCTCTCTCTGTCTCTCTCTCTCTCTCTCTCTCTCTCTCTCTCTATCACACACACACACACAAACACACACATATTAAGATTTCTATCGCTTGTAGTCGTTTCTATCTGTTATTGTTGTACCTGATTTTGGTCATCCAAAATAGGGTGAACAGGTTCCTATTAGCCAGTTTCAACTATTGACCAGTGGTCATTGAAGATCTGTATCTTTCTCGTGTCGTCCACACATCTTGTTCATTTGACAGAGTCACGAGATTCAAAGATCAAAGCTCCTAGTGTATTTATTCATAAAATATAAACCCAACATAGAAAATCAGAAATTTAACAAATTGTTTGTAACAAATTATCACTTTACAATGTATGATTCTATAATTCAACGACATTTCCGAGACAGGAGCACATGACCCGCTTAATAGGAATAAGACATAAACATAAGTACCCTCCCCAGTTTTATGAAAAAGAGCTATTAAAATTAAAATAAAACTAAATACAGTAATACTTTTATTTGACTTAGAAATAATATAATTCTATTTAAATAAAATGTATATTATTTTTTTTTTGTTTGTAATAGTATCAACAACATTCTTTTGTTTTAACCACATAATATATTTAAAAAAAATATTTTTAAAATTTGTATTCAAATTAGTTTATACCATTTCTTTATAGTAATAAATCTATTTATAATTGTATTTATTCGAGCATACAGTATTCTGCCCACCTTCGACGCTTTCCTTAGCTCTATTATTATTAGGGGAGTATCACAGAATATTTTGATAAAGAAAAAAAAGAATATTTTGTGAGCTCTCCTTCCTGGTCTGAGTGATATACCATGATCCACGGGGGATGGATCATAGGGGTTCTCTAGTCAGGAAAAAAACCCATTACTTGCGAGGGTGGTGGTACTGTGGTCAACGAGGACTATCCGAGACCGCAGTATTCACAGCTGGCGGTGGTGACGGATGTGGTCGGGACACAACACCCTTCCTCTCCGTCACACTCAAGCACACCTGCGCAGCCTGCCATTTCGGGCTGAGGGTACAGGCACACTACACCCTCCCCTCTGTCCGAGTGGCAGGAAAAACCCCGTTCCTTGCCATTCTGGCCGATCGGCAGTACACACACCCTGCTGGTCTGGCCAGTTTGGGCAAGGATTAAAACCCATCTTTCTGCCATCCCTGCAGATGATAGCGGACACACTCACCCCGCCGCTCAGTAGGGATGGCAGACGTGCATCAGCGCCGCCAACAATGCTGGTGTGGTAGGCACACTACACCCTACCATGCTAGCAATGGCGGCGTTAAAAAAAGGAAAAAAAAAAATAAGAAAAAAAAAAACCGCAGGATCTGCTCGCCACTCTCTTCACTAGGCTAGGATTACTTAACATGATTAGCCCAGTGGTCGGCAAAGTGCGGCTCCGGAGCCGCATGTTTCTTAGGCTCCTTAAGTGCGGCTCTGGCATTTAGTTTTAATGGGTATACAACTTCTTAAGTGAACTACTTATTGAGTGTAATAAAAGTTTACTAAATAAGCAGATTTGGCTTCCAATTTTTTTTAAATTGTTGTAATGTTCATAATTGGCTCTTTGGCTGATAAGTTTGCCGACCACTGGTCTAGCCAGTTGGGTACTCAAACAACTTACATGTATGTTCGCAGGTCTACCCTGCGACCTTGACATGTATGGATTATAAGACATAAGATAATTATTGAAGTTAATTTTCTAATAAGTCTAATAATTTGACGCCACTTACGTGAGTTCAATACGGACACACTGACAGTTAGTAGCTACGGCAAACAATAATTGATAAAAATATTCACCAGCTACAGAAATCGGTTAAATATTCCCCAACTGACTGCAGAAATCGGTTAACTGACGGCCTAGTAAAGCCAGCCAGGCTGTTACAAATCAGTACAGTTTATTTATCTCATCGGTTACCGTTATTACCATTTGTATTACATGGCCTTGCTATGACTGATACATTTTATCATTTAAGTTTTTTAAAAATAAAAATTACATTTAATTATCTTGTGAGAGATTGAATGAATATTTTGTTACTTGGGTGCAATATTTGATTAGCTAACATGGGACCACGATGTGCGACGTGGTACGCCAGAATATGAAATTAAATGACTAAGTCTTGTTGTTTTTTTTTTAGAGAAAGAAACACTGATCAGAGGTTATACGGGGCCCCAGTTTTTCTGTCGACGGCCCTGGCACTAAAATCCCGACACCCGTGTTACAATTCTCGGCGAGAAATTTAAATCAACAATGAAACATGTGTACATAGTTCTTACTGTCGTAAAGGGTTTGGACAGTAATACATTTGATTACATCCTTAATACTATACTCCTCTCTCTTTAATAGTCAAACAAACTACAACATTCAACTTCTGAAAAACAATAAAAAAAAAAGCCAGAACGTAAACATTACAATAATGCAGATGCCATTAGCGTAATTCGCCTTGCCAGGTGTTTTCTGCCGTTGTCGGGTAAATAGCGACCGTCTGCTGGTGGTACCGAAGTCAAACCGGAAGAGGGGAGATAATTCATGATTACTATTTTCTTTAAAACTATGAAGTGACTTCCCCTTACCGTGGCTATACGTATAGTTTTTTTTTTCCTACAAGTTCCATTCCTCGCCAAAGTGAATTGAAGATATGGAAAATGTGAATTGGCCTTGACATGGGAGAAAAGTTTTCGTTGCAAGAGCACATGAGGTAAACATATAGTTTTAAAAAATGGATACTTGACACTTTTAGGCAAGGGGGGGTGGAAGTTAGGGGGAGAGGGAAGGGAAGGATGAAGAGAGCGGGATGGGGAGAGGGGAGAGGGAGGGGGAGAGGGGAGAGGGGAGAGGGAGGGGGAGAGGGGAGAGGGATATATTGTCTCGACGCTTTCTTCTTTCACTGCGTCAGTAAGAATTTCAGGAGCAACGCCGATTATCCGGAGGGACATTTGCAGTCCGGTTAAGGTCAAGTTAAGGAAAGACATGTACTAGTACAGACATGGGCAGACTATGGGATGTGGGCCACGTACAGGCCGACTGACTGTTTGACCTGGGCCAAGACTCACCCCCCCCCTTTCCGCTCGTGCAAATCAGTGACGTTAACATTTTTTTTTATCAATGGGCGGTATAAACGCCACAACGACTTGTTCTCGGTGCGGTCAATTCTCTTAAATTTAAGAACCTACTTCGACCCGCGGTTTTTAAAAAAAGTTTGCACACCCCTCTACCAGTTTAAGATTAGTTAATAGAAACATTAATGAATAAGTGATACCTTAAATGGTATATTAGTATTAAATAATGGGCGTTGTATCTTTGTTTCTGCGTGTTGTATTGGGGGCAGGGCAGTATTAAGGTGGGTCGCCATCAATGCTGCTGACTTAGGCCCATTTCTGACTTAGGCCCATTTCTGACTTAGGCCCATTTCTGACTTAGGCCTATTCCCCAATTAGGCCCATTCCTGAATTAGGCCCATTCCTAAAACAAAAACCGAGGAGATCGTTGTGTCATACACACCAACGCCTAGAACACACAAGAGCAGACTATCGCCCGCGGACCAAGTATGGCCAGATGGCCCTGGGATCGTTCCCGCGCTCTGCACTCTTCCGCCCATTCACATAAAGTGACGTTTACAATGAATTAATATAGTATACGTTCTCCATCTATTGCATGCATCTTGGTGCGGCCCCTTTCTTTCCAAATTTAAGACGCATTTGTGGCCCGTGAGTAAAAAAAAAATAAGTGTGCCCACATCTTGTCCAGAAAAAAACATTAGGGCCTTTTTACGCTTTACGCTTAAATGACAAGTGTGGGGGTGGAGTGGAGTAGGGGGGAGGAGGTCAGAAGGCTCTGTCTCAACTTCTGCTGAATTTATAACGTATACAGAACTAGTTGGACATGCGCACATTACATTCATTAGAACCAATTAGAGCAGTACCGTACCTAAGGATTATGGGACCGGTGGGGGCGGGGGCTTGGCCTTTGTGAGGGCCCCTGCATTTTAACATTCAACACAAATGAGATGAGATAATACCAATTCTTTTATTCTGTATATATACATGTATAATATATATATAAGAGAAATAAGTATTAACTCTAGTAATAAAGAGCAGAGAATGTATACTGTTGACATATGTGAGCCCACCGACTAGGTACGCCTACGTGGCAGTCAATAGACAGGAGACTTTGATTAAGGTAAAGTTAACAATTACACTTGAGATGATTTAAGAGCAGGTGGTGACACAGAGGGTGTGTGTGTGTGTGTGTGTGTGTGTGTGTGTGTGTGTGTGTGTGTGAGAGAGAGAGAGAGAGAGAGAGAGAGAGAGAGAGAGAGGGGAAAGACACAAGGTATTACGTTTCTTCTCCCCCGTCCCAATTAGCCTGCCCTCCCCTCCCCTCGTCCATTGAATTTCGCTTTGTTTGATGGGGGGCGGTAAATTCACAATGACTGCAGGGGGTCATGTTTTAACAATATCTCATCCTTTTCTCTCTCTCTCTCTCACTCCCTGCCACTTTCCATCCAGGCGCACACACACAAAATTTAGGGCATTATAATCAAGGTGCCCCAGATAATGTTTGGAAATGTTTGTAAGTATGATTCGTTGAATTATGTGTAGCTTGAAAAATACTCAAAAATAAAAACAACTACCGTAATTTTATAGTATGAAGGCTCCCCCAAACCTTCTGCAGCAGGAGGGAGCTCTCCTCCAGCCCCCACACCTCTTCAAGCTGCCGGTGACGCCACTGTAAGCCAAATACTGTCTGGTACAGAAGAATACATAAATAACCCTGGAGGTTCAAATTCAATGATCAAGTTACATCATTACTTATGAACATATTGTGTAGGAGAAATTGATGATTGCCGTATGGGACGAAATGGTGAACAGACCCCCACACGTGATTTAGTTGTTATCTTAACAATCAACCGTTATAGTGTACAATCTTTAAACAAGGTAGTTTCATCTTCAGCTTGAACATACCACTATGGTGAGACCTCCTCGTGATAATAAAATGTATTCAAACATTATGATATAAAATAAATTAGCAGTCACTTGTGATCGATAAGCTACAGTTTGAGTATTATGCTACTCTGATAACTTGCCAATGGTGATTTAGGGGAAACTTTGGTTGTGGTCCCTAGTTGGCATGCCGCTGATTAAGGGTTCGGACCTGAGCACAAATGGCGTAGCGTGGTGGGTGGGTGGGCAAGGGGGGTCATCATGCCCCGGGCGCTACTCACAAAGGGGCGCCAAATGGTATATTTTACATATAAATTGGGAGAGGAGCTAAAAAGGTGTTATGCCCCGGGCGCGAGTTAAGCTCGCTACGCCACTGTCTGAGCATGTACAGACATGCACTTGGGTCCCTTGTGGTACCTACGTAATCATTGCACACACAGTTATGGTCGGAGTTGGAATGAAAATAAATTTTAAAAATAGTTCAATTAGTGCACTTTAGGGTTAAGAGATGAATATTTCATATTTACAGTGAGTCGAACAATAATATAATATTAATCACATCAATACAGTCTAACAGTTTGAACAAAATATTATCATAACAATGACATCAATACGGGCTAACAGTTTGAACAATATTATCATAACAATAACATCAATACAGGCTAACAGTTTGAACAATATCATCATAACAATAACATCAATATAGGCTAACAGTTTGAACAAAATATTATCATAACATTCACATAAATACAGTATAACGGTTTGAACAATATTATCAAAACAATCACATAAATACAGTCTAGCGGTTTGCACAATATTATCATAACAATCACATAAATACAGTCTAGCGGTTTGAACAATATTATCATAACAATCACATAAATACAGTCTAGCGGTTTGAACAATATTATCATAACAATCACATAAATACAGTTTAGCGGTTTGAACAATATTATCATAACAATGACATAAATACAGTCTAGCGGTTTGAACAATATTATCATAACAATAACATCAATACAGTCTAACGGTTTTAACAATATTATCATAACAATCACATCTACCAAGGTTAGCGATTTGAATAAAAATACAGACAAAACGAAAATGCACTTGGCACCCTCTAATAATGCTATTTTCATTTTTTTAAAGTCGTGTTTAAAGTTCTACCTACAATGTTTGTTTACCTATTAAACTATTTACCTGCAGTTTCCAAGTCTCCATCGCCTCCCACCTCCATTTAGCTAATCAACAGGTAGAACAATAACTTTGTACAAGTTACGAAGAACAACTGGTTTTTTTTTTGTTTGCTAATAACAGTGAACGTTATGAGAACCGTCGACAACAAGTTATTGAGAATGGAGCCACCTGTTTGTTTTTACCAGTTTCGTAAGGAGGTTCCCAGAATTATCTAAAAACCAGACCCTATTTAATAAAACAATACATTTTGCGCATGACCTGTTACACCAGGCTAAAGAAATATTAAACTATCTGGTACAATGTAATTTGAATAAACTCTTTAAAACATCTGTTGGTTTTGTTGTGAATTATTGTATTACAGAGGTTCTTAAATTGTTGGTCGCGGACGAATGGTAAGAGGGTCAAGAAAATAAAGAATTTATAGAACTAGAAGAAAAACGAAATAGAATCACTGGCCAGATTTTTCAACCAAGATTAATCAACTTTATATATTTCACTCAATGACATCATCATTTTCTGGTTGGATACTTTCAGTCATTCCTGCTTCTGACCAACTGTCACACTACTTTGATGGTGTGAATTAGGGCCAGCCCTACCTTATTCAGGTCCCATCGGGCTCAACAGAAATAACGTCTCTAAGTTGTCTATTTTGCGTTCAGTTTAACTTTAATTGACGCAATAGATCATTCTATATTTTCAAGGATCCCGCTAGTTTTACGCCTTGAAAATTTCTTACTAGATTTTTCCTTTGTATTGCCCCCCCCCCCGGGTCCACACCGACTTCCCCTCAGGGCTTAGTGCATTGGGCTAAGTTCAGTTAAAAAATATTGACTATTTAACACTAAGCTCTGGCTAATATCAATTTTTTTTTCAATTCGCCTAACACGCTCATAAATTATTAAAATGAATTCAATTTGTGTGTGTATGTGTGTGTATGTGTGTGTGTATGTGTGTGTGTATGTATGTGTGATTGTATGTGTGTGTACTTGTTCAAATGCTAGGGTGGTGCAGAGAGAGAGAGAGAGAGAGAGAGAGAGAGAGGGGGGAGAGAGGGACAGAAAGAAGAAAGTGAGAGATGGAGTGAGGGAGAGAGAGATAGAAACAAAAAAAAGACAGATATTTAGAAAGAGAGAGAGAGAGAGAGAGAGAGAGAGAGAGATAGAGAGAGATAGAGAGACAGAGAGAGAGAGGGGGGGAGAATGGGAGGTTTAATCTAATTAATAAAGTGTTAACGCAATATGTTCAAGTCTATTTCGTCTCTCTACATTCTGCAAGTCGAAGAGGAATGACCTTTATAGTTTGACCTTGCGTAATTGTTTTATGACTCTTGACTGACTCCTATAGTCTCTAGAGTCCCACTACTGTGACATGGAGGACTTGGTTCACATAATTTATACAACATTAAGGTCTAGTACATGGGTGGGCAAACTTTTTTAAAACCTCGGGCCGCATTGGGTTATGAAATCCAACAGAAGGGCCGCACCAACAGGATGTTGTCTCAAGGGTTTGTATGAAATAAGGTAAATTGACTATAAAGGTCATGGGTGTGCACGAGAGGTGGTGGGCAGCAGAGCGCGGGGCAGGGTAAAAAAGGCTTAACAGGCCGTTCTTGGCCCGCGTGGGCGTAGTTCAACCATGTCTGGCCAGCATTGAACAAGATCCATGTAGGGATTATCTTCCTGAACCCCAATCAAATCCATTGCACATTTTTTTGTAGGCACCCCCGCCCCCTCTACACCACCCACCAAAGCCGAGTGGGTGGAGCGGCTGGGGGGGGGGGAGGGAGAGGTGGATCAGCGAAGACCGGTAACTCCTTAGCGATGTCGCGAAGAAGAGCTATTTCCCCTGAAATGATATTTTAAAAAAAAATGTAAGATCTATCATTAAAAGTGATGCGAAAATAACATATGATTTTCTTTAATGAATACGATTCTCTTGTATGTAGCCCCCATATGTAGCCCTCTATGATGTAAACCTATTGAAGCCGTTACACTGATGTGCTGGTCGTTTGGGTGAGGCATCAATTAGCCGTCTCGAAGTCTCTTTTTCGTAACTTCATTTTTTTTTTCATTCTAAACTTTATCAGAAGGCCTACGTCATTATATTACAGCATGTCATTGTATTGCAGTATGTCATTGTATTACATCATGTCATTGTATTACAGCATGTCATTGTATTACATCATGTCATTGTATTACGGCATGTCATTGTATTACAGCATGTCATTGCATTACAGCATGTCATTGTATTGCAGCATGTCATTGTATTACAGCATGTCATTGTATTGCAGCATGTCATTGCATTACAGCATGTCATTGTATTACAGCATGTCATTGTATTACATCATGTCATTGTATTACGGCATGTCATTGTATTACAGCATGTCATTGCATTACAGCATGTCATTGTATTGCAGCATGTCATTGTATTGCAGCATGTCATTGTATTACATATATGACAGTTTGTCATTGTATTACAGCATGTCATTGACTGGAAATAGTTGTGTCATTTTTTTAGCTCCCCATTTTGAGTTTTACTGAGTTCAAGCTGTGGATTGACATTTCCGCTTTGAATTCATAATTCCGTTTGCACTTTGGTTAAATGCATTTGTGTTTTAGAGTAGTAAATAATAAATTTAGCCTAATTAAAAAAAAATGTCATGGAAACCATTTTAAATTTGTTTTAAACATCGAGTGTGTTAATAAAATGAAATTTCGTGTTTAATTTACAATAATTACAACAAAACAAAGACCAAGTGTAAAGTGCTAAACACAACACTATTAAAGAATGTAACATTGAAAGGAAGAAAAATAAATGCAATAATCGTTGAACACATAGGCGGGGGAGAAGGAATCTTATTACTTTGAAAGTCACCAGCAGTGTTCGCCATAGATATCTGTCTTATGTCTTTAACACTCTTGGCGGCTGTACTGTCTGGATGTTGGTGGATGGGTGTACTGTCTGGATGGTGGTGGTGGGTGTACTCACTGGATGGTGGTGGGTGTACTCACTGGATGGTGGTGGGTGGGTGTACTCACTGGATGGTGGTGGGTGTACTCACTGGATGGTGGTGGGTGGGTGTACTCACTGGATGGTGGTGGGTGTACTCACTGGATGGTGTGGGTGTACTCACTGGATGGTGGTGGGTGGGTGTACTCACTGGATGGTGATGGGTGGGTGTACTCACTGGATGGTGGTGGGTGGGAAATAAAAAGGGCGGGAAAATGTCAAACTGTTATAAGAGAAATGATGTTGTATACAATGTTAGATATCTTAGCCTCCGCCTCTGGGGATAACGGCTGGGGTGGGGGGGGGTGCATTCACACCCCTTCCCCCCCCCATCTTACATTTCATGACGAATGAAGTGACCCATCTGTTGAACCCACTTATGGCATAATTAATTACTTCTGGGTGAAGCGGCGGATCGGTAATAGTTCTTCAAGTGTTCTGGGACCAAGTTGTCTATGGTACTGGGTATGTCGGGGGTGGAGGTGTGGGGGGAGGCGGTCGGCTTAAGTGTGTAGGGGCTGTAATGTAATGCGATGAGGACACAATCAAGCCGGACAATGAAATAAAGGACAGGAGGGGGAAGTAGACGGCTGGCGATTCCAATAGTCTGTGAACCTCCCCCCCCCCCTTTCCCTCCCCACCCCCTCTTCCCCTCTCCAAAAAAAAAAATAAACGGAGCTCGTGTTCGAGCCAGTCGTTAGAAAGGTTCCTAGTTCCTACAAGAGGCACTAATTTGTTCCTCGGTGTTCCATGTCGTGACTGTGATAAACTTACCGGGAACAACTTTTTTCTGTTTACTTTTTGTAGTGCGTTGTTTGTGAAGAGGTTTGTTAAGTGGGTCAGATTGATTGCACAGGGTGGAAGTTTTTACTGGGATAGTAGAGTAACTAGGATGTTATAGTTACTGGGAAGTTATATTTTTGTGACATACTTTCTTATTGGAAGTTATAACGGAGGGCAAGTAGATTAACATTTTTTTACAACTTTCACTCTCTCTCTCTCTCTCTTACTCATCTCAGTATACTTCTGTCCTCCGCCTGTCTCTCTCTCTCTCTCTCTCTCTCTCTCTCTCTCTCTCTCTGTCGTAGTGGTCATTTAATACGTATGGGGGAGAGGAAGGTTTGGGGGGGGGGAATGGTTTCAGCCATTCAAACATCTGTCCACATCTAGGTGAATGATAGCTCCGTCCATTGTCATAATCAGTGTTGCTGGACAATTACATCGCCCAATAAAACCCGTCAGAATTGAGAAAGTGAAACATATTTTTAAAATTTACACTTTTTTTTGTATTTACGTGACACACCTTTCAAACTAGAGCAACACCCGCCTGGCAATCTGGCAACACATTCTGGCAATATACTAACGTAGATAGCTGCCAACTCCAAGAGTCTGGGTTCATGTCCAGGCAAACGAATTCCAAGATTTGGACATGTTGAGTTGTTTATGAAAAGAGAGACTATCACAGACGTGGAGACAATTGTAACCAGAGTTGAGGCCCGTGATTGTAATATTACGCCTGGGCGAGCCCCGAGGAATAGCAGGGACAATCTCTTTATTTCTGTTCTGTAATTACATTAGATCAGAGCGTCTCAGGATTTGTGGTCTCATTGATACTATTCTCTTTATTTCTGGGCTTTAATTACATTTGATCAGAGGGCCTCAAAATTTGTGTTCTGATTGGTACCCTTCACTTGGAAAAGTACAATAATAAAAATAACAGAAATATTACGGACTTGGAATATGACAGCACTGAAAGTGTTAATGTAGTTAGTGAGTGATAAGATTCTCTTATGGATAGGATCAGAGGGGGGCTACAGCACAACTTGGAGGGTCTAGTACGAGGAGCGTATCAGGTGCTTGGAACCTACAGTTTAGTTTTTGTTACAGTTAGGTTAACTCCAAGGGTGGAGCTCCTGTCAAGACCCTGTGGTGGGGGCGGTCGCTCCCGTTTATCACCTCCTAAAGCTGCTGCTGGATAGAATTTTTATAAAGGGAGTATCCAGTAATGTTCTTTGGTCATCCGTCAATATAACAATAAATTAATTATTTTTTTTTTAGAATAATAATGATCTGAAAATTAGAGTGCAATAGCTCTGGAGGCAGCACGGGAGATATGTATGTGGGTATGTGTGTGATGTCTCTGTGAGGATGAGATGAAATCTCTTATAACCTATAAACCCTTGGAAACTTGAAACAACGTTTTTGCTGTCAGACTAGGCCCTTAGTCCGATGGTAGTCACTAAATCATCCATGGGCCCGCGGGTCTAATCCGGCACGCCAGACTTTTTTTTTTAAACCGGCCCGCAACTCGTTTTAGAGTTATGCACATGACTAGAACTCTGCACAGCACTAGACTTTATGCACATGACTAGACTTCATGCACAGGACTCGTCTTTATGCACAGGACTAGAATTATGCACAGGACTAGACTTTATGCGAAGGACTAGACTTTATGTACATGACTAGAATTATGCACAGCACTAGACTTTATGCACATGACTAGACTTTATGCGAAGGACTAGACTTTCTGCACATGACTAGACTTTATGCACCTTGATTATACTTTATGCACATGACTAGACTTTATGCACAGGACTAGACTTTTATGTAATTGCATTTGCCTTTAACTTATACTAGTCAACACTACATTCATCTTCTCTTGGTTTGGGCCCGTCGATGAAATTAAAGATCAAGTAGGGCCCGGTAAGTTTGTCCATCCCTGCACTAGGTGAACCCCAGTATCCCCCAACCCTGTACCCCAAGCCTTAAACACCCCCCCCACACACACACACTCCCTGGGCCACACTGTGTCCCCCCCTTTCCTCACCAATTTTGTTTTTATTCAAGTGAAAAAAACAAAACAAAAACAATAACAGACAGATACAGAGCTTCACAAACTCACGTTCAACAGTTCCATCTGGCGCGCGAGGGTGTAAGTGTGTGTGTGAGAGAGAGAGAGAGAGTGCGCGCGCTCAACTCGCAGACGCAAGAAGCTCTCACCACTCGCAAAAGGAGGGCGTAACTCTTCCTCTCATATTTCTGTGTGCGAGTTTTTCCATTTCTTTTTTTTATTTCTCATGATTTATTTACACCTCGCGGTCAACGCAAAAAACACTCACCCACACACGCACGCACAAACAGAAGAAAGAATAAAAAAACAACAACAAAAAAGTAAACAACCGCCTCAACCTATTTTTTCTTTCGCTTGTTTTGGAACTTTTTTTTTTTGGATTTGTGAGTGGGTCACCTGATCGTCTGCTATAAATATATGACGTCTTGACTCGTGGTTTTACAGAGTGTTCATTGAGAGAATGTGAGTACATCAGGCATGTACGTGTTCATCACATGCTGCTCCACAAGTGAGGGTCAACTTGAGTCCAGCGAACATGTAAGTTGGGATCATTAGCCACATTAAGCGTCGGTTTTGGTTTTGTTCTCTTCCCAAAGTTACAATGTATGTTTTCTGTAAACATTGAAAGTAAATTCAAAGGTAAATAACTCAAGACGAAAGACGCTAAATTGAAAGTGAAATTTATAGTAAATGTTAAAATGTTTGCTTATTTTCATATCATAATAATCATCCAAAAATATCTAATGCTATTACTTAAATTATCTATATTCTAATTTTTCACTTTTTTAATGATTAACGATTAAGATTTAAAAAAAAAATATTAATGCGACTGTAAATTGTGTTAGTTAAAAAAAACAATTTACTTCAATCCAATACTTTTTATTATTACAATTTACTTATATTTTATGAATAGTATTTCTAACAATCATCCCATAATCATTATACATTATTTCTAAACTTTTAATTTATCACTATCATGTTTACCAGGTTATCAGTTGTTATTTATTTAATTAGTTATTATTGTGAGTGTTTTTAATGCCCATGACCGAGAGGAAAAGGCCCTTTGGTACATCGACTATTTACATTTTTATTGTTTTGAGTTTGTATCCAATTCAGTCCGGGGAAGGGGTGTACCAGTGGGGGGGGGGAGTCAGTGCGCCCCTCAAATAGTTCTGAACCATAGCTATAGGCCAGTGGGAGGCCCAACCTTTTTGGGGCAGCGTGCCCAAAAGTTCAACCAAGGAACCACTTATTTATAGCCAAGTGCCAACACTCCAGTTAAATTTAAAGGAAGTGATATGTTAGTCGCGGGCCGACTGATGAGGCTCTCTGCGTGCCGACTGTGGCACGCGTGCCATAGGTTCGCCACCACTGATATATGCCGTTTACTTGAGAGGCTGCTGTATGCCCTATAAACTCTCTACAGGTTGTGTCTGGCTACATATGTTGGCTGTGCACAATAGCGTAGGCAGGGTACTGCGGATTGTGCGGTCGCACAAAGCGCCCAATCAGGAAAAGAGGGGGCGCGTACAGGGACCCCTCAATAGCAAGCTACGGCTCTGGCTGTGCGCAACTTTGGAAGGTAATTAATGTGTTTGTGCGCATGCTTGACGGTGTTGGGGGGGAGGTCTACTAAACGATGAAATGGTGCGCTCTGTTGCAATATGTGTGCGCACGCTTGGCGAGTGGTGCACGCGCGCAAACGCGCACAGCTCAGATGGAACGCTTTTGAGTGGGTAAACCGCTATGGGGAGTACATCGCTCCATCTACAGCCGTGACATCGATATAAGCCACACCCTATATTTGCAGCACGTTTATACCAAGTTTTATAATATCAGAATGTCTAACTTTTCTATTTGTCTGTCTAGCTGCTGTAAATGTCTGTTTGCCTCTTTATTGAATTATCTCTATACCTTTCAGTTTCGGCTGTCTTATCTTTTTCTCTCCAATCTGTTTATCCTTCTTTCTATCCAGTATATCTGCATATAATTTCCCTCTGAATGCATGCCCATCTCTCTGTCTACAAAACTATCTAATAAGTGAATCAGTCTGTATATTTTATAACGTCTAAATATCTAACACTTTTTTCCCTTTAAACTTCTTTCTGTATATTGCTAAATTTAAATTATTTCTGTCTATGCCTTTTCCATCTTAATGTAGACATTTGTGTCTAGTGTTTGTCTAACGAATGTCTTTATCTATCTATTTGCCTGTGTCTAGTATTTTTCAATGTTGTGATGCAATTTTGAGTGTAAAAAATGTAAAATAAGAGTTCTAATCTTCTCTATTGAGAGTTTGGCCGCGGTGAACAAATAATATATCAGTTAACATTCAATTACAGTTTAAAATGACCAGTACATGACCAGTACGATGACCAGTCATGAATACATTGATGCGATGTCCAAACACTTTTAAAAGTTAAATAAGATTATCAAAGCTCTTAAATCATTTGTTCCCTCTCATTCAAACTTTCCCCTCAAGCCTTAGATAATTGAAGCCCAATTGACCAGACGAGCAGATCTCAGTGTCCTAATTATAACCAACCAATCAAAATGTTAATAATACAATTGATCAATATATTCATTAATTTTTATTTTTAAATTGGGCTTAATAATTATTTTAGGGAATTCATTTTATTATTTTTTTTTTTTAAATTTTTGGAGTGTTATCGAAACCTTGCAATCTTAATGTTACTAATTAAATTAATTTCCTCTCAAGGTTAATTATATTAGATTTGATAAAAGTTGGGTGCTGTTGTTTAGATTTGATAGAGTTGGGTGTTGTTAGAATTGATAGAGTTGGGTGTTGTTATTTAGATTTGATAAAGTTGGGTGTCGTTAGAATTGATAAAGTTGGGTGTCGTTAGAATTGATAAAGTTGGGTGTCGTTAGAATTGATAAAGTTGGGTGTCGTTAGAATTGATAAAGTTGGGTGTTGTTAGAATTGATAGAGTTGGGTGTTGTTATTTAGATTTGATAGAGTTGGGTGTGGTTAGAATTGATAAAGTTGGGTGTTGTTAGAATTGATAAAGTTGGGTGTTGTTATTTAGATTTGATAGAGTTGGGTGTTGTTAGAATTGATAGAGTTGGGTGTTGTTAGAATTGATAAAGTTGGGTGTTGTTATTTAGATTTGGACTCGTTTTGAAATTGCTCAGGGAGTATAAAATATACACCACATGGGCAGAGCTATTTTTACGTTTCTGGGGCGTTAACGCTACATTTGTGGGCCACTTATCTAAGGTACGTTTGTGGGCCACTAATCTAAGGTACATTTGTGGGCCACTTATCTAAGGTACATTTCTGGGCCACTAAGCTAAGGCAAATTTGTGGGCACTAATGTAAGGTACATTTGGGAGCCACTATGCTAAGGTACATTTCTGGGCCACTAAGCTAAGGCAAATTAGTGGGCACTAATGTAAGGTACATTTGGGAGCCACTATGCTAAGGTACATTTCTGGGCCACTAAGCTAAGGCAAATTAGTGGGCCACTAATCTATTTGAAGACACTAGCCAATTTTTCATTTTATAGCGGCACAAGATAAAGTCGCCTACAGGGTGTTTGCCTGCAAATGTTGAGTCCCTGATACTTTTTGATAACAGAGGTCATCCTGCCCCCCGTCCCCCCCCACCAAAACGATTAAGTCACGTAATACATATTAAGTAACTGCATAATAAGTGTCTCAGCCAGTGGGCAGGCTAGGCTCCTAGGCATCCCGGGTAGTTTTGCCGTAAGGTCTGTGCCAGGGTGTAGAAACCACAAGCGAGCATAGCCCTGTAATTTGAGCATTGAATTCTGCTCCTCTCTCGTATACACACACACACACACACACACACACTCACTCCCGGGGGGGGGGTTGTGTACATCGTACACCCACCGGTCATATCTTTTGGTTATATCTTCTTCCCCCCACCAGCCTGCATGCCACCAAGATAGATACACTGTACTGGGTTAACGCAAAATGGGGTCAAGGGAAAGAAAGGGTGGTGGGGGTGTTAGAAGAAGGATGCCGTATGAAAGCAGACATATGATGATATGGACAGGAATCTGAGAGTAAGACAAAAAAAAAAATAATGCTAAAAAAAAGAGGGGAAATAATACATTAACGCAAGTGGATGGTTACTTCCCCTTGCGATTAATGACACACGCACGCACCGACGTTGTACGTGAGCACCGTGTATTATTTTTTTTTTCCGTTAGTCATAATCTTTTTTTTTAATAAAGTCCCAGGAGAGTTGAGGTCTATAAAGATTCCATAAAACCTACATGAAACTATAAAGATTCTATAAAACCTACATGAAACTATAAAGATTCTATAAAACCTACATGAAACTATAAAGATTCTATAAAACCTTTATGAAACTATAAAGATTCCATAAAACCTACATGAAACTATAAAGATTCTATAAAACCTACATGAAACTATAAAGATTCTATAAAACCTACATGAAACTATAAAGATTCTATAAATCCTTTATGAAACTATAAAGATTCTATAAAACCTACATGAAACTATAAAGATTCCATAAAACCTACATGAAACTATAAAGATTCTATAAAAACTTTATGAAACTATAAAGATTCCATAAAACCTACATGAAACTATAAAGATTCTATAAAACCTACAAGAAACTATAAAGGTTCTATAAAACCTACATGAAACTATAAAGATTCTATAAAACCTACAGGAAACTATAAAGATTCTATAAAACGTGAGTAGCTAGGAGCGTATTCTTTCATTCAGGGCTGGGGTGTCGGTCAAATTCTAGTCCGACATCTGTGTCGGTATTTTTTTAATCAGACGCCAACAACGACACCCCAACCCTTCTTTCATGACCACTATATCGCCAATAGTCCGTTGCTTACGCAGGTACAAAACGAGATGCCTACAGGAAACTATCAAAATGGTCATCGGAGAAAAAAACGCTCGTCACTTAGGTTGACCGACAGTCACGTGATTTACACTGCTCGGTCATCAGTCAGTACACACTCGTTCAGCTGATTCATATCGAGAATAACCATTGTGCATTCATTTCACGCCATTTATTATTTCTCATTCGTCAACACATTTTTAGCTCCTCTAGTTTACAAATAACCCACTCATAGGCGTCACTTGAGAAGGGGGAAGCGGTACGAGGGGAGCCCTGAGCGAGTATCAATATGCAGGGCCGAGGGTTTAGTTTTGTTTATTACCGCTAGGCGAAATATATCGATCTCCATTTCTCGGGTGTCCCCAGGGCCCAATAATCTGGGAAGCTGTGCCATTCACCAAAAGCCAACAGATACAATAAAAACTCACACGAAATCACAAAAAGTCAGTTTTTTTCCAAATATAAAAAAAAAGTCATACATAGAGAAAACAATAAAATATTAATTTTTTTTAAATATCTAGAAAATTGAAAAAAAAAACGAAATTTTTTAAACTCAAAATGTTGTATGAAATAATGTGAAACTATTTCTTTAAAAGTTGTAAACCCAATATGTTATAAAATAAACATTTCTCACAATAGAAAAATAAATTATAAAATGCAAGAAAGTCACCAACTTTAGTAACTAAAAGTTGAGATACGGCATAAAAAAAAAAAATCAAAACAAACAACCAGAGTAACAACCGTGTTTCAATGTTTACCACACCCAAGTGTCTGACATCTAATTTGATTAAAGTTGACTGAAACAGTCATTTAGGTCCCTGAAAATCTCCTAATGGAAATCTAAACGAGAGAGAGAGAGAGAGAGAGAGACAGAGGGAGAGAGAGAGTGTGAGAGAGAGAGAGGGAGAGAGAGAGAGTGTGACAGTCTCTGTTTTTTTTTGCCAGACTCACTCACCACGCCGCTCACACCATTGACAGCTGACAGACAACAGGTTGACGTTTCGGTCGGTAATTGTTGTCGTCAAACGGTTACCGCAGACGTCACATCACGATGCCCACTTCTGCTGGCAATTCACTTCCGGGGAAATCTGTTAAAAGCATTCCGCCCCCCCCCTTACCCGCCATACCCCCCAGTCAACAAACAAACAAACAAATAAACAAACATGTAAACAAACCAGGATGAAGTCTTTGTGGTCTTGACGTGTGTTAGACAACCGGGTCAACGAGTCTCAAAGTCTGACACTGACGGTGTAACTCTGGAGAATACGAAAAAAAAAAAAACCAACAGTAGTACATTTACTACCAAACAGACCAAACAAACAGTACTTTATTGACACAAGATGAATAACTGATACTTTTGTCTCAAAACGATTGAAAATGTAGGGGGGAAGGGGGCAAGGGAGGTTCTCATTTCGATTCATTGCTAAGTCTTTGAGTGTCACCGAAAGGGGGGCGCAGCTGAGAAGGGGAGTAAAGGTGTGTCGCAATAACCCCCCCCCCTCCCAACTTAAGGATCTCCGCAGTTACAGCCACTTCTTTTGCTTTGGTGCTTCTTTTGAGTAGAAATTATTCGAATGGTTAATCTGAATGATCAAGCCACATGCGGCCTTGTGCGATGGATCGGTTTATAAGGCCCTCGGCGAGTTTCAGTATGGGAGGGGGGAACCCAATCAGTGTAGTGGCGCCCCTGGTTGGCTTCTTAGCCCTCATTCTGGTGCGAAAATAAAAATAAAAAAAACCGGTAAATTACGCCCCTGACGGCGACAAAGTTAGTGCAGCTTTGGGCTGTACACCCCCATCTACCACTCCTCCCTCTCATCAACGCCACTGGATCAACGGGTTCGAACTTTGATGACACCAATGATCTGAATGAACTCACTTTTTTATTGATTTTTCTTGAAGCGTGTGTGATGTCAGGGACATTATTATAATTTGTGTGACCTCTTTCATAGATGTAACGCTAAATGTGTAATGGGAGGGGGGGGGGAAACGCTAGACCAGGGGAACTAGTCAATGGTCGTTATCAATAGCTTCAATCTCATTGGTTTAAAATGACGCTTAAAATGACAGAGGTGTTGCCATTGGCCCAAATATCACCTACATGGATGCCCATATTAGTATATAAAGTATGTACTTACATATCAGTTGCTACTTATCAGTTGATGTTAAGACATATTTAGTTTTAACTATATTGTACCCACCAACTTATTTATTTTCTTCTTTCTTTGGCTCTACAGACCATTTAGGGCACTGGCCCACCATACTAATCTCTACAGCCCATTTAGGGCCCTGGCCCACCATGCTAATCTCTACAGCCCATTTAGGGCCCTGGCCCACCATGCTAATCTCTACAGCCCATTTAGGGCCCTGGCCCACCATACTAATCTCTACAGACCATTTAGGGCCCTGGCCCACCAAACTAATCTCTACAGACCATTTAGGGCCCTGGCCCACCAAACTAATCTCTACAGACCATTTAGGGCCCTGGCCCACCAAACTAATCTCTACAGACCATTTAGGGCCCTGGCCCACCAAACTAATCTCTACAGACCATTTAGGGCCCTGGCCCACCAAACTAATCTCTACAGACCATTTAGGGCCCTGGCCCACCAAACTAATCTCTACAGACCATTTAGGGCCCTGGCCCACCAAACTAATCTCTACAGACCATTTAGGGCCCTGGCCCACCATACTAATCTCTACAGACCATTTAGGGCCCTGGCCCACCATACTAATCTCTACAGACCATTTAGGGCACTGGCCCACCATGCTAATCTCTACAGCCCATTTAGGGCACTGGCCCACCATGCTAATCTCTACAGCCCATTTAGGGCCCTGGCCCACCATGCTAATCTCTACAGCCCATTTAGGGCCCTGGCCCACCATGCTAATCTCTACAGCCCATTTAGGGCCCTGGCCCACCATACTAATCTCTACAGACCATTTAGGGCCCTGGCCCACCAAACTAATCTCTACAGACCATTTAGGGCCCTGGCCCACCAAACTAATCTCTACAGACCATTTAGGGCCCTGGCCCACCAAACTAATCTCTACAGACCATTTAGGGCCCTGGCCCACCAAACTAATCTCTACAGACCATTTAGGGCCCTGGCCCACCAAACTAATCTCTACAGACCATTTAGGGCCCTGGCCCACCAAACTAATCTCTACAGACCATTTAGGGCCCTGGCCCACCAAACTAATCTCTACAGACCATTTAGGGCCCTGGCCCACCAAACTAATCTCTACAGACCATTTAGGGCCCTGGCCCACCATACTAATCTCTACAGACCATTTAGGGCCCTGGCCCACCATACTAATCTCTACAGACCATTTAGGGCCCTGGCCCACCAAACTAATCTCTACAGACCATTTAGGGCCCTGGCCCACCATACTAATCTCTACAGACCATTTAGGGCCCTGGCCCACCATACTAATCTCTACAGACCATTTAGGGCACTGGCCCACCATACTAATCTCTACAGCCCATTTAGGGCCCTGGCCCACCATACTAATCTCTACAGCCCATTTAGGGCCCTGGCCCACCAAACTAATCTCTACAGACCATTTAGGGCCCTGGCCCACCAAACTAATCTCTACAGACCATTTAGGGCCCTGGCCCACCAAACTAATCTCTACAGACCATTTAGGGCCCTGGCCCACCATACTAATCTCTACAGACCATTTAGGGCCCTGGCCCACCATACTAATCTCTACAGCCCATTTAGGGCCCTGGCCCACCATACTAATCTCTACAGCCCATTTAGGGCCCTGGCCCACCAAACTAATCTCTACAGACCATTTAGGGCCCTGGCCCACCAAACTAATCTCTACAGACCATTTAGGGCCCTGGCCCACCAAACTAATCTCTACAGACCATTTAGGGCCCTGGCCCACCAAACTAATCTCTACAGACCATTTAGGGCCCTGGCCCACCATACTAATCTCTACAGACCATTTAGGGCCCTGGCCCACCAAACTAATCTCTACAGCCCATTTAAGGCACTGGCCCACCATACTACTCCTATCTACAGCCCATTTAGGGCCCTGGCTTGCCATACTACTCTTCTCTACAGCGTATTTAGGGCCCTGGTCTGCCATACTACTCTTCTCTACAGCCCATTTAGGGCCCTGGCTTGCCATACTACTCCTATCTATTGCCCATTTAGGGCCCTGGCCTGCCATACTACTCTTCTCCACTTTTCCCGATCCATGGTCTTCTTCCTCCACTCTCTCACTCCTATGGCTTTAAGATCTTTCTCCACTTCCTCTAATCATCTGCTTCTTGGTTTGCCTTTAGGCCTTTTCTCATTGGGTGTTGCCTTATATATTACTTTGGAACCTCAGTTGTTTTCCATTCTTTCTATGTGCCCTACCCACCTTAATCTATTTATTTTGATTTCAGCTGTTATATTTGGTTCTTCGTACAGTTCGTACAGCTCTGAATTGGTTCTACTCATCCACTCGTTATTGTCCTTTACTGGCCCATATATTTTCCAAAATATTTTCTTTTCCCATGAATAAGCCTATTTTCTGCTTGTTTGCTGAAGGTCCATGTTTCACTACAATATGTTACTGCTGGTCGGATCATTGTCTTGCATATGGTTTTTTTTTTATTTTTCTGGAGATCTGTCTGTTTTTTAGTAATTTATGCAGTTTATGATATAGTCTGTTCCCTACTTCTATTATGTTTTGATCTCTATCATTATATCATTTTTCTCACTTATAGTTGATCCCAGGTATTTAAAGTTTTCGACTCTTTCAAATACTCTATCACTGTTTTTGAATGTTTTTTCTTTCCTTCTTTTTCATTTCTTTGCAATAGCATGTATTGTGTCTTAGGTTCATTTGAAGTTTAACTTGGTTTCTGAGCTTCTGTTTCTATTTTAGTAATCTCCATGGTAACTAATCTCCGTGGTAATCTCCATGGTAATCTCTATGACAATTAATCTCCATGATAATCTCCATGGTAATCTCTGTGACAATTAATCTATTTGATAATCTCCATTATAATATCCAGGCAAATATTTACCCATTAAAGTTACTAAAAGATAATTCCCCTTCGTAATTCTATAAAATAATTCATGAACACACAATTATCAAAATCGTTTCTTTGACATTTAAAATTTACACTTGTGTCAACTATGTGCCTACTCTCTCAATAAGTACAAGTTCTAAAGTGAGTTATAAGATTTCAGTTGAAATCAACAAACCAGTAAACTTGCAAACCCACAGAAAGTGAAACTAATTAAAAGCTTATAAAACAGAAGCAGCGAATATTAGAGTTTATTTTAGGAGCAAAAAAAAACAACTACACTTTTCACCATGTGGC
>JAGDYQ010000084.1:1294357-1341382 GCA_021962125.1 Bulinus truncatus
CTATCTATCTATCTATCTATCTGTCTATCTATCTATCTGTCTGTCTGTCTGTCTGTCTGTCTGTCTGTCTGTCTGTCTGTCTGTCTGTCTGTCTGTCTGTCTGTCTATCTATCTATCTATCTATCTATATATCTGTCTGTCTATCTATCTATCTATCTATCTATCTATCTATCTATCTATCTATCTATCTGTCTGTCTGTCTGTCTGTCTGTCTATCTATCTATCTATCTATCTATCTATCCAGGGCCGGCCTTTGGCCGATTTGACCGATTGCTCAGAATTGGGCCCTGCGCTTGGCAGGGCCCCGCAATTTACATTTATATTAATAGTAATAGATGGTATTATAAAATAAAATTAGAAGATGTGCCTCGCAAGCATCCTTTAAAATGGGCCCTGCAATTCGTTAGGTTGGCCCTGTGTCTATCTTAAGCTATCTGTATCTGTATTTCATCTTTTTCTATACTATCATCCTACCTATATCTAGCTACGCACCTATCTCTTACTCTATCTACTAATATATCCTTCTGTATATATTTATCTATTTATATAGCCAGCTAAAAACATGTGTAACGCCACCACTAACAATAATATATATATATATATATATATATATATATATATATATGTATATATATATGTATAAAAGAGATTTGGGCTCTGCGTTAAAGCGAAAGTCAAGAATTAATACAACAGTATTCCGGTTTAAAATACAGTCTTGAAAAAATCGGATCTGCCCAAAACCAAATATAACCTAACCTACCGATCAAGCCTAAGGGGATATAACTCTATGCAAATGTTTTGCAGGGTACAGCTAGTATTTTAATTAAAAGTCATTAAACTAAAAGAGATACAATACCAAAATCACAAATACTGATCGAGTCAGTTGAGAGATTTAAATCAGCTCTACCCACTCACCTCGCGCTACTATCTTCCATCTGACACCTGAGTGTTTGAGTGAGTCGTGGTGAATCGAACACAGAATGTCGATCAAAGAAGCTCTCCAATAGCTTTGGAGGAAAATAAAACCCAGCTAGGACTGGATACATTTGACTTCAGGAGCGGTTGAGTAATTTTATTTTACCTCCTTTGAATGATTCCAATACAGACTTGGTGGTCGATTGATTGTCATGCTGAGTAGGAGCTCGACTATCGACCTGAAGGGTTCGATTCTAGCTAGGAGACCAAGCGAGTTTTTCGTAAGTCCTAGTGAAAGTACCTAAAAATTTTGATGCCCGGCATTTGTTGCGAAAGTGTGGATGTTGTGGATGTTGTGGATGTAATGGAAATTGTGGATGTTGTGGATGTTGTAGATGCAATGGAAGTTGTGGATGTTGTGGATTTTGTGGGTGTAATGGAAGTTGTGGATGTAATGGATGTTGTGGATGTTGTGGATGTAATGGATGTTGTGGATGTTTTGGATGTTGTCGATGTTGTGGATTTTGTGGATGTTGTGGATGTTGTGGATGTTGTAGATGTAATGGAAGTTGTGGATGTTGTGGATGTTGTGGATGTTTTTTACTTTTGTCTCCGTGGTGGCGCGATGGTCGCCTCATTTTTATCTGCAATATTTAAAAAAAAAATAATGATGACCTGGTTAAGCTTTGCGAGCAGAACATTTGGCGGTTAGTTCCCTAGTTTTTTTTTCCAGGGACATGCTGGGTCATAAAGTCTCATGACGAGCAGTGTTTTAAAAAACTCTGTTGATAAACCTTTTCCTTTCATTAAACATTTTATATGAATTAAATTATCTATCCTGTTGAAATTTACCCCCCCCCTTACCCCAATGAGCTTAATGACGAATGCTCATCTCTATGTCCTTTAGCTAGCACGTCTCTGCTTATTTCTCCTGTAGTGCCTCCTTGTTCATTGCACACTTGGTTATGTTTTGGACTAGCCGGCAAGCTACAGATACATTTTTTGAGTGCATTGAGTTTTATTGCCCTAAAAAAAAAATAATGTTTACTTTTTTTAAAATTAATGTATCGAGGATTATCGTTCTGTCGTCTATATAAACTAATTCCACCGGCGACAGACATCTGTTTCCTTCCTATCTCTGATGGTCCGTCTGCTAAATATGAAACACCTCGTGTGTTTTATGTATTCCAGCGCAAGGAATTAGAAAACATAAGTCATGACGGTTCGTTTAATTCCCAGCAAATCTTTTAATCAATAAATTGTCCCGGAAATGAAGTCATTGAAAAAGTAAACATAAGCGTGGTGATTCCAATTAGATTGAAAAATCAAGTGCCGTAAATCACCGATGCTCCAACCACAGGATAACTTTGAATTTAATTTTTTTTATATATTTTTTTTTAATTTGATAAGTATTAGCACAAGTTTGTAGTTACTGGTTTTAAGTAAATTAAAAAGAAAAATCATTTCTACTACAGTGGTAAAAAAAAAACGCTTAGCACTGGACATATAGAATCGAACAGCCACACACACACACACACACACACACAGACACACACACACACACACAGACACACACACACACACACACACACGTAGGTTCGCAACAACACACACCCCGGGGCTTTTTTATTATGGACAGATTAACTAGATGCCAGCAAATACCCCCCCCCAACCACCCCCACCCTCTGTTAAGTCTTTAATATTGAAGTGACCTAAAATGTCTATAAAGATACATACTAGTTAATAGAAGGGAAGCGGGTCTGAAGCAGCGCCCTCCCCCCCCCCCCCCACACCCGATGACTGATATTTTACAATGGGACAACAATTTGTGAGCTTGGAAGTGTTTTGTTTCTTTGCCTGGAGCCTTTAAATGAAACTTAAGGCCTCAAAATGTAACTTTGTCTAACCCCCACCCCCCTACTCTCTATTTACCTTTACCTGTTGTGCCCTAATATATTGTTTAGCCCCGGGGGGGGGGTCCATTGAAAACATAACAACGGCCCTTCACACACACACACACATCTAAACACATAAATCGAATTACGCAGACATATGCACATACATTTAGACATGCGCAGACATATGCACATACATTTAGACATGCGCAGACATATGCACATACATTTAGACATGCGCAGACATATGCACATACATTTAGACATGCGAAGACATATGCACATACATTTAGACATGCGCAGACATATGCACATACATTTAGACATGCGCAGAAATATGCACATACATTTAGACATGCGCAGACAAAACCACATTGAAAACTTTTCTTGGAATTTACCCATGAGATTAGAATGTATTATTTACTGATCAGAGCTGTGATCTGTTTAGTCTCTTAACCCACTAAGTCTACATTGTACCACATTGACTGTTCATTTTTAGAGTTTGTATTTCTGGTGTAAAATTTGTCCATCCTAATTAAACAAACATCATCTAGTTAATGGGATACATAATCGTAAAACATCAAAGAAGTAATTGTACAGTAACTGGACAAAAACGTTGTAAAGTATTTTAAACCAAACACGCCTGACCCACATTATGAGCTAGACTACTAAGGCCCTATACTCTTCATTTAGTAAAAAAAAATGTAAGTTAAGTCCCCTTAGCCCTTTAGGGGCCATCGGGGAAGACGAAATGTTTTCTGTAGCCACCGACCATTAAGGGGGTTATGTGGTCAGCTCATCACCCCAATAGGATGTTACGGGCCTTCGGCGCACCAGCCACACGGATGTGTGACGATGTTCTACGTCACATCTCTCCTCAGAACGTCTAAATTATCAAATTAATTCTGTCTCATTTGTAAGGTGTTGGCGCCCGTCACGTGATACATATATGTGCACCATAGTGCGGGAAAGAATTGATTTGGGCCATGCTTTTAATATTTCTGTTAACACATAATTCGATTGATTCTTTTTTATCTTTTTAATATCTTTGGTGTGTAACATATCCAGCTAGTCTACAGACAGACATATCCCTGTTGCCAGGAGAGATAAATCTTCATTCAATGCACCGGTGAAATGTGTAACGAGTGACTCGCCCTTGTTTTTTTGTTTTTTTATTCATTATTGATTTATTACCTAACAACTAATTACTCGTGATACACACCTAGCTTGTACTCGATTCTTAAACAGATTTGAAGTATTTTAAAGAGAAAAAAATAACAAACAAATAACCAAACAAACAAAATGACTAGAAAGGTAGGTGACTATAAAGGATATATATATATATATATATATATATATATATATATATATATATACATATAATTTTACTCACGTTCAGTGCCGCCGAGATTGGGGGTGGGGGGGCAAATGCCCATGGGCCCGGCGAGTTTTTTAGAGCGACTTTTAGGGGCCCGGATTGACCTGGCCAATTATACTTTTGAAAATATTATTATCAGCGGCGCGGGGGCCCGTGACAGTCCTGCCCAGGGGCCCGAAATGTCTGTCGGCGGGCCTGCTCACGTTTAAGACTCACAACACGAAAGCTACATGTAGGTCTGGAGACGGGTTATCGTTATTCTTGGGTTTGTAAACTTGGAATATAAACTTCACATCCATTTAAAGTTTGATTATAAAAACAACAACTGGGTTAAGGAAACAAACAAAAAAAAACCCAGTAAAGATCAAAATGTTTCTCCTGACGAATTCATCACAAATTTCGACTTGGAGTTGTATTAAAAACAGAAGTCAAATTAGACAAAGAAATGTCTATATTTTTGTTATTTTTTTTAAAACTGCAAATACAGATGTGAAGAATGTTTTGTGGCTTTGTTATCAAGCTCGTTTGTGTGTGTGTGTGTGTGTGTGTGTGTGTATGTGTGTGTGTGTGTGTGTGTGTGTGTTGTATTTAGAATGAAGTAATTGAATTAATTTTCCCCACCCGCCCAGTGTCTGTGTGTGTGTGTGTGTGTGTGTGTGTGTGATATGTCCCTGTTAGGATGAGATGTAATCTCTTAGATTCTATAAACCACTAATGGGACTGTTTCAATGATTGCACTTCTTCCATCCCCTTCAATTCCGGTGATGCAATGACCATGGAGGCACCACGGGAGATTTAGCGGGGCGTTTCACCATGAACTGAAACATCCATTGGTCCTCACAAGACATCGAACCCATGATTCTCAGATCGACAATCGACCATCCGTCCTCTACCCGTCTAGTCAAATTACAGAAATTAATTAATTATCCCTGTTTTAAATGTTCCTATCCATTGGTGAGACAGAAATCTTTGAAATTTGAGTAAACTGAAATGCAGACAGAAAATATTTACTAAAAAGAAAAAAAAATATGTAAGCCAATATTGAATGAATTATTTTGTCCGGAGAGATATTTGTTCTCCTTGAGCCATCCCATAATACTCCAGATGACCGGACCTCCTGTTTGTCTATATGCCATCCCATAATATTACAGATGACCTCACCCCTTGCTTGTCTATATGCCATCCCATAATATTACAGATGACCTCACCCCTTGCTTGTCTATATGCCATCCCATAATATTACAGATGACCTCACCCCTTGCTTGTCTATATGCCATCCCATAATACTCCAGATGAGCTCACCCCAAGTTTGTCTATATGCCATCCCATAATACTCCAGATGAGCTCACCCCTTGTTTGTCTATATGCCATCCCATAATACTCCAGATGAGCTCACCCCTTGTTTGTCTATATGCCATCCCATAATACTCCAGATGAGCTCACCCCTGTATGTCTTTAATCAAAAAGAGAACTAAAACTTAACAGGATTTCTTGACTATCAACCATTGAATCATTCTATTGGTTTTAAAGTACACCTGTCTTCAGAGATTTTGATACTAATAGGCTGTCGATTACGTAGTTGTCTGAGGGGCAATTGTCCAAAAGTACCTATCCCGACGGGATGGGGGGGGGGGAGAGAGAGAGAAGGGTGGTATCAGTTTCGATGAATTATTTTTTGAACGAGGGAATAGGCTGTCGCTTGTTGTGATGGTTCTGCCTGCTTGGATGGAGTAAATGTCCACAATGAAGTGTGCGTGGCATGTCGGGACTGGAAGCTACCAACCGTTACGACTCGCGGTCATCAACTCCGTCGTCTTCAATTGGGAGAAACTCCCCCCCCCCCAAAAAAAAGGTCAGAGGTCGATTTCAGCATTGGAAAGGTCAGAGTGACCGAGATATAGACGTAATATCACGTGATCTCACGACATGTAGACAGTGTGTGATGGAGTAGGGGGCTGTGCTCTGACAGAGTGAGTACAATGCCCGCTGTCTGTCAAAGAAAGAAACTGCTCACTTTTGTCAAGGGAATTACATCAATCATCATTCCGAATTTTCATTATTTAATTTTTCTCTTTTCGCTTCTTCCATTTAAAACAAAAATTTGGAAAACATTTCAAAATTTTCCATCGATTCAGATCCTAGACCCGCCATGTTCGATTCTCTGGAGGGAAAATTCCAGGAAATATCAGAACGCTTTCCACTTTCTTTTTCTCTTTTTGTCCACCTCTGTTCCTCTAAAGGAGGTCCCGTCTGCCTTGCGTGACGTCTCAAAATTGGCGGGAAGGGAAAGTTTTCAGGAGATGAAAACAGGACGGAACCTGATCCGCATTGTCTCGTTTAGTTTATGGGTTCTACTTCTTTTTTAAACCGGACAAATCGGTTGTTAACATGAAATACAATTGATTGATAACTAGTCCTATAACTGATGTATTATGACAGTTGATCAAATATGAAATACAATTGATTAATGACTAGTCCTATAATTGATGTATTATGACAGTTGTTCAAAGATGACACTGTCACACCTCACTCCCTGCTTCCTTCTTGAATGGTTCCATAACTGATCTATAAGAAGTGGGGGGGGGGGGGGGGAGTTTCTTGTCCCTACGAAACTGGCTACATTGCTATATTATTATTGGTGCTTCTTAGGGTACATTAGATGGCCGAGCCAAAGGCCGTTCGTCTTATTGGACCTGGTCCCGGCTTTACTCCCCTGCTCTCTTTTACATAAATGACGTTTACTTTAAACTCACTTTCAAATGACGTTCACTTTGAACTTACTTTTAAATGACGTTTACTTTAAATACACTTTCAAATGACGTTTACTTTAAACACACTTTCAAATGACGTTTACTTTGAACTCACTTTCAAATGACGTTTACTTTGAACTTACTTTCAAATGACGTTTACTTTAAACTCACTTTCAAATGACGTTTACTTTAAACTCACTTTCGAATGACGTTTACTTTAAACACACGTTCAAATGACGTTCACTTTGAGCTTACTTTCAAATGACGTTTACTTTAAACACACTTTCAAATGACGTTTACTTTAAACTTACTTTCATTTAATCACTCTGCCCCTGGTTCAGTAACGCTAAAAAGAGCCCAATGCGGCCCGGAGATTAAAAAATGTTAACCCACCCCCTGGTATATGCAAATTGTGTTAAGGGGGTCATTAAAACCACACCCACTCTTCAACGAGATATATGTTGTTCACTAAGAACGTCACTGTGTTTTGTTGTGTGTAATTATTTATTCAAATGTACCAATGTATCAACAACGGTCTTTGATGCGGCTCTTCAAAGTATTATTGACTAATATTGACTATATAAACATAGCCAGAAGTTTAGCTTCTATCGAACTCTGGTCTATTCTGATAGGATTGGTGTTTTTCTAGTTCATAGACCAGTTTTTTTTTGTTGTAATTTTATTTATTTTTTAAAATTATATATATATATATTTTTACTAAAGTTTAGGCTAGGCAGTTTGTGTACCGCGTGATTCTTGACAAATTTATTTTGGCAACCAAGTCCATCGATGGTCAACCATCAGGACGTGATGCTGTAGTAACCATGGCAACAAAAGGAAAAAAAATACAATAACAAAGATGTCGGTCGAAACCATCAGCCAAATGTCTCTAGTCTACCCACGATACATTCCCCTTGTTATTGTTGTTATTATTTGTAAATGTGCCTTGGAGATTAGATTTCAGTTCGTCGGGTTGACTTTATTTTTAAGGGCATGGTCGCCACAAAAGGGGTACCCATAACATATGTCAGGGGTCCACGGGCCTCGGTGTCAGGTTCATTTGGAAATGTATTCTATTTCTTATATTTCCCTACATGGCAGTTGGGCCCCCTTTTTAAAGGGTAAAAGGGCCAGAGGGGTCGAAGTTTCAGAGTTTGACCAAGCCAGTCTATCGAGACCACTCTTTTGAGGCCAGTCTATCGAGACCACTCTGTTGAGGCCAGTCTATCGAGACCACTCTGTTGAGGCCAGTTTGTCCAGGCCAGTATGTAGATAGCCTTAAATAATATGGCTTTGATCCTGTTAAGGGAATCAAAGTCCTGATCCGAGAAGTAGCTAGATATTGGGGCGCCCTGTGAGATGTAGCTAGCTATTGTGGCGCCGTGTGAGATGTAGCGAGCTTTTTCGGCGTCCTGTGAGAAGTAGCTAGCTATTGGGGCGCCCTGTGAGATGTAGCGAGCTTTTTCGGCGTCCTGTGAGAAGTAGCTAGATATTGGGGCGCCCTGTGAGATGTAGCTAGCTATTGTGGCGCCCTGTGAGATGTAGCGAGCTTTTTCGGCGCCCTGTGAGAAGTAGCTAGATATTGGGGCGCCCTGTGAGATGTAGCGAGCTTTTTCGGCGTCCTGTGAGAAGTAGCTAGATATTGGGGCGCCCTGTGAGATGTAGCTAGCTATTGTGGCGCCCTGTGAGATGTAGCGAGCTTTTTCGGCGCCCTGTGAGAAGTAGCTAGATATTGAGGCGCCCTGTGAGACGTAGCTAGCTATTGCGGCGCCCTGTGCAAGCTACCTTTGTTGGCTCGCTCCTCCCAATCTGAAAAGCGCACAAACATCTATCATGGTTCTGTCGGCGCCCATACCTATATTTGGCACCCTATGCAGCTGCCCCAACCCGCCACTCGTCAGGATAAATAGCCGTTTCGGTTTGCTTGTTTTTTTCTAATTTCTACTTTCTGCCATTTAAGCGGTGGTTTTATTTTAAAACCCATGGACAGTGTTATTGATGATGTCGCCAATATAGGTCACGCAATGTAAAGCTAGCTTCCATTTAGTGGTTCCTAAGTCTTTGAGTGGAAGAAGTCCTGATCGGTCATGACTCTAAATGTCCAGTCACGATGACTGTAGAACTTTTCATTCCAACTCGTCGGCCACGTGACGCCGATCCTATTAGACCGTTACATGGATCAGATTTTTTTGTCCCTCTCGACTCACTCGTCCTTGGGAACTTGAAGGATCTGTTCGCTGGTGCAGTGATAAAGGAGGCATCTTTGACTATATGTTATTTTAAATCAATCAATAAATTGATTTAAGCGTAGACACATGTGTCAAGCTATCCATCATATTAGTTTTAACATTATGTTCTCTCTTTCATTGTTATTTGTTTGAGGGGAGGGGGGAGGGTTCCATCTAAGTTTGAATAAAGGAATAAATTCATCTGTTCCCCTTTTCACACATTTACGTTGAAATCCACAAAAATAAAAAAAGCTCAAAGCGGAATAATGGCAAGGCGTGGTACGAAAACTGTCATCCAATAGAAGATACTACACTCTCTTTGATTAAAATTGTTCCAGTTGTCTGGAACTCATCATTATAGTCCATGTACTGGTCACCCACCACTGACTTAAATACGATGGTGGAGTGGTGACATGGCTTGGGAGTTTGGAGTGGCGTAATTGCACGAGAGCATGTTGTGGCGTCACAGCTTTGGAATATGGAGTGGCGTCATAGCATGGGAGCGTTGAGTGGCGTCATTCCCTGGATGTATGGAGTGGCGTCATGGCATTGGAGTGTTGAGTGGCGTCATTCCCTGGATGTATGGAGTGGCGTCATGGCATGGGAGTGTTGAGTGGCGTCATTCCATGGAAGTATGAAGTGGCGTCATGGCATGGGAGTATTGAGTGGCGTCATTCCATGGAAGTATGGAGTGGCGTCATGGCATGGGAGTGTTGAGTGGCGTCATTCCATGGAAGTATGGAGTGGCGTCATGGCATGGGAGTATTGAGTGGCGTCATTCCATGGAAGTATGGAGTGGCGTCATGGCATGGGAATATTGAGTGGCGTCATTTCATGGAAGTATGGAGTGGCGTCATGGCATGAGAGTGTTGAGTGGCGTAATAGCCATAGAGGACACGTGTATCATATAAACAGTAAACATCTTTGCTGCGTGCTCGCTGTAATAAACAAGGAAAACTGTATAATTATATATCCCCTCCCCTACTTTTGCGACAGTTCGCGAGAGACATTTTAGTCTTCCACATGTTTCTTTGGTTCATTTAGAATCTGAGTAGCTGTGTGGCGATATGGTAGTGGCTGTGTGGCGGTATGGTAGTGGCTGTGTGGCGGTATGGTAGTGGCTGTGTGGCGGTATGGTAGACAGCCGTATAGACATGCTAGGCGGGCGTTACGGGTTATTGCACTATCGGCCATGATGGAGATGAGCAATACAATTATAAAAACCGCTCCACTTGTGGTTGATAGCATCTTAGAGAACTTACAGATCAGCACACTGTAGGCCACGGGTTCAAATCCAAGGAGTCCCAGTCACCTATCTATGTCTAGATCCCTAGCGATCCCAGGATGTTCCAGTCACCTATCTATGTCTAGATCCCTAGCGATCCCAGGATGTTCAAGTCACCTATCTATGTCTAGATCCCTAGCGATCCCAGGATGTTCCAGTCACCTATCTATGTCTAGATCCCTAGCGAACCCAGGATGTTCAAGTCACCTATCTATGTCTAGATCCCTAGCGATCCCAGGATGTTCCAGTCACCTATCTATGTCTAGATCCCTAGCGATCCCAGGATGTTCCAGTCACCTATCTATGTCTAGATCCCTAGCGATCCCAGGATGTTCCAGTCACCTATCTATGTCTAGATCCCTAGCGATCCCAGGATGTTCCAGTCACCTATCTATGTCTAGATCCCTAGCGATCCCAGGATGTTCCAGTCACCTATCTATGTCTAGCGATTTCAAGCACACGGCTAATATGTGTTTTTGAAAGAACTGCACTAGACAATTTTACAGCTAGTGGTTTTCTATTCTCTATGTGACAAAAGTAATCCTCTCTACACAGCTGTCAATAAAATGCTATTGTGACGTCAACACATGGGAAGGGGGGGGGGTAACTTTACTTATATCTTCTAAACCAGGGCTTCTTAAACTATGGGTCGCGACCCCATTTGGGGTAGCGTAGCCAAATTCTGGGGTCGCGATAGATAAAAATACAATTTAAAAGAATATTAATTTATTTTTCTTTTATATTTGTATGGGGTCGTCAAGAAACTCGCAATCATAAATGGGGTCGTGAATTACAAAAGTTTAAGAAGCCCTGTTCTAAACAATAAAATCATTGCTTCGGGTGTTTTATTTTTTTCAACACGCGGGAATGTTTATTTCGAACTTTATTGCCCCAAACATAAACACATCCTGCCCCGCCCTCTACACGTAAACACATCCTGCCCCGCCCTCAACACGTAACGCTGTCAATAATCATGTTTTATTTTGTCAACAGAAGTAAACATCAATGAACACAGAGGGGGGGGGGAGTAACTCTCTGCCACTTTATAAAGAATCCACGCATACAAAATACAGCGCAATAATCCAATCTTGTAAGTCCTCACATGTCCAACATTCTGTTTCTTAGAAAACGGATGGATAATGTATTTGCTTTGGGGTTGGGGGGATTAGCTAAGCGTGGATATAAAGCAAATTATTGATTGGATAATGTTTTTTTCAGATTAGCTGGAAGATAAAAAGGAAAAAAAAAGGGGGGGGGGGTATAATTATGTATTCTCTCCCCTTTTAATGCAACAGATCGTGGGAGAACTATTTTATACTTTGGTTCATTGACAATCTGAATACAAGGCTGTGAACATATGAACTGTTTTTTTATTTGTACAACTTTGAATGCCAGTGGCCGTTTATCTTTCCTTCTGTGTTCAAACTTATCTATAACAATGTATCTAAGTACCTAAAACTATATGTTCCTCGCCATTAACAATGTATCTGTCTTCCCCAAACTATATCTTCATCGCCATTAACAATGTATCTGTCTTCCCCAAACTATATCTTCATCGCCATTAACAATGTATCTGTCTTCCCCAAACTATATCTTCCTCGCCATTAGCAATGTATCTGTCTTCCCCAAACTATATCTTCCTCGCCATTAACAATGTAACTGTCTTCCCCAAACTATATCTTCCTCGCCATTAGCAATGTATCTGTCTTCCCCAAACTATATCTTCCTCGCCATTAGCAATGTATCTGTCTTCCCCAAACTATATCTTCCTCGCCATTAGCAATGTATCTGTCTTCCCCAAACTATATCTTCCTCGCCATTAGCAATGTATCAGTCTTCCCCAAACTATATCTTCCTCGCCATTAGCAACGTATGCACCTTTCTTTCCTAATTTTTTTAATACACCTTCCTGTATTCATCTGGATATCTTCTTAATATCTGTCCATGCTGCTAGCTATTTAGCTGTACATCTTTGACACTCTATTTCGACAAAGAGATCTATCTCGCCGCTATTAATTTTTTTATTTCCTATCACATAAATCTACGTATCAATCATCGCTCCAGATATTTATCTTCCAATCTGTTTGCCGTCTCATCAAAACATTTTCCTGTATAATATAAAATAATTATAATTACACATAACCAATCATTCAAGACGCCATTACAGAAATAAAAAAAACGAAAACATCAAAAAGCTTTCACTTTATTTTGATTTTTAAATATTTTTTTTTTATGTTGAGAATTCAGCCTTGAAATGAACCTCCATGTAATTTTCATGTCGGTCTCTATCCGTGGAGGTAGTTAATAATATAACACAGCAAGGCATAATTATCTGATCTAAAGTAAAAAAAAAAGGAAATTTCACTTTCCGTTATAAGAAATTCTAAAACAGAGTTGACCTAGATAATTTTTTTTTCGACGCTGTTTCCCATCATCCACTATTGGCTGGTTTTATTTTTACCAGGCAACAAACAATTTAGTTTTACCTCCCCTTTGGTGGTTTTTTTTTTAGGCGTTGGGTTATCGCCCCAGTTGTGTGACGATATACACAAATAAGTACTTATTGCCATTCTATTGGTTTTTTTTTTGATTTCACAACAACTTTGAAAAAATTATTAAAAAAAGATATTGTGCTTGCCAATGGGACATGTAGGTCAATGTAGGACATTAACAGGACAAACGAAGGTCTCAAAAATAAAATATGGGCGATGTGAAAACATTTTACTCAAATACTGTTAAACTAAAACGTTTAAAACTTAAGGTGTGTATGTGTGTGTGTGTGGGGGGGGGTATGTGATAAATTCAGATAAAAATATAACACACCAACAGGCAGAGTAATGTAGAGGGAGGTTGTCCATTGTTTTTATATACTGGAGAAAAAGCTTTCCAGTTCATTTTACATTCAGGAGAAAAGTTACCTGCATCCAGTCAATTTTTTACAATAATTTACTTATCTAATGGCTGTAGACTATGTTGGTTTTTTTTTAGTTATTCATAGTTACAAAGTAGAAAATTGAAGATAGGAACAATACATGTAATAGTGTTATGTGATATAGGAACAGTACATGTAGTAGTGTCATGTGCCATAGGAACAATGCATGTAATAGTGTTATGTGATATAGGAACAGTACATGTAGTAGTGTCATGTGACATAGGAACAATGCATGTAATAGTGTTATGTGATATAGGAACAGTACATGTAGTAGTGTCATGTGACATAGGAACAATGCATGTAATAGTGTCATGTGACATAGGAACAGTACATGTAGTAGTGTCATGTGACATAGGAACAGTACATGTAGTAGTGTCATGTGACATAGGAACAGTGCATGTAATAGTGTCATGTGACATAGGAACAGTGCATGTAATAGTGTCATGTGACATAGGAGCAGTACATGTAATAGTGTCATGTGACATAGGAACAGTGCATGTAGTAGTGTCATGTTACGTAGGAACAGTGCATGTAGTAGTGTCATGTGACATAGGAACAGTGCATGTAATAGTGTCATGTGACATAGGAGCAGTGCATGTAATAGTGTCATGTGACATAGGAACAGTGCATGTAGTAGTGTCATGTAACATAGGAACAGTGCATGTAATAGTGTCATGTGACATAGGAACAGTGCCTGTAATAGTGTCATGTGACATAGGAACAGTGCATGTAATAGTGTCATGTGACATAGGAACAGTGCATGTAGTAGTGTCATGTGACATAGGAACAGTGCATGTAGTAGTGTCATGTGACATAGGAGCAGTACATGTAATAGTGTCATGTGACATAGGAACAGTGCATGTAGTAGTGTCATGTGACATAGGAGCAGTACATGTAATAGTGTCATGTGACATAGGAACAGTACATGTAGTAGTGTCATGTGACATAGGAACAGTACATGTAATAGTGTCATGTGACATAGGAACAGTACATGTAATAGTGTCATGTGACATAGGAACAGTACATGTAATAGTGTCATGCGCTGTTTTTCAATGAAAATAGATTGTGTTCTCCACGCTGTGTATGGCGCTACTTGTGAATCGTGCCGGTGATTTGACGCAGAGCGGAGACACGATATTTCTTGCCAATGGGTTCACAAACCCACGACTTGCAGCGTCGTAATCACTCTTCAAAGAGGTCGCGACACTGTATTACCCTATGATTGTGTTATATTCTCAATTTGTATAATCAAATCGAAATTTAATATGTAAATTCAATAATCGCATCGATCTGTAACTGAAGCAAAAATAAATACTGTGTAACCCATCGATAAGTATTGGCCTCAATATGAAAACATCACTTCACTAAATTTTACTTTAAGTCAATTGAAATAAAATGGCATGCGTAATGTGGTTGACATATAACTCCTCATGTGATAATGGATTATAGTTAAACTAACCGACCATATGTTATACAAGCAAACTATCAGACCATATGTTATACAAGCAAACTATCAGACCATATGTTATACAAGCAAACTATCAGACCATATGTTATACAAGCAAACTATCAGACCACGTGTTATACAAGCAAACTATCAGACCATATGTTATACAAGTAAACTATCAGACCATATGTTATACAAGTAAAATATCAGACCATATGTTATATAAGCGAACTATCAGACCATATGTTATACAAGCAAACTATCAGACCATATGTTATATAAGTAAACTATCAGACCATATGGTATACAAGTAAACTAACCGACCATATGGTATATAGTTAAACTAACCGACCATATGTTATACAAGTAATCTATCAGACCATATGTTATACAAGTAAACTATCAGACCATATGTTATACAAGTAAACTATCAGACCATATGTTATACAAGTAAACTAACCGACCATATGTTATATAAGTAAACTATCAGACCATATGGTATATAGTTAAACTAACCGACCATATGTTATACAAGTAAACTAACCGACCATATGGTATATAGTTAAACTAACCGACCATATGTTATACAAGTAAACTAACCGACCATATGGTATATAGTTAAACTAACCGACCATATGTTATACAAGTAAACTAACCGACCATATGGTATATAGTTAAACTAACCGACCATATGTTATACAAGTAAACTAACCGACCATATGGTATATAGTTAAACTAACCGACCATATGTTATACAAGTAAACTATCAGACCATATGTTATACAAGTAAACTATCAGACCATATGGTATACAAGTAAACTATCACACCATATGTTATACAAGCAAACTATCAGACCATATGTTATATAAGCAAACTATCAGACCAAGTAAACTAAAGTACCATATGTTATACCAATCTCAATAATGAATGTCTGAAACTCGCTAAGTAAAAAATGTTGACATTTAAAATTAACAAAATCTGAGTGATTTCAAATCAACATCTATATTTGAGACTGTTTTTTTCAACTATGTATCTTCCTATTACAAGTAATAATGTAATTTCAATGTTCTTCTGTTTTAGTGATCTGGATGTCAATCGAGACTGAGATGAGTGATTTTATCTTCAAGATATATCACCAAAAAAAAAAAAACTCCTGCCACTTCATTGTATCACATGATGACAGATATCAAACTGTAATCCACAGTAATTAGATTTACCACACATTTATCATCATAAAGGGGATATATTTGTTCAAACTCTCATTGTGTGGTCTTATATTTTATGTGCATAGCACCTGATACTACCTGAGGGAATGCATTCAACCTTCAACATTTCCAGTGAATGAAAAAAATCTATTCAAATTGAAAATGACCTTAATAAACTGACACCGAGCTACGATCTCAAGACTATAAAAAAGTTTGACACTGGTTATTCGATAACTAATTTTGTATCGGTTCGGATATTGTCAAGTGAGCCGGATATCAGTACATAAAACGTTAAAAACAGACGGAGTCATGGCGGAGTCATTTCTCAAGTCCCATTTCTCCGAGTTCATCTCTGCACAGAACGAGTCATGTCAGGAGAGAATCGCCAACACGCTGCTGCCCACCGACGGTAAGTTTATTCTTCTAGTTTGAGGGACGGACGGCCGAGTAGTGTAGATACTCGACTGTCGACCTGAGGCTCCTGGGTTCGATCTTCGGTGATAACCATGGGAGTTTTTTCCAGGTCGTAGTGAAAATCCCACAAGTCCACCCCGGTTTAAATGGGTGCCTGTCTGAAGTTGGGGGGAGGGACGGATGGTCGAGTGGTGTAGATGCTTGACTGTCGACCGCAGCGTCCTGGGTTCGATCCTTGATGAGACCCATGGAGTTTTTTCGAGGGGAAATTCGGCGCAAAGTCGTCCCACAAGTCCTACAAGTCCCACAAGTCCCACAAGTCCTACAAGTCCCACAAGTCCTACAAGTCCACCCAGCTTTCAATGGGTACCTAACTTAAGTTGGGGAAGTAAAGGCGGCTGGGCGTTGTGCAAATCACACAATTCCTTTAAATGCCGCGATAGTTACAGAAACAGATGAATCCTACACTCCATCAGCCCTCATGACCTTTAGGGTAAAGGGAACCCTTTTTACAAAATGTTTATATATATATATAGCTTTAGCTTTTTTTTTTCATGGTTTATGCGCACATTCTTTTTAGTTTTCTCTTTTTAGTTTTAGCAATCTTGTTATGATTGACGTTATTTTCATTTTAAAAAAAGCGCTACTTGTTTACCTATTAATTTTTGATCAAACCTTGTAAGATACCTTAATAGCCGGCATGGGCCAATGTCGGCCCACGGGCCAAGTATGGGCCGTTAGATTGTTTCATCTGACCCGTACTCCGCCACCCCCCTTCCCCCCACCTCCGTCCGTCCACATCAACGACGCTTGCGTTTAATTTCTGTTCGATCAACTGAACACATACATAGATCAACTGAACACATACATAGATCAACTGAACACACACATAGATCAACTGAACACACACATAGATCAACTGAACACATACATAGATCAACTGAACACACACATAGATCAACTGAACACATACATAGATCAACTGAACACACACATAGATCAACTGAACATACACATAGATCAACTGAACACATACATAGATCAACTGAACACACACATAGATCAACTGAACACATACATAGATCAACTGAACACACACATAGATCAACTGAACACACACATAGATCAACTGAACACATACATAGATCAACTGAACACACACATAGATCAACTGAACACATACATAGATCAACTGAACACATACATACACATGCTTTTGGTCCAACTCTTCTGGCAAAACCAATTCACCTTTCCCCTGGCCACACTCTGTTTTCCTATCACTGACCATCAGACCTCTACAGTTACAGCCATAGGCCGGGTGTTAATACATAATTAGATACAGAATCCAGCATAAAAGATCATCAAACGATGCATTTATTTTTCCCGTCGTCTTTGTTCCTCCCGACAGAGCTCTAAAAGTCAGACCACAAAAGTCATCCAATGATAAGACAAAATAATGTCAGGTCTGAATGTTATATATATATATATATATATATATATATATATATATATATATATATATATATATATATATATATATATATATTGTCAATCAGTGGAACTAAACTAGCGGAACTGAACTAGTGGAATCTTAATTAACAGCGTTAAGCCTAACTGTCTAAAAAGCAAATACTAAATCTGTGTACTGTCTCCTACCGGGTAGGCGGTTTGCAATGGCAAATGTCGCATTAGTTGGACAATGAATGTATCACTCGTTTTAGTAGCCCAGGTCACCCGCAGCTCTAGTTCACACGGGGAAGGGGTGGAGGGTCAGGGTGAGGTCAGTGATTCTATTAAGATCACTCAGACCGTAAATTGACTCAAGTGTGGGTGTCTTATACAAGTCATACGGCTCTTGCTGGAACTGATTTTTATATTTAAACTTTCTGATTAATTTATTGTTTCGGGCATCAAACATAAATAAATGTGAATAAACATCTTCACTTCATATTCCTGACAGAAATATCACATCCAAGTGTGATAATGTTTTTGTCTGACGATGTTATTGACAGTAAGAATTTTAAAAGTACACCGAGTTATATCTTGAACAGTAGACAAATCTAATTACATTTACAGACAGTTTTATAGAGACGTTGGGTTTGAGGTTATCTTGGTGGGAGAAATTATATGTAACGTACGAAGTATTAAACTTGAAAATAAATGTTTAGGATGATTGGCTCATGGGGGGGGGGAGGGGAAGGGGGGGAGGGTTCGGATTTGTTCATAGGGGGTCGGATGATCGTGCGGTGTGGGGCAAGCAACTGTTAACGTATTATTTTATCCGTTTGTATCAGTGGGCGAGAAGCAGCTATTAGTAATATTAACCAAACTACTTGAATACCATAATGGCTTCGGCACTTAGTCTTAGTATTTGTCTATTTAAACACTGGTCTAAAACTTAAAATGTTTCATAAATGGTTATTTTTGTGACCTACTGCTGCATTATTATTTTTTTTCAGCACGATATAATTCACTTTTCTCTTTAAATTTAAATATATATTTTTTTTTTCACAATTAAACAAATATTTAAAAAAAAAAATTTCATTGTTTTACTAATTGATTGGGTGTCGTCAAGGCATCCATTGTTTACAACGCGTATTTTTTTTTTTAAGACAGGTGCGGATCTGTGTTATTAAAGATTGGTTCGTGACGTCACACGGTTTTCAGACGACTGCAGCATGACGCGTGGCAACGCAGAAAACGCAGCGGTTTGTGTGTGTATGTGTGTGTGTGTGTGTGTGCGGGGTGGTGGTGTTAAGTTCTCAGGGTTGATCGCTGCGCATTGCTAATGTCACCTGCCAATGACTTCCGGTGCATTCACGGCTACAAAAAGACACTACAGAAAACCGTCAAAATGGTGGATTATAGTGTCCATACAATAAACAGCTCTTCCTTAAGAAATACTTCAGATAATATACAGTTTAGAATAAACAAACTTACTAGCATTAAAAAAAAATAACAAAAAAAGATTGGTTACTATTTATTTTTTTGTCCCCCCCCTCCCCCATCCTTTTAAACGCACGCCTATGAAATGACCTTTGACACCAATGTTGACAAGAGTATTATAGTCTGTCCTTAAATCTCATTAAAACGTGTTTCCAGCCATACTTGATGCCTATCTGTGGACGACCATTTTTTAACACATCTTTGACTGTAATGTAGTTAGCTACGTACTTTTAACTAACACACACACACACACACACACACACACACACGCACAACACACACACACAAACACACACTCAACTAAGTACAGACAAAAAGAAATTTTTACGATGTCAAGGACAAAACAGAACTGTGAGTACCAACAGTACTCCACCTCCCCCCTCCCCCCTTCCCTTGATTAATTAAAAGAGTTCAAATGTAAGGTTTGCTTTCCATAGGTCACATGAGACACGTTTATTTGAGTAGTTGTTCACAGCTGGAAATGAGTGGTCCGGTAATATGTGGTCCAGGGAATATGTGATCCAGGGAATGTGTGGGCCAGGGAATGTGTGGTCCAGGGAATGTGTGATCTAGGGAATGTGTGGTCCAGGGAATGTGTGGGCCAGGGAATGTGTGGTCCAGGGAATTTGTGATCCAGGGAAAATGTGGCCAATAGATATGTGGTATATCTATCTATCTATCTATCTATCTATCTATCTATCTATCTATCTATCGATCTATCTATCTATCTATCTATCTATCTATCTATCTATCTTTCTTTCCGTCTATCTATCTATCTATCTTTCTTTCCGTCTATCATTCTGTCGGTTTTTCTCTCAATCCACTAATCTTTTTGTATATCTGCCAGTTTGTCTACATATATACATACCTACATAAATACGATCTACTTTGCTAATATCTGGTTATCTATCTACCTAATGATCTGCTGACTTAACTAACTATCTACTGCCTATTTATCTACCAGGAGCTATAATATTTTATTATCGTCTCATTCAACCTACATTTCACTCATCTTGACGTCATCAATGTAAACAGACGGCTATGTCCGTTTAATGTAAATGTCAGAAAGTATCAAACGAGATACAACATCATGCTATGAACATGTTCAAGAAACGATAGGCAATGACCGGTCACCCACGCAGAAATATAAACAATAACAACAAATATAAACACGCAAAGAATTAAACACACACTCAAAATAAACAAACCAACTAAGTAAACACACACATTAAATAAACACACAAACGAAGTAAACGCACAAACGAAATAAACACATAAACTAAATAAACACATAAACTAAATAAACACATGAACTAAGTAAGCACACAAACTAAGTAAACATACAAACTGAATAAACACACAAACTAAGTAAACACACAAACTAAGTAAACACACAAACTAAGTAAACACATAAACTAAATAAACACATGAACTTAGTAAACACACAAACTAAGTAAACACACAAACGAAGTAAACACAACAACTAAATAAACATATGAACTAAGTAAACACACAAACTAAGTAAACACACAAACTAAATACACACACAAACTAGATAAACATACAAACTAAGTAAAGGCACACACTAAATAAACACCCAAATTAAGTAAACACACAAACTAAGAAACACATAAACTAAACAAATATACGGAGACAATAATGACTCAAAACACTTCAGACAAATGTCAGCAAGATACAAACAAAACTCCCACTGTCGGAGACAACATTGTTCTATTGAGCCGACTTCCGGTCGTCTGATAGCGATTCCCAGTCGCAACATCTTAGTTCCAATCCCAGCATCCTTCCTGTACGGGTAGTAATGGCGGAGCTCTATGTTCAATGTGAACTGTTAATAACAAATACAAACAGGACGCAGAAAACATCAGACCACGAGCTACCGAGTATTAAGCGCCATTAGTCGTGACCTACTTACACCAGTACGATACTTTTACCTGAAGTGTAAATATACTTTATTCAATACGGTTTTCCTTTGAAGTAACAGTGAACAGTTTGAAAATAATTATTTACTGTTTTGATCAAGTTCAACTAAAGAATATTGAGTATCATTTACCTGTACAATGAAGCGTGCAAAAACAGTTTTAGTTACAACCTAGTAGTAATCAAATACAAGTAATGTAAGCAACGTTATGGGGGCAGAGTGCTTGGCGGAAGACCAAAACCACCAACATGAAAATCCAGATCTTAACCGACAGATGCTTCAGAAGAATGTCCAAATCTTAGCCAACAGCTGCTTCAGAAGAATGTCCAAATCTTAGCCAACAGCTGCTTCAGAAGAATGTCCAAATCTTAGCCAACAGCTGCTTCAGAAGAATGTCCAAATCTTAGCCAACAGCTGCTTCAGAAGAATGTCCAAATCTTAGCCAACAGCTGCTTCAGAAGAATGTCCAAATCTTAGCCAACAGCTGCTTCAGAAGAATGTCCAAATCTTAGCCAACAGCTGCTTCAGAAGAATGTCCAAATCTTAGCCAACAGCTGCTTCAGAAGAATGTCCAAATCTTAGCCAACAGCTGCTTCAGAAGAATGTCCAAATCTTAGCCAACAGCTGCTTCAGAAGAATGTCCAAATCTTAGCCAACAGCTGCTTCAGAAGAATGTCCAAATCTTAGCCAACAGCTGCTTCAGAAGAATGTCCAAATCTTAGCCAACAGCTGCTTCAGAAGAATGTCCAAATCTTAGCCAACAGCTGCTTCAGAAGATTGTTCAAATTCCGCTGGCTGACACCATCAGCGAAACCAGTTTTTTTTTTGGAAACGACCGGCCAACTTCATGACAAAGAATAAATCGGGAAGAAGAGATGGAGATCTGACGGCGGTGGTTCACACCCAGACAGGGGTGGCAGGCGATGATGATGATAAAAATTAAAAATTGCAGCCCATGACTAAGAGGGCCCCGACTAGGACCATAGACCATTTCTGACAGTCTCTACAAAGCCCCCACAAATATCTCTGGATGACTCTGCCTAGATCATCATAAAATGCAATTCTCTACACAGAGTCACAAATATCTCCGTCAATGCATAGAGCCCCAAATATTTCTGGAAAACTCTTTCAACCCCCCCCTTCCCCCGATAACATATAAACGGGTTAAGTTGCGCTTCAAACTTTGTGGACATTTAGAATAATTTCAAATTGTGATCGACCAATTAATTTTTTTCAACCATCGCTTCGTACCTTATTATTTATTAGCTGTTGCTTGAAGGTTTCTGATTTTTTTTTTCTTCAAAACTCTCGTCTCATTAAGCGGCCAACGAATCGAAGCGTAGCTAACCCTAATGACAGGCCTTATTAAACAAACCATGAATACAGCCGGGCTCAGTTCAAGAACACTAACTCTCGTCAAAGATGTATTTCTTTTTGGTTTCCACTTCACTAACCTCCCCTTGAACATAGTCAGTCGTTAGGTTATAGCGTTGGGCAATCAATTTGCCATGACAATACTTTTGTTGACTAACACACGATCAGTCGCACATGGCCACAAATTAAAACTTGTTCACTCCATCCCCTCCCCATTTTATATTGGTCGCTCGTACAAAATTTCTTGTCTTGATGGACAATAGACACGGAAAGATTTGAATTATTTATGTTCGTATATTTTATGCTACATTGTATTGAATTTTTTTGGCATAATCAACAAAAAAAAAAAAAGGTTTCCTTTTGACAGTAGTAGAAGCAACACATTTAGACTAGGGTTAGTATTCAGACACTTCAACTATGGAGGTTGGGGGGGGGGGGGAGGGCGGCACGTTTGATTAGCACAGCGGTTCTAAAAATGTTTCTCTGATAACACGTTTGGGTCTTGCGCAAAGCCGGGGCTGTTTTTATGGCCCTCAGCTTTTAGTATTGTTCCCAAACAATAAAGATGTTATTGAGGGCCCCCACAAAGGTCCCCAGAAATATCTATGAAAGCCTACCCCCCTCCCACTTAAAGAACTTTTTTTAAAAAAAAATGTAATGCTATAGAGAACTCTTAACAAGTGCATTTGCTTAAATCCCCAAAAATATCTCTAAATCTGAGCCCGGGGGTTATCCAAACCAACAGTTACTGCTCAGTAGACTTATTTTGACTATGGGTTGTATACCAAGCAGTACTCAACAGTACTCATTCATGTAAGCATTTTGAAATGCAGCACACAAAATTTCACTTCCACTGTTGACGGTGTAGGCCAGGCCTGTTATAAGTAAAACAAAAATACTGCATTGAGTTATCTATGTCAGCACTTGACTCTATAAGTCAACGGAGTAGCGCGCGTGACTCATCTGTGAGTTAGGGGCAATAAATAATGCGACGATTCCAAGTCTCTTTTATGCCCACTGGATGCTATGTACTTAGACTAATGAAAACATTCGCTCACACAGACAAAAAGTCTGTCTTTAACAGTATCTTTTACCGGGTATTGTTTACTTTTTTTCTGTACTGTCTTCAGCGCTTGTAAGACTATATGTTTTGTTTTACCCGGTGTATGGTTATCTATCTATCTATCTATCTATCTATCTATCTATCTATCTATCTATCTATCTATCTATCTATCTATCTATCTATCTATCTATCTATCTATCTATCTATCTATCTATATGTCTGTTAGTCTGTCTGTCTTCTCTATCTATCTATCTATCTATTTATCTATCTATCTATCTATCTGTTTGTCTTTCTGTTTGTCTGTCTGTCTGTGCATGTCTTCTCTATCTATCTGGATACACCTCTTCACTTGTTAGCTAGCTAAGCGAGTTGTATCCATATTGTCAACAACATTTCAGTGATAGTTTGATGTATCCATATTGTCAACAACATGTCAGTGATAGTTTGATGTATCCATATTGTCAACAACATGTCAGTGATAGTTTGATGTATCCATATTGTCAACAACATTTCAGTGATAGTTTGATGTATCCATATTGTCAACATTTCAGTGATAGTTTGGTGTATCCATATTGTCAACATTTCAGTGATAGTTTGATGTATCCATATTGTCAACAACATTTCAGTGATAGTCTGATACATGCATTTGTAATCGGGCAACTGATTTATCGGAACTTTGTGTCTAAAATATCGGAATCAAAAAATTTTTATGAAATTTTTAGAAATTCTAATCCGATTGATGATTTCTAGTCCCAATATGTCTATTTTTCACACTCTATAATGTCTGTCAGATCTATACGCTGGAATTGGGGAATCGAAAAGATCCCGATAGACTTGAGGAGAGGAATATGTCTATTTTATAAGTCTTTTGGCATCGTCATAAAACTTTATGAGGGGACCGGGGGGAGTCGTGCGGTGTAGAGTGCTTGACTGTGGACCTGAGGGTCCGTGGTTCGAATCTCAGTAAGAACCATAATATTTTTCCAGGTCCTGGTGAAAGTCGTCAAGTCCAAACCAGCTTTAAATTGGTACCCGACATTAGTTTGGGGAGTAAAGGCGGCTGGGCGTTGTGCTAACCACACAATCCCTACATATGCCGAGGTTATAGAAACAGATGAATTCTACACTTCATCTACCCCGATGAGCCCTTTAGGGCTTAAGGGAACTTTACTTTTATAAAACTTTATAATATGTGGCGTTTTAAAATTTACTTTTTTTTCTGTCCTATCTTAAATCCTGTTTCGTAAGTTTGCCAATCTTTCCCTGAGGTTCATGCGTAATGTATACATTTTTCTTATTCATTACCTCTAACTTAATGCGCATCAAATTCTAAATCTCTCCCCCCCCCCCCACCCGACCACTAAATCTCGTCCCTCTCCAAACATCAACCTCAATATACCCTCATCCGTCATCACAGAACTGTCTGATAATAATATAACGATTGTCATTGGTCAAGATATTTTGAGAAACAGGATTTGCGGTGGGAAGCCGTTCTCCACCCAGACATAACCATCATCCCATTGGTCCGCGGAAATGAACTAATACATAAACAACCCAACCGGATGTCCTCGCTCTAATCACTGTCATTAAATTGTTCGGGTACCGAAATGATGGGTATCTCAAACTAAATACGCGATGGTCGGGCCAGAACAGATCCGCTGCTGTAATTTCGGGGGTGGGGGGGGGCTTCAGTTCGGACATATGTCAAAAGCCCCCAGCTTTTAAAAACCCCAGGAGGTACAGCGATCGGCTATATATAAAATCTCAGCTTTTGTGACTTTGTGCTATGATCAACGGGGATTCCCTTTTTCGTCACGGGCTGGAGGTTGGCTGAAAGAGGCCTTTGCGCCGGCTGGCCCTTGATCCCTTCCACGATCATACAGATTTACATGGACACGTACACAGTGCAGGATTTACGTATAAGCTATACAAGGTTAGGGCTCCCCCCTCCCCCACTTTTTCCAGGACCCCTCCAAGATTTTGTCAGAGTGAGGTATTGTCAGAGTGAGCTAATGTCAGAGTGAGCTATTGTCAGAGTGAGCTATTGTCAAATATATTTGGCACTGACATATACTATTTGGATTGGTAAAGAGCCCTATATCTCAAATAGATTAGGGCTTTATCAAGTCTTAATCCAGCCCTGCACGTACAAACAGAAATACATAATCACACACACACACACACACACACACACACACACACACACACATAAACACAATGCTCACATGTCTCATCTCCCAAAGATCTTGAGATAAAACCAAAAACCGCAACACTAATACCCCAAACTACGACGGTTGTTTTACAATCATGGTATTAATCGAAAGCTTTAATGTCAACATTACAGCCACTTGCAGGGACAATCTTCATACCGCAATTAGTTCCAAAGTCTTACACACACAGACGTCGTCCTCGAGAATTTCAAAACATAAGAATATCAAAAAACCAACAACAAGATTTCTGTTGTAGAAAAAATAATAACAACAATAATAACAACAGGACAATAGTTAAGAAGTTAAACAAAAAAAAAAAAACCCATTTAGTTGCCGTACCGATTTAAGTATTTATTCCCAGTAGCTTCAATCCAGATTTCTTTTTTCTTTTTTTTTTGTATGTGTGTGTGTGCGTGTGTGTGCGTGTGTGTGTGGGTGTATGTCTATTTCTTGCGCAAGTTGACTTCACAGCCTAGCTTCTACCAGTAATGTAGAAGATCCAAAGGGAGGGGGGTGGGGGGGGGGAAACTCTATTACTTCCCCTTAATTCGCATCTTTTGGGAGGGAGTATCAGAGAAATCCAGATCGGACGCAAGGAGTTAAGTCCCCTGTCGCTTCGATGTATTTCGCGGGCGCGTTCATCCTTCAACTTCCTTCCCCCCCCCACCCCCATACCCCCTTCAAAAAATAAAACTTCAACAATTGAGCTTCTGTATGTATATATGTTTGTGTGTGTGTGTGTGTGTGTGTGTGTGTGTCTGTGTTTATAGCGTAAGGCAGTCATTTATGAATTTGCTGACAAACATTCTTTAACACTCTCGCAGAAATTCAACCACCCTCCCACCCTCTTTTCGCCCCACCCTCACACCCTCTTTTCACTGTCAACTTGTTCCTCTGATAGCGACTGTAACGCTCAGAGATTTTTCCTGTTGGTTTTTAACGGAGGATTCAGTCAGCATGTCCGCGGGGAAGAAGATATAGAAACAAAACGTTAAATCTGCTGCGATTGCATTGTGAATATAATTCTTGAAGGCGTAATTGCATCTTATAAAAAAACAACAACAAAGGGAATAAATACAAATACGAAAAAACAACTTTGAATGACGAAAGAAATAACTTGTACTAAAACAGAGAAATATTTCAGTGTCACTTGAAATGAAAAAATCGCAGCTTCCTTTGCTGTCACTCGAATCAAGTTTTACAAAATATAAATCTTTCTCTGGACATAATATGCACTTTTGAATTAAAAAAAAACATGATTTCGGTCTTTAAAAGAAATCACGTTCTATTCAACACTTAAGGGTTAATCGGGCAAGATGAAGTGTAGAATTCATCTGTTTCAAAAACCTCGGCATATAATGGTATTGTGTGGTTAGCACAACTCCCAGCCGCCTTTACTTCGTTAACATTATTTGTTGACGATTGTATTGTATATGGCAGTTTACCACGACAGTTTAAACTTAATGATTTTATGTTATATATATATATATATATATATATATATATATATATATATATACATGACGCTAAAGATCATATGTGTCCATTAAAAAAATGAGTATATTTTATCATATTTTTTGTTCTTCAACTAGTACGGTACGCCTTTGAATGAATGTCTGTATGTTGGTGCACCGATAATCGCTCATAAGACACTATACCATCCTTCTACCAGTCATTGTGTTCGTCGTTATACCAGACAGTGTGTACGTCGCTGAATGGATCGACGTAATCATCTGTAATAATAGTTGTAACAGAGCATGTCTTCATCATTCAACTAATTGACGCATCTGTTGTTCAATCTCATACAATACGTTTGTAGCTCGTCTTAAAAAAAAACCCACCAACAACACCAACACCAACACCAACATCAACAACACCAACAACAACACCAACAACACCAACACAAACATCAACAACACCAACACCAACAACACCAACAACAACAACAACACCAACAACAACAACAACACCAACAACACCAACAACACCAACAACACCAACAACACCAACACCAACAACACCAACACCAACAACAAAAACAACAACAACAACACCATTCGTGGATTGATCATGATCTGTATTCCACAAGTAACAAGAATTTTGTCGAACAAGAACCCGCCATATTGGGTGATATTGCAGAAGTATGGATGCTGTCAAAAACAACCGCCAGCCACTGAAACCCAAGAAATAATCCGCTGCATCTTCTGTTTTTGTTCCCGTCAATCTGTTGACAGTTTGGCTTCGGTCGACCGCCGTGAGCAGTCTTGTACACATGGATGTACTCACACATTGGTGACGTAGTAAACACTGACGCTGCTCCGTTTTACGCGCGTCATTTTTTAGCACTCATTAACGTCCATTAAACGTGTGTGTCTGTGTCTGTGGTTGTGACTGGATCTATGCATGTGGTTGTGTCTGTGGTCATGGTTGTGCCTCTGTCTGTGTCTGTGGTTGTGTCTGTATCTGTGTCTGTGTGTGTCTGTGTCTGTGGCTGTGTCTGTGGCTGTGTCTGTGGCTGTGTATGTGGCTGTGTCTGTGTCTGTGGTTGTGTCTGTGGTTGTGTCTGTGGTTGTGTATGTGGTTGTGTCTGTGGTTGTGTCATTGCAGGTGTCTGTGTCTGTGGCTATGTCTGTGTCTGTGGCTATGTCTGTGGCTGTGTCTGTGTCTGTGGTTGTGTCTGTGGTTGTGTCTGTGGTTGTGTATGTGGTTGTGTCTGTGGTTGTGTCATTGCTTTTGATTGTCTGCGTCTGTTCACTATGTCTGTCGTCTACCTGTGGCTTATGTCTGTTGGTTGTGTATGTGTCATGTTGCTATTAGTACTGTTGTCTGTGACTATGTCTGTGTCTGTGTTTGGCTGTGTATGTGTCTGTGGCTGTGTCTGTGACTGTGTCTTTGTCTGTGGCTATGTCTTTGTCTGTGTCTGTGTGTGTCTGTGTCTGTTACTGTGTCTGTTGCTGTGTCTGTGTGTGTCTGTGTCTGTTACTGTGTCTGTTGCTGTGTCTGTTGCTGTGTCTGTGGATATGTCTGTGGCTGTGTCTGTGTCTGTTGCTGTGCCTGTGTCTATTGCTATGTCTATGTCTGTGTCTGTGTCTGTTGGTGTGTCTGTGGCTATGTCTGTGTCTGCGTCTGTGGCTGCTGGTGTGTTTGTGGCTGTGTATGCGGTTGTGGTTGCCCTACCGAGTGACAAAGGTGGAATTAAAAAAATAACAAGAACCCCCTTTTTTAAGGAACAAATTTGGTTGATTCGCAAACATTGTCTGTTGTCCTGTACTGGAACATTGTCTGATGTCATGTACTGGAACATTGTCTGATGTCCTGTACTAAAGCATTGTCTGATGTCCTGTACCGGAGTGTGGATTTTATGGTTCAAAATGTCTTATTTGTAATATTTTTTTTTACGGCAATACCAGTTTGTATCAATCCATATAAGTTGCATTGCACGGTGGGCATAATGGCATTGAAAGCTTAGCGTAAAGGTTGGGGGGGGGGGGGTGGGCTGTAGGGAGGGACTGCCCTAAGGTCAAGCCACGTCTCTTGAAAATAATACGTTTTTATTATGATACAAATGGTATCAAATACAAATGATATCAAATACAAGTGGTATCAAATACAAATGGTATCAAATACAAGTGGTATCAAATACAAATGATATCAAATACAAGTGGTATCAAATACAAATGATATCAAATACAAATATTATCTAATACAAATGATATCAAATACAAATGGTATCAAATACAAATAGTATCAAATACAAATGGCATCAAATACAAATGGTATCAAATGATGTTGAGATGTAAAAAGTATTAAATAGTGGTAATCTTTCTCCTAAAAAGTGGATATATATATATACTTCAAAAAAAAAATCATTCTGAATTCATCCCTTGCGACTCGTTAGGTCACCAGCAGGTCACCGGCAGGTCACCGGCAGGTAAAAGGCAGGTCAAAGGCAGGTCAAAGGCAGGTCACCCGCTTCAGTTTTCAACCTTGTTATTTCCTTTTATAAAGATTTCTTCTCAAGAAACTCAAGTTAAAGAAAAGTCTATCCAATGGTCGGAGAAGTCTCAGCAATGTAATGGGGGTGGGGAGTTAAACACGCATCAATTAAATATAAGCGTGATACATTGGAATGGGCCCCCCTCATGTTGGGCCTTCCGACAAGTTTCTGGGGGAGCCCCAAGTGTCAAGACGGTCCTGCAAAAGGGACGGCTAGATATTTGCAGAAGGGCTTACAAAAAAAAATACAACAGACAGACAGACAGAATGTAAATTGATTTGAGGAAAAGAAATAGATTCATTTACATATTTTTTTTGCTTTGTTTTCATTGTGAACTCGGCCGCATCCCATAATTCCTTGTCACAACCTATAAATAAAAGCTTTTAAGATGTAGGTCTATCTAGATGGTATCACATCAATTATGATACATTATTTTATTCATTCATTATGCCCCTACCTTCTTGTCCTTGTTTTGTTTGCATGTCGTTGAAGTTATTTCTCTGACATGTTGGAAGAATCGAAACATCTCGAATGATTGATGGTGGATGATGGGAATAGGACACGCCCCTGTTCTTATGTTTTTGTTTTTATTTTTCATAAATGTTTTTTTTTAACCCCCTGCAGAAAACTTGGTGCCAGCAGGCGATAAGAGAATTTCGGGAAATCCCTGAAATTATTTCAACTTGTCATGTAATCTGTTGTTGTTGTTGTAGTTGTTGTTTTGACTTCGCCCGCGGCTTAATCTGCAAGCCTGTTGGCTCTTTTTATTTTGTTTAAATACATCAGAGCAAAGGTCAGAGTGCAAGGATCGCTCATAGGTCAGATATGATTTAGTATACCCCCAAGAAAGGACCGAGCGATAGTTAATTTAAGGCGTTCAGTCTGAAATGACCAAATAATAAATAAAACAATACTTCTGCATAGAACAAATAATGGTGAATACATTCCTTCCGAAAGAAGCAATTAAATAATAGTGCAGCTGCCTGGGCAACTCAGATTTTCATGTCGGTCATTGTATAGCTCGAACTACTCTGACTAATTTGAGTGTATCGGTGGTTAAGCTCATTGTTGAAGGAAGTAATTAGACTGCAGTTAATACCAGGGGCGTCATTTCGGGTAGGGCTGTGGTGTATGTGTGTGTGTGTGTGTGTGTGTAGGGTGTGAGTTTGGTGGATTGGCGGTTCCCCCTCCCCGCCAACATTTCGAGCTGTTTGTGCGGTTTTATAATGTCCTCTATGTATTTGTTATATTACATAAATATTGCCATTTCTTTACAGTTTTATAAATCTAGCTGGTATTTGGATGGCTTTGTTTTATTTGGCGATGTTTGTTAGAAACGTGTGACAATTCTGACATGTTTATGACAAGCGCTGTCAGTGAGAATTTGAAAAAAAAAAAATTATTGCCTTTTTTTTTTATTAAATATTTCATTTATTTACAAATTAGTTTATAAATAGGTGAACATTTTCATGATTTTGAGAATTATTAAAAACCCAAATAATAAAAAAAAAATAAACTGTCCCTCCCCCTCCCCCACTACCCCCGCCCCCAATGAAATCATCTCCCTGGTTATTGAGACATGCCGAGCTGATTGTCTTTGTGACAGATTCAATTTTACATTCGGCATATATATATATATATACATTCGTACTTTCCGTTTTTGTCTCTGAGTTTGTCTGAAATCGGGCGTCTTATCCGCCCATCGCTTACCAGTGGCCGCCCTATTTCTATAAAATTGAGAATCTTTTACATCCCTAAAAAAAAAAAATGTAATAAAATGAGGTAAATAACTAATGGGTAAAATGAAATACATCAGCCCCAATGTAAGGAGGGAGAGAGAGTTGTCTACGCCTGACAAAAAGTCTCTCCAGAGTTAATAAACCTAATGACCGGATGTTACGAGAGAGATATAATGCCGTTTTATGGAGGCGACTGAAGAAACTCTATCTCATTGGCTGTTTTATCTTTGCATACGTGTGTGTGTATGTGCGCGCGCGTGTGTGTGTGTCTATAATAGAAATCTCCTTCAAAAGGAGAAACGTTTTTTTTATGCATTGTCAATCATGATTATCTCCCTTTTATAGCGTTTCGTCACCTATCTATAATTCTGTGAGGATGAGTCACGCGGGATGAAAGACACTTCCGGTAATTTTTTTTATTGACTTGCAAAAATGGCGTTCGGGAAACGGGGGGGGGGGAATGGGGGGGAGGGAACCTAAAATTCTATTTAACAAATGAAGTTTCTTTTCTTTTCTTTTTTCTTTTTTGAAAGACTTTCTTGCTGCGATGGTCCGATTCAGGGAAACGTTCATCTGATCGCCATTGGTGCTTATCTTCTTGGCGGTTGGGGGGACGATGATCGATTCGTTCTATAGGGGGGGGGGTCTGTAACGGTGTGAGACCCCCTGCACCTTCAGCTTGGGTTAAGGATCTTGAAGTTGGGGGGGGGTGTAACTAAGGGGTCAAGGTTTAGATTTACTTTTCATTCCAGATATAAGTGTATATGTAAGTGTGTATGGGTGTATGTATGTATGTATGTATGTATGTATGTATGTGTGTATGTATGTATGTATGTATGTGTGTATGTATGTATGTATGTATGTGTGTATGTATGTATGTATGTATGTATGTATGTATGTATGTATGTGTGTATGTATGTATGTATGTATGTATGTATGTGTGTATGTATGTATGTATGTATGTATGTGTGTATGTATGTATGTATGTATATATGTATGTATGTATGTATGTATGTATGTGTGTATGTATGTATGTATGTATGTGTGTGTATGTATGTATGTGTGTATGCATGTATGTATGTGTGTATGTATGTATGTATGTATGTATGTATGTATGCATGTCTTCTGTTTACCTTATATCCAGCAATGTGTCTTACAAACAGTCCCAGAACCACTCAAACACATCTGTGGGCCCTAAAGCAGATTATCTGTTGCATCGTGACAGTGTTTCGTTTTGAATTTGTACTCTTGGGGGTGAGCGTTGTGAAGGCCCGGATGGGGGTGTCCTTTTGTAATAGTGGGCCCTAGTTTGCCCCTGCACCATAATAGTTCTGTTTCTATCGATCTACTAACTGATATTCCTTTGCCTTTCTTTACACATGTGCATAAATCTATCTTTAGTAATAGTCATATCAAATTTATAACAGTAAACACCACTTCCTCAGAATTTATTTACTAAAATGGTGTTTTGGACAGTTAAGAAGCAGGGCTTCCATCTGGATGTTTTGTAGAGATAATTTTTTTTTTAGCTTTTTTGGTATATATTTTAATTCAATCTAGATATTTTAAAAATATATTTTATGGATAACACTTCAAGAAAATAGTTGGCAACCAAAGGTGTATATATGTCTAATGTAAACTCAACATGCGGTTTAAGTATTTGAGTTTATCAGGGGAACTTGTTTCGTTAAAACTGTTTGAACTAAGATTACGTATTGTGTGGTTACATAACATACTTAAAGTTGTGTTACATACTTAATGTTTTGTTGCAATGGAAAGGGAGACGGGAGGTTATATAAGGCCATACTACACTCTATATGGTACTGAGTAGGGGGTCTAGACCGATGTATAATTTTCTTATCTTCGATAATCGTCAATTAGAATACAATAAGAAAACATCTGCGATTCATATGTAAGTCACAAAAACCATAAAACCAATAAATACAAGTATCGATCCCATGCAGGGATTAGTAGATCTTAGCTTTTCTTTATTTTTACCACCTCCCCCCCCTCCCCTCCTGTTTGTTTGTTTGTAGACGAACTCTCCATTGTACAAACACGCAGCAGCGCTCCAACTCCCCCCCCCTCTCTCCCTCTCTCTCTCTCTCTCGATTTCGATGTATGGAAATAAGTCCACCACATAATTGTAGCCTCGGTCGTTCTTTATTCACTTGGAGGTAGCCCGGCTGGCGAGACAAGATTTACATTTGATGGACGGAATGGTCATTTGAGTTCACTTTGTTTTACTGATCAGTTACTTCTTTCAAAAAATAAAACACACAAAACTAACACACACAAAAAAAAAAGGAAAGAATTTTTTTTTTTTTGTTAATTAAGAAAATAAAATACCTTTATAAAGAGACACCCGAGGAGGGAATGTATAAATAAATGGCTAGGGTCATATGTTCCACGAACCCCCCCCCCCCCAAATATTGTTTAAATATAGATAAAATAAATGTTGAAGTCAGTCTGTTTTACCCTATTGAATATTATCTAGATTTTACTGTAAAACCTATGAATATGAGTGCATAAATATATCACTTGCAAATGACTTCAAATTAACGTCATTCTAAATTTTCACTTTTTTTTGGACGCAACAGTTGTTCTGAAACTTTTTGGGATTTGAATCCCACTAATAAAAATGTTCCATTTCTGCGATCCACCTTGAAGAAAGGTAAAGATAACATGAGCTGTGTATCCAGAGCCGGATACATAATTTTAGGTGTTATTGGCCAGCAAAAGTTTTGAGGGTCCCAGCTTAAAAAATAAAATATTGTCAATTTATATATATATTTGTATACTGCTCAACATTTTGGGACCTCTTATATCGCGGGGCCCTAGGCTACGGCCTAATCGGCCTTTCTGTAAATCCGGCCCTGTGTATATCGTATAGTCTCGATCAAGTAAAATGTTTGTTGACATACGTCACATCCGCTCAGGTGTGGATAACGTTCATATCGGAGTGTAATGGATGGACAAGTTTCCGTACAGTATCCACGGTTTAATGCATTATATTCGTAGGTTACTTATTGTAGTGCGGGACGGATGGCCGAGTGGTGTAGATACCGACTGTCGACATGAGAGACCTGGGTTCGATCCTCGGTGAGACCCATGGGAATTTTTCAAGGTAAAATGTGTTTCAAAGTCGTCCCACAAGTCCATCCAGTTTTAAATGGGTACCTGACTTTAAGTTGGGGAAGTAAAGGCGGCTGGGCGTTGTGCTAACCACACAATCCCTTTACATGCCGAGGTTATAGAAACAGATGAATTCTACACTTTGTCTGCCCCGATGAGCCCTTTAGGGTTAAGAGAACTTTACTTTTTTTTTACTTATAGCAGTAAACAAAGTTATGAAAAACATTTCTTTAGTAAACAGAACGATAACATACGGTAATTAACCTTTAATTAAACTATATAACGCAGATAAATTATGGATATTATTAACTTGTTACTGGTTTCTGACTATAGTGCAGGCTGTTCTGCTAGTCAATACAAATTATATTGATAAACAGCAATATGCGATAAGCTGTCTAACAGAGGTGACTCAATGGTTGGGTCTCCCACTGGTATCAAGTAACAATGCAATTTATTTGTTTTTTTCAACCCACCAATGGAACGAAATTACATGGCTACATTTGTTGCTTGGCACGTCTCTTTGTCCATGCCATCTGCTGGACTGGTCAGCACGTGCTAACATCATTCCGGCCAGATGGCCGTTACTGATGGATATTTTTGTTCAACCTGCCATCAATACAGGCTAGGTTGGAGAATTGTTGTTTGAAGTTTGACCTGCCATCAATACAGGCTAGGTTGGAGAATTGTTGTTTGAAGTTTGACCTGCCATCAATACAGGCTAGATTGGAGAATTGTTGTTTGAAGTTTGACCTGCCATCAATACAGGCTAGATTGGAGAATTATTGTTTGAAGTTTGAGGCTCTGGTTAAATCTAAAAAAGGCAGAAAGAACAAACAAACAAAAAAAAATATTTGTATCGGTGTGTTTCACAGCTGGGAACATTGATATACATGCTTTAACTAATCATTGATTGGTACTAATTACTGATTGACGATAATCACAGATTTGCGATTATCACTAATGATCTTATTCACTGATTGACACTAACCCACTGCTAATCCCGATAACTGATTAATACTAATAGCTGATTGAATCTCATCCGTTGTCGACACTAATTAATGATTTAAACTAGTCATTGTTTGATACCAATCATTGATTGATCTTAAACACTGACAAATACTAAATTACTAGTTGGCCTTATTCACTGATTAACACTGATCACTGACTTATATTAAGCATTGAATTGATCTATGAGAAAGGAAGTGCATGGGATAGACACAAAGTATGATGAGTTTGGAATGAGGTGGGGGGGGGGGAAGTAGGGTCGTAAGCGCGTTACTTTGTGTCTTAACTGTTAGGCTCACGTCTATCAGGAGTCTGGATAATTCGTCATACGTAACTTACACACTTTTGTAATAAAATGGGGTAAAATTGGATATAAATTTTTTTAATCGTATTCACATTAAATGTGATTTTTTTAAGGATCAAATTAAGTTTTTCTATTAGTTTATAAACAGTACATATACACAGTACATATACACAGTACATATACAAAGTACATATACACAGTACATATACACAGTACATATACACAGTACCTATACACAGTGCATATACACAGTACATATACACAGTACATATACACAGTACATATTCACAGTACATATACACAGTACATATACACAGTACATATACACAGTACCTATACACAGTACCTATACACAGTACATATTCACAGTACTTATACACAGTATATATACACAGTACATATACACAGTACATATTCACAGTACTTATATACAGTACCTATACACAGTACATATACACAGTACATATTCACAGTACATATACACAGTACATATTCACAGTACTTATACCAATCGATAATCTAGACATGGCGTCCACTAGATAAGAGTTTTAAAATACAATGACGTCAGAGCATTTTCTGTGTGTGTGACTCCTTTTGAAATTATGACTCAACTATGACCCACCGTGACTCAACTGACACCTCTGTGACTCCATTATAGCACCTCTGTGACTGCATTATAGCACCTCTGTGACTCCATTATAGCATCTCTGTGACTGCATTATAGCATCTCTGTGACTCCGCTATGACTCCTCCATGACTCCATTATCTACTAGAACTGAACTGAGTGACTAAAACATTATACCTTACGTAGGAAAACAATCGGGCCGTATGGGCCTGGCCTCAAAGATCAATCGGCCCGTTAACAGCACGGCTGTGTAAGTCTACCAATGCCAAGAACCAGGTAACTGTTGCCTCCAGTATTTCAACCCGACTGGACACCATTTCAAGTTGATCACCCCCCCCCACACACACACCCCCCACCCCACTCCCTTCTCATTCTCTCGCTGGAAACTCTGGTCACTCTGTCGGTAGCCGTGTGTCCAGCGCCTCAGGATGTTTGCTGAATGGTGGACATTGAGACAGGGCGGATCCCTCCCCCCTCCCCACCGATACTTTAATTGCATGCCGTGACCCGCCAACACCCACCCACACCCTTTTCCCAATGATCAAAGGCAGCGGCCGATAACTTAAGCAGATCATACAGCAACCGATCGATGATCTTTAGAAGATCAAATGAACCGGTCGATGATCTTTAGAAGATCAAACGAACCTGTCGATGATCTTTAGAAGATCAAAGGAACCGGCCGATGATCTTTAGAAGATCAAATGAAGCGATCGATGATCTTTAGAAGATCAAAATGAAGCTATCGATGATCTTTAGAAGATCAAAGGAACCGATATATGTGCTTTAGCAGATCATCACCTGCCAAACGATATGGCTATTAAATATTTGAACGTGTCCTCATCTCAAGATACAAAAATGTTATCAATTTTGTAAACAAAAAACAAGCATACCAACAAACAAACAACATTCATTCTACGGGAGTTAGTTGCAAATAGAGTGAGAATCATTTACGAGAACCTGGTACATGTGACGAACAGTAGTGTCCACTATTCAACCGTTCATCTTAACATTATGGTGCCAATGCTTTTCATGGTCACCTTCAGGATATACTTCGTACCGGTGTTTCCTCCAGGCTTTATGTGCGCGCACACTTTAAACCATGGTGCAGAAATGTTTCACGCCGTCAAGTTGCGCACAAACGTGTGCAATTTCGTTGTAAAGTCAGAAAGTCCAATCTCTTTGGCCGTGCAACGCCGTCATAAAATCAGAGTGAACTTTTTACATTGCTGTGATTAGTTCAGTATGATATTTTTTTTTATATCCAAATAAGTCAACGTATATCTGCCGCTGGAGTCTGTGTGTGAGTCACTATCTATGTGTGTGAGTGAGTGAGTCACTATTAATATGTATGTGTGTGAGTGAGTGCTACCCTCAGTGCTGCTTGTGAGTGAGTGCTGACCTCAGTGCTATTAGTGCTACCCTCAGTGCTATTTGTGTATGTGTGAGTGCTACTCTCAGTGCTGCATGTGTATGTATGAGTGCTATCCTCAGTGCTATTTGTGTATGTATGAGTGCTACTCTCAGTGTTGCATGTGTATGTATGAGTGCTACTCTCAGTGCTGCATGTGAATGTATGAGTGCTACCCTCAGTGCTATTTTTGTATGTTTGAGTGCTACTCTCAGTGCTATATGTGTATGTATGAGTGCTACTCTCAGTGATATGTGTGTATGTATGAGTGCTACTCTACCCTCAATGCTGCATGTGTATTTATGAATGCCACCCTCAGTGCTGCATGACGTGTTTAATAGCCTATGAGTGCTATCACTGTGCGTGAGTGTGTATATGTCAAGGTGACCGTGACTCTATTCACCCCAGGAGTTTCATTCCACACCCAGATGAGATAAAAAAATATAATGACCTATATTAGATGAAGTGGTAGACGAGATTCTGGTGGTTGGGTAACATCAAGATTAACTCCAGAACCTGCTGCATCAAATCATTTCTTTCAATATAACCATCTTCGTTAAGATTTCAGTTTGAATATTTACTAAGGAAAAAAGCCAACAAACAACTCAAAAACAACTCAACAAACAACTCAACAACAATTCAACAAACAACTTAACAAACAACTCAACAAACAACTCAACAAACAACTCAACAACAACTCAACAAACAACTCAACCAACAACTCAACAAACAACTCAACAAACAACTCAAAAAAACAACTCAACAACAACTCAACAACAACTCAACAAACAACTCAACAATCAACTCAACAAACAACTCAACAAACAACTCAAAAAACAAATCAACAACCACTCAACAACAACTCAACAAACAACTCAAAAAACAACTCAAAAAACAACTCAACAAACAACTCAACAAACAACTAAAAAAAAAAACAACTCAACATCAACTCAACAAACAACTCAACAAACAACTCAAAAAACAACTCAACAACAACTCAACCAACAACTCAACAAACAACTCAAAAAACAACTCAAAAAACAACTCAAAAAATAACTCAAAAAACAACTCAAAAAACAACTCAACAACAACTCAACAACAACTCAACAAACAACTCAACAAACAACTCAACAAACAACTCAAAAAACAACTCAACAAACAACTCAACAAACAACTCAACAAACAACTCAACAAACAACTCAACAAACAACTCAACAAACAACTCAACAAACAACTCAAGTAAAAAAATGAAGACAATCAACTCAAAGAACTAAATATTTCATCCAAATCATAGTTAAAGCCAAAAAATTTAGTTCATAAAAATGGATGGTCAATCTATAAATAAAAGTTTATCAATAATAAACACTTTGATCAATAACCGATCATCAATAAAATATAATCTTACTTACAAGTAGTGAACCTGCCTTCGGGGCTCTCAGGGGCAGACATGGTGTATGATTCATCTACGCCAATGGATTGTGTGGGCTAGCGCGCCGTATAAGTGTATTAACTTCCACAGTTTAAGTCAGGTACACATTTCATTCTAGATGGTCTTGGATGGACTAGAAATACTGGAATTAAAAAAAAAGAGAAAAAAATAACGTAACTTATTTTATCCCCCACCCCCCGTACTTCTCAAATCAAAACATTTAACTTTTATTTTCTTACATATGTGTGCCGTATTGACCTATATAGTTGAACTTACCTAACCTCTAACCCCTAACCTCTAACCCTAACCCCTAACCCTACACCTACACACAGACTCTTGATCCATTCATATAAAGGTTTAAAATATTATTTTTTTCAAAACTACGATGACCTAATTCCTTGAACTTGCGGGTTAAAGGGCCTTTGCAGTCACTCTCCGGGGGGGGGGGGGGGCTTTTTCAGTTCTCCCCAAGTTTGGTTTGGGACTTTTCGACCCTTGCTCACAAAACCTTCTCCAAGTGGTCTTTGGATTGCCAACCTTTCTCTGGCCTTGCAGAGCCATTTTCGTGATGTCTTCTGGAGGCTTCCCTACTGAGTGAGTGGCCGATCCATCTCCATTTCCTTCTGGATGTTTGTAGGTCTGTGGGGGGTCCTGGTTCACGATGCTGTTCTTAAATTCGCACTTTGCCTGTATTTTATGTAAATTCTCTTATTCTTCATTCTTCCTGCTTTGCTGTCTCTTTTTTTCCCTCTCTATCTCTCAGTCTGTTTTTGTCCCATCCTCCCATATTTTTCTAACAAACTAAAACCAAAATCTTAATAAACATCGACTGAGAAAAGGCAGCCCATAATTTTTAAAACCGTCCCCTTATTTATCATTCTGTTTCTCTATCTTTTTATGTTTATTACTTTCAAAATATTTTTTTTTTATTTTACTTTCCGTTATATGCTTAATCAAACGCCTTATGTGATACATATTTATAAGTGTGTGTGTGTGTGTGTGTGTGTGTGTGTGTATGTAACCAAACGCCATATGTATTGTACAAGAAGCAGCGGCAAACGTCACTCTTTCATATCTATCAAGAAATCCGAGCATGAACAACACATTCTCAAGAATCAAGGAACAGCAACTCTGCTGAAACCTGAAACCGTTGTCAAGTGGCCAGGGAGAAGATGCATGGCAAGAAAACCAACACGTTTAGAGATGCCACTTTTGCAATAAGAGTTGGGTTTTTTTTATTATTTTTCCTTATTATTCTTTTGGCTGAGATTGTGTTATCAGTTGCACCTGGCTATACAAGTGGTTTACCGAAGGAATGAAGATTATTTTGTTTACATGTTCCCCCCCCCCTTCTTGTTTTAACTTTGTTGATAGTTTTGTAATGCAAAAAAACGTTATTGGATCTACTAATTGTTTTTTTTAAAGTATTTCTAAACATACTTATTAAAAATAAAAAAAATGTGTTTAAAAAAAAAAGAAAAGTTGATACAATTTTTGACGATAAAAAAAATTCATTTACAAACACAAGGAATAAAAATCATTTTTTTCATCTTATAATTTGTAATAAAAATGTATTATTCAACTTGGTATGGAATATACAAGATAATGATGATAAAACATGCACGCTTTGACATTAACAATAGAAAACAAAAAGCAAGTACATTGGGGGTGGTGTGTGTGTGTGTGTGTGTGTGTGTGGATGGGGAGAAAGAAATGATCAGTTATAGATAATGAAGAAGATGATCTGAGTAGAATGCGATTTAAAAGAGGAGGGTAGAGATTAAAAAAGAGATGTTTTTTTTGTGGGTTTAGAGATTATGGAAACACTTCAACAACATTACGTCATCATATGTTTTAATGTAGCCATCCCATCCAATTAAGATTTGGCACGGTAGCCAAAATGGCATTGATACACTTCAAGGTCAGATTTTTTTTTTTGTATGGGATATTCGACATACGTCATTTGTGTATAAATAGGCCGACAAGTTAGAGTATTTGAATGACTTTTAAGATTTTAGTAAAAGTGGAATAACACGTTATCTTGTTGGATTTAGATATAATTTCAAAATATATCATTTGCATCAGCGAAAAGATGTATAATCCCACATAATTTCTCGATATTGTAAACAAGTTTATTCATGATATTTAGGCAAGCTTTAGAAATCGTCAAAACCTTTTGCATAAAACAGCTGGAACAGCCTTAAGGCATATGTCTGAACAGCTATTTGCAAGAGTTACTTGGGCATGGTGCGATACAGTAAGATCTTAACATTCAAAAAAACTTCATGCAGACAAAGCCGTACAGATAGCTTTCACAAATCACTGGACTTAATAATATATAATTATAAATATACTTTAGAAAAGGACAAGCTAGCAAAAAAAAAAAAAATGAAATCATGAACTGTCCCTACCTTGTTTGCTAGGGTGAGACCCACTTGTCCCCACCAGTCTTCTTAGGACAATGTTTACACAACACCATTCACCCCCCACCCCACCCACAGCCACTAATACTTCAGCTGGACAAACAGAGTCGATACAGCTGGGCTAATAATGATAGGGATTTGATCGGGGGGTGAAGGGGGGTGGGGGAATGACCAAACTGTATCTACACAGATGATCAAATATAAGACCAGTTTATTGACCGAAATGTGCAGTTTTTAGAATGACACAAAGAGTCATGAGTGAAAATATTTATAAAAAACTAACCGTGTGTGACTTACTACTGGCTGTATTAGCTCAATTGATCAGCTAACATTTATGATGCTGATAAATTTAAATGTTCATCTATGTCTCAAACAGGAATTAAGAGTAATTGATTATTACGGGACATTAAAAAATAAAATACGAACATACAAAAGGGAGGGGGGGGGGTGATTCCCTTTCTTTAAAATGTCTGACCATTAAGACACACAGTAGGTCAGTCATAACTAACCGATTGTTGACCAATGCTTAATATTTAAACTCTTAATTAAACACATTTGACACATTTTTCTCAAGTCAAAAGTGTTATTTATTCAATCTTACAATTATGATACATATATTTATTTGTTTTTGGTAAGAAGATTTTTGCGCAGAGACATTTTCTCATGGTCTTAAATTAGGTCACTGTTGGGACAGTTTTGTATAAAGACCGTACCCGTCCTTATAGATAGACAAATTGCGCGGCTCAGTAGCCCCCCCCGCCGGCCCCCGACCCTCCCCCCCTTCCAGTGGCGCAACCAGCAAAAAATGCATATAGAAAAATGACAGTTTATATAGTACAATATGTATGATGATTTGTTCCTGGGGGGGGGTGCTCAAGCCCCCCCTGCCCCCCCTGGTTGCGCCACTGCCCCCTTCCCAATTCTAAGGAGCCAATGAGAGGAATTTTATTTAGTCCGCCACAACGAAGGGTAATGTTAACACTTGGTACGGGCCCCCTGGTTAAAAATGATTTAACTGATGGTGGCTGTTACAGGGCCCTAATTTCTACAGATTATTTGGGGCACAATGTTTGAAAGCTGCGACCTTTGTAGCGGTTTTCGTCAAAAGGCTCCCCCCCCCCCCGAATATTTCGTACGCCTGTTCTAACACTGAAATCATTCGTTACTTAGAATATGTTGAATGATTTTAATTGAAGTACACATTATTCCCGACACAACGATTATGCTAGATTTTGATAATCATTGATAAAACTCTACACAGAAATACAAAATTATTGATAGAACATGACCACACACACTGACAGCTTATCACTTTGTGAACTCCAGGCTGGATTCATTGGTCCAGTGACGTCTTGACCTACTACGACGCTAGCGGGCTTTTTTGGGTTGTGACGAAAATTACATTAATAACATTTTTTTAAAGGAATAAAGTTCAATCAATAAAACAAGTTTATTAGATCCGATTGTTTATGAAATATATCAATATTCAACTCATTTGATATATATAATGTTTAACTTGTAACCAAACTAACTACATGAACCTAAGAGGAAATTCCCGCTTATTTTCAATAAAAGCCGCCCAAAACGTGCGTGAAAACCGCCAATTTGGCTTCACTAATTGAGCCACTGCTCATCATGCGCCTTTAAGAGCCATCACGTCCTTCTATTGGCCTATGACAGGGGTTGGCAACCTGCGGCTCGCGAGCCTCATGCGGCTCTTTCGACGTCAAGTTGTGACTCTTTAGGTGTCCAATTGTGGCTTTCCAGTTCCATGCGCAAATTATTTTATATACCTAATCCTAATCATACACCATAATATTGAAACAAAAATTTTAGTGGCACTTTAAAAACTGGGAAAATTGTAAATTATAACTTTTGGCTCTTCCGTCTCAAAAGGTTGCCGACCCCTGGCCTATGTAGTTGAGAGCTTAATTTTCCGGCTCTGGAGCTCTCTAACGACACAATGTTCGATCGTCCAACCTCACAAAGGAATGGAACAGTTCATTATATTTTGGAGTTTGATTAGTTTTGTTCTTTTTTTTTTTTTATTTTCCAAGCTGTCATCCGCCTCCATCCTTAAACACGTAAATAACGTGCTCACGTTAATGTTTCAATCGGGATTAAAAGAGACGGAGACATTCTCATCATTTAGAAATGGACAAAATCTTGAGATCTAGACTTTGAATGTCCTCATTTGTAGAATCAATGTCTATTTGACATTGATCACGGCTATCCCATTAGTTACACTCCCCCCCCACCTCCAGTTACCTGTTCCTTTTTTATGGGGGGGGGGGGAGAGGGTGGGTGGGAGGGGTTGGGGCGTTTCCTTCGAAAACATTACGATGGCATTGGTTTGGCGTGAGGAGGGGGAAGGGTGTCTTATCCGCTCTATCGTGTAGTCTTGTCACGTCTTAATCAAAAGATGGATGCCGTGATTCTTTTGCTCCTATAACTAATTATTAAAACATTAAAAAGAAAAAAAAAACAACAACACATGAACTATTAATTAATCTTTGTCCCTTTATCTTGTTTTTTTTTTTATTTTTTCAAAATTTCTCTTGCCAAATTGGCACACTTTTTTTTGTATTATCCTTTTTCCCGCCCACCTTTTCACCCTCTATGAATAAAAAAAATCTGGCCATTACTTTGCGACTTTGTTTCACGGTGAATTACGACATTCCCGTCTATTCCGCGGGCACTCGTCTGACAGATCCCACACAACAGTCGTCTCCCTTCTTCTTGTTGTCCTTTTTTTTTTTTGTTTTCTACATGGATTCTTTGTACCCGAGGAGCTGTCCGTCTCTGTCACAAGTGTAGGGCTAATGGGGAGGTAATCTCCGTACCGAGGCAAGGGGAAATAACAAGGGAAAGAAGAGAGAAGAAAAATAATATTACAACAAGAGTTATTCCATTAGCTAAAGATGTCTTAACTGGGTATACTGCCGGCCAAAGATATAACAGTATCTTATATTGATTAGTCCTGTAACGTATAGTACGTATCTATATGTCTTATACTGGTAAAAAATAAAGAAAGTGGACTCATTAGGATGTCCATAGATGGTCCCTTAGTGTCGGCGTATAGTAAATTTGGTAATTGTAAGTATTTTATGGATTATATCGAAGCTTGAGACGGCGATGTTTTTTTTCTTGATTCATGATTGTGGGTTTTTATTTTTTTTTTGTAAATAGAATTGACCACAGAGCCTTAGTTTTGGTCACGTGACGTTCAATGAAATATTTTCTAGTCTTGGTCATTTTTCTAGCCGCGTCCTTCCATGTTGGATTCATTGAAAAAACTGACCTGTCGGTTGATTTGTGTTGAAACGGTTTGCTATCGTGCTACTGGTTTGCTTATTTTAAGTTCTTAACCACTTCACCAGGCTCGGGGCTGCGATAAACTCGGGTTGCATAGGAAATTGTCTTTACATTATGGGGTATTATTTGAATGAAGTAGCCGTCCAGAGGTTAGGTGTCTGAGTGGTGCATTATTATGCATGAGCACAACAAGTTACGGGATTTTGGGGGCCACTTAGCAAAGTAGATTTGGGGGCGCTTGGCAAAGTATACCACTAATGGGACGGTTGTTTTTTAATGCCCTTCTTTCATCCCCACCATAGCCGATAGTGCAATGGTCTTGGAGGCACCACGGGAGATATAGCGGAGACAAGCCAAAACCCTGAAAATTTTCCTTGATCTCACCGGAGATCGAACCAGGTACCTTCAGGTCAACAGGCAAAGCAAACTATAAATTATACATTAGAATGCCCTTGGCAAATTAGATTCTAGGGCCCTTGTAAAGTACATTCTGACACCTAGCCAAAGGTACATTTTGGAAGCACAGGGCACAGGGTACAAGGCACAGGGCACAATGCTAAAGTAATACTGTTAAGGCTGCTGTTTTGCCCCCCCCCGCCCCCGCCCAATAATCTTTGAGAAATAGGTCACCCTAAGAGTTTAAATTTGAAGCATTGGCCAACTATGGGTCACTCAACAAAGGGTCACTCATTTCCCCCCTAGGGAGTCTAAATAGTAAGACAAAATAAAACATAAATATTGGGTGTCCAGACAGACTGGTCAGTGACATTGGTCAAACTGTCATTTATCGGCCCACTGACCGCCACATAACGTGACATGTAGCCTACCTGGTTTGGAAATTTCATTAACGGTTTTTTTTTTGTTGTAAACTCTGACTTGCTGGATTAAAGAGCTTACTACCACGTCTGGTCATTAGGGAGCAGATGAAAGAGGTCAGTGCGGAAATGTACGGTCACTTAAAGGTCACTTAGGTACAGAGTATAGGGACTGAAAATAATGTAGTGGCTAAGCCCACTGACCTACAGATGAGTTGACTCTAGCTTTGTGAAGGTTACTGGTTCGATCCCTTGCAACTACTGTGACCCTAGGCAACTCGGCGGTTGACCCCTCAGGGCTAAGTGGGCCCCTCCTGTTTAGACTTTTATTTCCCCCGCCACAAGGAAGAGTTAGGATTGTGCACATGCTAAAATTATTTAACTGTTATAGGGGCTCCAATGTCATCCGAGTAATAAGAGCCCAACAAGGGCCAAATAAGAACCCAACAAGGGCCCAGATAAGAGCCCAATAAGAACTCCAATAAAGGCCCAATAAGGGCCCAATATCTGCAAGTGGCAGCTCTTGCAACGTTTTCAACTAGGACCCCTAGAATATTATGTGGGACGATTCAACCAATGAACATGGCCATTGTGTTTGTTTTACATCCGCCTAACAACATCATTTTATCGCAGTCCACACACAGGGCGACCTGTCCGATAGATTAACAAACAATAAATTATAATTTATTAATAATCATTTATACACGTAATGTATAATCTTCCAAATACACCAATTATAGACTAAGGGGTGGGGGGGGGAGCTATTGGTAAAGAAAATAATAAACACTAGGAAAGAAATTACATGTTAGGTGTTATAAACTGATAGGTGATGTTAACAGACTGCACAA
>JAGDYQ010000084.1:1341882-1481354 GCA_021962125.1 Bulinus truncatus
GTGCAGTCTGTTAACATTACCTATCAGTTTATAACACCTAACACGTAATTTCTTTCCTAGTGTTTATTATTTTCTTTACCTATAGCTCCTCCCCACCCACCCCTTTGTCTATTGTTGGTGTATTTGGAAGATTATACATTACTTGTATAAATGATTATTAATAAATTATAATTTAATGTTTGTTAATCTATTGAACAGGTCTCCCTGTGTGTGGACTGCCATAAAATGATAAAATGGCCATGTTCATTGGTTGAATAGTCCTACATAATATTCTAGGGGTCCTAGTTGAAAACGTTGCAAGAGCCGCCACTTGCAGATATTGGGCCCTTATTGGGCTCTTACTGGTCTCTTACTGGGCTCTTATCTGGGCCCTTGTTGGGCTCTTATTACTCGGATGACATTGGCGCCCCTATAACAGTTAAACAATTTTAACTCTTCCTTGTGGCGGGGGAAATAAAAGTCTAAACAGGAGGAGCCCACTTAGCCCTGAGGGGTCAACCGCCGAGTTGCCTAGGGTCACAGTAGTTGCAAGGTATCGAACCAGTAACCTTCACAAAGCTAGAGTCAACTCATCTGTAGGTCAGTGGGCTTAGCCACTACATTATTTTCAGTCCCTATACTCTGTACTTAAGTGACCTTTAAGTGACCGTACATTTCCGCACTGACCTCTTTCATCTGCTCCCTAATGACCAGACGTGGTAGTAAGCTCTTTAATCCAGCAAGTCAGAGTTTACAACAAAAAAAAAAACTGTTAATGAAATTTCCAAACCAGGTAGGCTACATGTCACGTTATGTGGCGGTCAGTGGGCCGATAAATGACAGTTTGACCAATGTCACTGACCAGTCTGTCTGGACACCCAATATTTATGTTTTATTTTGTCTTACTATTTAGACTCTCTAGGGGGAATGAGTGACCCATTGTTGAGTGACCCATAGTTGGCCAATGCTTCAAATTTAAACTCTTAGGGTGACCTATTTCTCAAAGATTATTGGGCGGGGGGGGGGCAAACAGCAGCCTTAACAGTATTACTTTAGCATTGTGCCCTGTGCCTTGTACCCTGTGCCCTGTGCTTCCAAAATGTACCTTTGGCTAGGTGTCAGAATGTACTTTACAAGGGCCCTAGAATCTAATTTGCCAAGGGAATTCTAATGTATCATTTATAGTTTGCTTTGCCTGTCGACCTGAAGGTACCTGGTTCGATCTCCGGTGAGATCAAGGAAAAATTTCAGGTCTTGGCTTGTCTCCGCTATATCTCCCGTGGTGCCTCCATAACCATTGCACTATCGGCTTTGGTGGGGATGAAAGAAGGGCATAAAAAAACCATCCCATTAGTGGTTTACTTTGCCAAACGCCCCCAAATCTACTTTGCTAAGTGCTAAGTGTTGAGGTGATGCATAATGATGCACCACTTACACACCTAAACTCTGGATGGTTACTTCATTCAAAGAATAGCCCATAATGTAAAGACAGTTCCTAAGCAACCCGAGTTGACTACATGTTTATCGCAGCCCCGAGCCTGGTGAAGTAGTTAAGAACTAAAATAAGCACAGCAGCGGCACGATAGCAAACCGTTTCAACACAAATCAACCGGCAGGTCAGTTTTTTCAATGAATCAAACAAGGAAGGACGCGGCTAGAAAAATGACCAAGACTAGAAAATATTTCATTGACCGTCAGGTGACCAAAACTAAGGCTCTGTGGTCAATTCTATTTAAAAAAAAATAAAAAACCCACAATCATGAATCAAGAAAAAAACATCGCCGTCTCATGCTTCAATATGATCCATAAAATACTTACAATTACCAAATTTACTATACGCTAAGGGACCATCTATGGATATCCTAATGAGTCTACTTTCATTATTTTTTTTACCAGTATAAGACAGATAAATACGTACTATAGGTTACAGAACTAATCAATATAAGATACCGTTATATCTGTGGCCGGCAGTACCCAGTTAAGACATCTTTAGCTAATGGAATAACTCTTGCTGTAATATTTTTTTTCTTCTCTTCTTTCCCTTGTTATTTCCCCTTGCCTCGGTACGGAGATTACCTCCCCATTAGCCCTACACTTGTGACAGAGACGGACAGCTCTCGGGTACAAAGAATCCAAGTATAAAAAAAGACAACAAGAAGAAGGGAGACTGTTGTGTGGGGGGATCTGTCAGGCGAGTGCTCGCGGAATAGGCGGGAATGTCGTAATTCACCGTGAAACAAAGTCGCAAAGTAATGGCCAGATTTTTTTTTCATGGAGGGTGAAAAGGTGGGCGGGAAAAAGGATAATACAAAAAAAGTGTGCCAATTTGGCAAGAGAAATTTTGAAAAATAATTAAAAAAAACAAGATAAAGGGACAAAGATTAATTAATAGTTCATGTGTTGTTTTTTTTTTTTAATGTTTTAATAATTAGTTATAGGAGCAAAAGAATCACGACATCCATCTTTTGATTAAGATGTGTCAAGACTACACGATACTGCGGATAAGACACCCTTCCCCCTCCTCACGCCCAACCACTGCCATCGTAATGTTTTCGAAGGCAACGCCCCAACCCCACCCCCCCCGGGCCAAAAAAAAGGAACAGGTAACTAGAGGTGGGGGAGGTGTAACTAATGGAATAGCAGTAATAAATGAGGACATTCAAAGTCTAGAGCTCAAGATTTTGTCCATTTCTAAATGATGAGAGAATGTCTCCGTCTCTTTTAATCCCGATTGAAACATTAACGTGAGCACGTTATTTACGTGTTTAAGGATGGAAGCGGATGACAGCTTGGGAAATAAAAAAAAAGAACAAAACTAATCAAACTCCAAAATATAATGAACTGTTCCATTCCATTGCGAGGTTGGACGATGGAACAAAGTGTCGTTAGAGAGCTCCAGAGCCGGAAAATTTAGTTCTCAACTACATAGGCCAGGGGTCGGCAACCTTTTGAGACGGAAGCGCCAAAAGTTATAATTTACAATTTTCCCAGTTTTTAAAGTGCCACTAAAATTGTTGTTTCAATATTATGGTGTTTGATTAGGATTAGGTATATAAAATAATTTGCGCATGGAACTGGAAAGCCACAATTGGACATCTAAAGAGTCACAACTTGACATCGAAAGAGCCGCATGCGGCTCGCGAGCCGTAGGTTGTCGACCCTGCCATAAGCCAGTAGAAGGACGTGATGGCTCTTAAAGGCGCATGAAGAGCAGTGGCTCAATCAGTGAAGCCAAATTGGCGGTTTTCACGCACGTTTTTGGGCGTTTTTTTTTTAAATAAGCGGGAATTTCCACTTAGGTTCATGTAGTTAGTTTGGTTAAAAGTTAAACATTATATATATCAAATGAGTTGAATATTGATATATTTCATAAACAATCGGATCTAATAAACGTATTTTATTGATTGAACTTTATTCCTTTAAAAAAATGTTATTAGTGTAATTTTCGTCACAACCCAAAAAGCCCGCTAAGAGTCGTAATAGGTCAAGACGTCACTGGACCAATAAACCCAGACTGGAGTTCACAAAGTGATAAGCTGTCAGTGTGTGTGGTCATGTTCTGTCAATAATTTTGTATTTCTGTGTAGAGTTTTATCAATGATTATCAAAATCTAGCATAATCGTTGTGTCGGGAATAATGTGTACTTTAATTAAAATCATTAAACATATTCTAAGTCACGAATGATTCCAGTGTTAGAACAGGCGTACGAAATATTCGAATGATTCCAGTGTTAGAACAGGCGTACGAAATATTCGAATGATTCCAGTGTTAGAACAGGCATACGAAATTTTCGAATGATTCCAATGTTAGAACAGGCGTGCGAAATATTCGAATGATTCCAGTGTTAGAACAGGCGTACGAAATATTCGAATGATTCCAGTGTTAGAACAGGCCTACGAAATATTCGGGGGCCTTTTGACCAAAACCACTACAAAGGCCGCAGCTTTCAAACATTGTGCCCCAAATAATCTGTAGAAATTAGGGCCCTGTAACAGCCACCATCAGTTAAATCATTTTTTAACCCGTACCAAGTGTTAACATTACCCTTCGTTGTGGCGGACTAAATAAAATTCCTCTCATTGGCTCCTTAGAATTGGGAAGGGGGCAGTGGCGCAACCGGGGGTGGGCAGGGGGCTTGAGCCCCCCCCCAGACCAAATCATCATACATATTTGACTATACAAACTGTCTTTTTTCTATATGTGAGCCCCCCCCCAGCATTTTTTGCTGGTTGCACCACTGGAAGGGGGGGAGGGCCGGGGGGGGGCTACTAAGCCGCCCAATTAGTCTATCTATAAGGACGGGTACGGTCTTTATACAAAACTGTCCTAACAGTGACCTAATTTAAGACCATGAGTAAATGTCTCTGCGCAAAAATCTTCTTACCAAAAACAAATAAATATCTGTATTATAATTGTAAGATTGAATAAATAACTCTTTGACTTGAGAAAAATGTGTCAAATGTGCTTAATTAAGAGTTTAAATCTGAAGCATTGGTCAACAATCGGTCATTTATGCTAACCTACTGTGTGTCTTAATGGTCAGACATTTTAAAGAAAGGGAATCACCCCCCTCCCCCCCCTCCCTTTTGTATGTTCGTATTTTATTTTTTAATGTCCCGTAATAATCAATTACTCTCCCTTCCTGTTAGATATAGATGAACATTTAAATTTATCAGCATCATAAATGTTAGCTGATCAATTGAGCTAATACAGCCAGTAGTAAGTCACAGACGGTTTGTTTTTATAAATATTTTTCACTCATGACTCTTTGTGTCATTCTAAAAACTACACATTTTGGTCAATAAACTGGTCTTATATTTGATCATCTGTGTAGATACAGTTTGGTCATTAAAATCCTTCCCCTCCCCCCACATCCAACCACCCCCCCCCCGATCAAATCCCTATCATTATTAGTCCAGCTGTATCGACTCTGTTTGTCCAGCTGAAGTATTAGTGGCTGTGGGTGGGGGGGGGGCATGGTGTTGTGTAAACATTGTCCTAAGAAGACTGGTGGGGACAAGTGAGTCTCAAACTAGCAAACAAGTTAGAGACAGTTCATGATTTCATTTTTTTGTTACCAGCTTGTCCTTTTCTAAAGTATATTTATAATTATATAATATAAAGTCCAGTGATTTGTGAAAACTATCTGTATGGCTTTGTCTGCATGAAGTTTTGAATGTTAAGATCTTACTGTATCGTACCTGCCCAAGTAACTCTTACAAATAGCTGTTCAGACCATGCCTTAAAGCTGTTCCAGCTGTTTTATGCAAAAGGTTTTGACGATTTCTAAAGCTTGCCTAAATATCATGAATAAACTTGTTTACAATATCGAGAAATTATCGGAATTATACATCTTTCGCTGATGCAAATGATATATTTTGAAATTATGTCTAAATCCAACAAGATAACGTGTCATTCCACTTTTACTAAAATCTTAAAAGTCATTCAAATACTCTAACTTGTCGGTCTATTTATACACAAATGACGTATGTCGAAAATCCCACACAAAAAAAAATCTGACCTTGAAGTGTATCAATGCCATTTGGCTATCGTGCCAAATCTTAATTGGATGGGATGGCTACATTAAAACATATGATGACGTAATGTTGTTGAGGTGTTTCCATAATCTCTAAGCCCACAAAAAAACATCTCTTTTTAATCTCTACCCTCCTCTTTTAAATCGCATTCGCTACAGATCATCTTCTTTATTATCTATAACTGATCATTTCTTTCTCCCCATCCACACACACACACACACCCCACCCCCAATGTACTTGCTTTTTGTTTTCTATTGTTAATGTCAAAGCGTGCATGTTTTATTATCATTATCTTGTATATTCGATACCAAGTTGAATAATACCTTTTATTACAAATTATAAGATGAAAAAAATGATTTTTATTCCGTGTGTTTGTAAATGAATTATTTTTTTATCGTCAAAATTGTATCAACTTTTCTTTTTTTAACACATTTTTTTTTATTTTCAGTAAGTATGTTTAGAAATACTATTAAACAAATCAATTAGTAGATTCACTAACGTTTTTCGCATTACAAAACTATCAACAAAGTTAAAACCAGAAAAAGGGGGAGGGGAGGGAAACATGTAAACAAAATAATCTTTATTCCTTCGGTAAACCACTTGTATAGCCAGGTGCAACTGATAACACAATCTCAGCCAAAAGAATAATAAGGAAAAATAAAAAAAAACCCAACTCTTATTGCAAAGTGGCATCTATAAACGTGTTGGTTTTCTTGCCATGCATCTTCTCCCTGGCCACTTGACAACGGTTTCAGGTTCCAGCGGAGTTGCTGTTCCTTGATTCTTGAGAATGTTTTGTTATTTTTGTTGTTCATATTCGGATTTCTTGATAGATATGAAAGAGTGACGTTTGCCGCTGCTTCTTGTACAATACATATGGCGTTTGGTTACATACATACACACACACACACACACACACACATACATATGTATCACATATGGCGTTTGGTTACGCATATAACGGAAAGTAAAAAAAAACCCAGATATTGAAAGTAATAAACAGAAAAAGATATAGAGACAGAATGATAAATAAGGGAACAGTTTTAAAAATTATGGGCTTCCATTTCTCAGTCGATGTTTATTAAGATTTTGGTTTTTGCTTGTTAGAAAATATGGGAGGATGGACAAAAACAGACTGAGAGATAGAGAGGAAAAAAAAGAGAGAGAGAGCAAAGCAGGGAGAATGAAGAATAGGAGAATTTACATAAAATTTAGGCAGGTGCGAATTTAAGCCCTACATCGCGAAACAAGACCCCCACAGACCTACAAACATCCAGAAGAAAATGGAGATGGATCGGCCACTCACTAAGAAGGGAAGCCTCCAGAAGACATCACGAAAATGGCTCTGCAAGGCCAGAGAAAGGTTGGCCATCCAAAGGCCACTTGTAGAAGTTCTTGTGAACGAGGGTCGAAAAGTTCCAACCAAACATGAGGGAAGAACTGAAAAAGCCCCCCCCCCCAAAAAAAAAAAAAAAACGGACGGGGCTGGAGAGTGACTGCATATGCCCTTTGACTCGCAAGGAGTTCGGGGAATTCAGTCAGTCATCGTAGTTTTGAGCAGTTTTATTTTAAACCTTTATATGAATGGATCAAGATTACGTGTGTAGGGTTAGGGTTAGGGGTTAAGGTTAGGGTTAGGGGTGAGGATTAGGTTAAGGGTTAGGATTAGGGGTTAGGGCTAGAGGCTAGGTTTAGGGTTAGGGGTTAGGGGTTAGGGGTTAGGGGATAGTGTTAGGTTTAGGGGTTAGGGCTAGATTTAGGGTTAGGGGTTAGGGTTAGGTTAGGGTTAGGTAAGTTCAACTATATAGCTCTGTACGGCACACATATGTAAGAAATATTTTGATTTAAGAAGTACGGGGTTGGTGGTAAAAATATTTTACGTTATTTTTCTCTTTTTTAAATCCTAGTATTTGTAGTCCATCCAAGACCATCTAGAATGAAATGTGTACCTGACTTTAACTGTGGAAGTAAATACACCTGGGAGTCGCGCTAGGCCATACAAACCCCTTAGTATTGCCTTGGGGTAGATGAATCATACACCATGTCTGCCCCTGATGGCTCTGAAGGGAGGTTCACTACTTGTATGTAAGATTATATTTTACATGATGATCGGCAATTGATTATAGTGTTTATTATTGACAAACTAATATTTATACACGGACCATTTTAATGAAATAAAATTGTTGGTTTTGACTATGATTTGGATGAAATATGTTGTTCTTTTAATTGATTGAATTCATTTCGTTTACTCCCAATTAAAAGGGTTAGGTTGTTGTTGAGTTGTTGTTGAGTTGTTTGTGGAGTTGTTGTTGTATTGTTTGTTGAGTTTTTTGTTGAGTTGTTTGTTGAGTTGTTGTTGAGTTGTTTGTTGAGTTGTTGTTGAGTTGTTTGTTGAGTTGTTGTTGAATTGTTTGTTGAGTTGTTTGTTGAGTTGTTTGTTGAGTTGTTTGTTGAGTTGTTTGTTGAGTTGTTTGTTGAGTTGTTTGTTGAGTTGTTTGTTGAGTTGTTGTTGAGTTGTTTGTTGAGTTGTTTGTGGAGTTGTTGTTGAGTTGTTTGTTGAGTTGTTTGTTGAGTTGTTTGTTGAGTTGTTTGTTGAGTTGTTTGTTTGCTTTTACCTTAGAAAATATTCAAACTGAAATCTTAACAAAGATGTTTGTATTGAAAGAAATGACGTGCTACAGCAGGTTCTGCAGTTAATCTTGATGTTACCCAACCACCAGAATCTCGTCTACCACTTTATTTAATATAGGTCATTATATTGTTTTACCTCATCTGGATGTGGAATGAAACTCCTGGGGTGAGTAGAGTCACGGTCACCTTGACATATACAAACTCAAGCACAGCGATAGCACTCACTGACTATTAAACACGTCATGCAGCACCAAGGGTGGCATTTATAAATACACATGCAGCATTGAGGGTAGGGTAGCACTCATACATACACACATAGCACTGAGAGTAGCACTCATACATACACAAATAGCACTGAGAGTAGCACTCATACATACACAAATAGCACTGAGAGTAGCACTCATACATACACAAATAGCACTGAGAGTAGCACCCATGCATACACAAATAGCACTGAGAGTAGCACTGATGCATACACATGCAGCACTGAGAGTAGCACTCATGCATAGACAAATAGCACTGAGAGTAGCACTCATGCATACACATGCAGCACTGAGAGTAGCACTTATACATACACATACAGCACTGAGGGTAGCACTCATACATACACACATAGCACTGAGAGTAGCACTCATACATACACATACAGCACTGAGGGTATCACTCATACATACACAAATAGCACTGAGTGTAGCACTCATTCATACACAAATAGCACTGAGAGTAGCACTCATGCATACATAAATAGCACTGAGAGTAGCACTCATGCATACACATGCAGCACTGAGAGTAGCACTTATACATACACATACAGCACTGAGGGTAGCACTCATACATACACAAATAGCACTGAGGGTAGCACTCATACATACACATGCAGCACTGAGGGTAGCACTCATACATACACATGCAGCACTGAGGCTAGCACTCATACATACACATGCAGCACTGAGGGTAGCACTCATACATACACAAATAGCACTGAGGGTAGCACTCATACATACACATGCAGCACTGAGGGTAGCACTCATACATACACAAATAGCACTGATGGTAGCACTCATACATACACAAATAGCACTGAGGCTAGCACTCATACATACACAAATAGCACTGAGGGTAGCACTCATACATACACAAATGGCACTGAGGGTAGCACTCATACATACACAAATAGCACTGAGAATAGCACTCATACATACACAAATAGCACTGAGGCTAGCACTCATACATACACATGCAGCACTGAGGTGCACAGCATAAATACATAAATGGCACTGAGGGTAGCACTCATACATACACAAATAGCACTGAGAATAGCACTCATACATACACAAATAGCACTGAGGCTAGCACTCATACATACACATGCAGCACTGAGGGTAGCACTCATACATACACAAATAGCACTGAGGGTAGCACTCATACATACACAAATAGCACTGAGGGTAGCACTCATACATACACAAATAGCACTGAGGGTAGCACTCATACATACACATACAGCACTGAGGGTAGCACTCATACATACACAAATAGCACTGAGGGTAGCACTCATACATACACACATAGCACTGAGGGTAGCACTCATACATACACATACAGCACTGAGGGTAGCACTCATACATACACAAATAGCACTGAGGGTAGCACTCATACATACACACATAGCACTGAGAGTAGCACTCCTACATACACAAATAGCACTGAGAGTAGCACTCATACATACACATGCAGCACTGAGGGTAGCACTCATACATACACATGCAGCACTGAGGGTAGCACTCATACATACACAAATAGCACTGAGGGTAGCACTCATACATACACATGCAGCACTGAGGGTAGCACTCATACATACACAAATAGCACTGATGGTAGCACTCATACATACACAAATAGCACTGAGGCTAGCACTCATACATACACAAATAGCACTGAGGGTAGCACTCATACATACACAAATGGCACTGAGGGTAGCACTCATACATACACAAATAGCACTGAGAATAGCACTCATACATACACAAATAGCACTGAGGCTAGCACTCATACATACACATGCAGCACTGAGGGTAGCACTCATACATACACAAATGGCACTGAGGGTAGCACTCATACATACACAAATAGCACTGAGAATAGCACTCATACATACACAAATAGCACTGAGGCTAGCACTCATACATACACATGCAGCACTGAGGGTAGCACTCATACATACACAAATAGCACTGAGGGTAGCTCTCATACATACACAAATAGCACTGAGGGTAGCACTCATACATACACAAATAGCACTGAGGGTAGCACTCATACATACACATACAGCACTGAGGGTAGCACTCATACATACACAAATAGCACTGAGGGTAGCACTCATACATACACAAATAGCACTGAGGGTAGCACTCATACATACACATACAGCACTGAGGGTAGCACTCATACTTACACAAATAGCACTGAGGGTAGCACTCATACATACACACATAGCACTGAGAGTAGCACTCCTACATACACAAATAGCACTGAGAGTAGCACTCATACATACACATGCAGCACTGAGAGTAGCACTCATACATACACATGCAGCACTATGGCTAGCACTCATACATACACAAATAGCACTGATGGTAGCACTAATAGCACTGAGGCCAGCACTCTCTCACACACATGCAGCACGGAGGCTAGCACTCACTCACACACATACATAGATAGTGACTCACACACAGACTCCAACGGCAGATAGACGTTGACTTACTCGGATATAAAAAAAAAAAATATATATCATACTGAGCTAATCACAGCTATCTTAAGTTCACTCTGATTTTATGACGGCGTTGCGCGGCCAAAGAGATTGGACAATCTGACTTTACAACGAAATTACACATGTTTGTGCGCAACTTGACGGCGTGAAACATTTCTGCACCATGGTTTAAAGTGTGCGCGAGCATAAAGCCTAGAGGAAACACCGGTACGAAGTATATCCTGAAGGTGACCATGAAATGCTTGGCACCATAATGTTAAGATGAACGGTTGACCAGTGGACACTACTGTTCGTCACATGTACCAGGTTCTCGTAAATGATTCTCACTCTATTTGCAACTGATCCCCCGTAGAATAAATGTTGTTTGTTTGTTGGTATGCTTGTTTTAGTTTACAAAATTGATAACATTTTTTGTATCTTGAGATGAGGACACGATCAAATATCTAATAGCCATATCGTTTGGCAGGTGATGATCTGCTAAAGCACATTTATCGGTTCATTTTTATCTTATAAAGATCATCGATCGATTCATTTGATCTTCTAAAGATCATCGGCCGGTTCCTTTGATCTTCTAAAGATCATCGACCGGTTTATTTGATCTTCTAAAGATCATCGACAGGTTCGTTTGATCTTCTAAAGATCATCGACCGGTTTATTTGATCTTCTAAAGATCATCGATCGGTTCCTGTATGATCTGCTAAAGTTATCGGCCACTGCCTTTGATCATTGGGGAAAAGGTGTGGGTGGGTATTGGCGAGTCACGGCATGCAATAAAAGTATCGGGGGGGGGGGATCCGCCCTGGCTCAATTTCCACCATTCAGCAAACATCCTGAGGCGCTGGACACACAACTACCAACAGAGTGACCAGAGTTTCCAGCGAGAGAATGACAAGGGAGTGGGGTGGGGTGTGTGTGGTGGGGGCGGGGGGCGTGATCAACTTGAAACGGTGTCCAGTCGGGCTGAAATACTGGAGGCAACAGTTACCTGGATCTTGGCATTTGTAGACTTACACAGCCGTGCTGTTAACGGGCCGATTGATGTTCGAGGCCAGGCCCCGTTTGTTTTTCCTACGTAAGGTATAATGTTTTTTCGACACACAGTTCAGTTCTAATAGATAGTGGAGTCATGGAATGGTCATAGCGGAGGTGCTATAATGGAGTTACAGAGGTGTCAGTTGAGTCACAGTGGGTCATAGTTGAGTCATAATTTCAAAAAGAGTCACACACACAGAAATGCTTTGACGTCATTGTATTTTAAAACTCTTATCTAGTGGACGCCATGTCTAGATTATCGATTTGTATAAGTACTGTGTATATATACTGTGTATAGGTACTGTGTATATGTACTGTGTATTTATTTAAATTACTAGAAAAACTTAGTATAGCATATTGTGATCCTTAAAAAAAATATCAAACTTAAAAAATTTTATATCAAATTTTACCTCATTTTATTTCAAAAGTGTGTAAGTTACGTATGACGAATTATCCAGACTCCTGATAGACGTGAGCCTAACAGTTAAGACACAAAGTAACGCGCTTGCGACCCTACTTCCCCCCCCCCCACCTCATTCCAAACTCATCATACTTTGTGTCTATCCCATGCACTTCCTTTCTCATAAATCAATTCAATGCTTAATATCAGTCAGTGATCAGTGTTAATCAGTGAATAAGGCCAACTAGTAATTTAATATTTGTCAGTGTTTAGGATCAATCAATGATTAGTATCAAACAATGACTAGTTTAAATCATTAATTAGTGTCGACAATGGATCAGATTCAATCAGCCATCAATATTAATCAGTTATCGAGATTAGCAGTGGGTTAGTGTCAATCAGTGAATAAGATCATTAGTGATAATCGCAAATCAGTGATTATCGTCAATCAGTAATTAGTACCAATCAGTGATTAGTTAAAGCATGTATATTAATGTTCCCAGCTGTGAAACACACAGATACAAATACTTTTTTTGTTTGTTTGTTCTTTCTGCCTTTTTTAGATTTAACCAGAGTCTCAAACATCAAACAATAATTCTCCAACCTAGCCTGTATTGATGGCAGGTCAAACTTCAAACAATAATTCTCCAACCTAGCCTGTATTGATGGCAGGTCAAACAAAAATATCCGCCAGTAACGGCCATCTGGCCGGAATGATGTCAGCACGTGCTGACCAGTCCAGCAGATGGCATGGACAAAGAGACGTGCCAAGCAACAAATCTAGCCATGTAATTCGTTCCATTGGTGGGTTGAAAAAAAAACAAATAAATTGCATTGTTACTTGATACCAGTGGGAGACCCAACCACTGAGTCACCTTTGATAGACAGCTTATCGCATATTGCTGTTTATCAATATAATTTGTATTGACTAGCAGAACAGCATGCACTATAGTCAGAAACCAGTAACAAGTTGATAATATCCATATTTTATCTGCGTTGTATAGTTTAATTAAAATGTTATACCGTAGGTTATCGTTCTGTTTACTTAAAGAAATGTTTTTCATAACTTTGTTTACCGCTATAAGTAAAAACAAGCAATTAAGCCTGTTCCATTCTGGACACAGGACGTGTTAGCGCATTTTCATGTTATGTATCAGTACGTTTGTTAGCTTTCAGTAAATATTTGTTAATTTTGGAAATGTTTATAAATTCAATTGTGTAATGCATATATCTGTAAAAAAAATATTATAAAAACGTTTCTTTGTATTTAAAAAAAATTATTTTCTCTTAAATCTAACTACAAGTGGTTTGTGGTTACTGAAATAGGACTCATAATTGAAAACATTCGAAATTGTAGTCATTTAATCGTCCGAAATCTCCGTCAATTGTTGCATAGCTCTGATACTTTCAATTAAACTCAGAACACAAGCTTACTATTTCATTTGATGAGTTTCTTAATAAATCTTGGTGAAACTACGTGCTGCAGTATTTCGCACCAAATGAACGGGTTATTGAACGTACAAGGTGTATATATAATATATAAGCCCCTTAGGAGCCCTGAAGCCCGGCCCTCAGAGGTCCTATCGCGAAATGAACTTTTGATGTACACATGGCAGGCCAAGACCTACAAAATGATATATACATCATGGGTCTAGGACTTATAGTTGCTGAGATATAGCGCTCCTTTATTAATATAGCTTATATAGTAAAAAACGGCACTAAGGCCCCTTTTACGGCCCTGAGAGGTCAGATCGCGAAATGGAAAAAAGTCATTTCTTGGCAGGCCAAGACCTACAAAATGATATATACATCATGGGTCTAGGACTTACGGTTGTTGAGATCTAGGGTGATGACGGACAGACGGACAGACAGACAAAACGGGGACAAAAATGCTCTAAAAAAGTAAAGTTTCCTTATTCCTAAAGGGCCATCGGGGCAGATAAAGTGTTGAATTCATCTGTTTCTATAACCTCGGCATATGAAGGGATTGTGTGGTTAACACAACGCCCAGCCGCCTTTACTTCGCCAACTTAAAAGTCAGGTACCCATTTAAAGCTGGGTGGACTTGTGGGACGACTGTGCACCAGGTTTTCACCTTGAGATATTCCACGGGAATCACCGAGGATCGAACCCAGGACTCTCATGTCGACAGTCGAGTATCTACACCACTCGGCCATCCGTCCCGCACTACAATAAGTAACCTACAAACATAATGCATTAAACCGTGGATACTGAACGGAAACTTGTCCATGCATTACACTCCGATATGAACGATATGCAAACGTGAGCTGATGTGACGTATGTCAGTCAACAAACATTTTACTTGATCGAGGCTATACGATATACATAGGGCCCGATTTACAGAAAGGCCGATTAGGCCGTAGCCTAGGGCCCCGCAATATAAGAGGTCCCAAAATGTTGAGCAGTATACAAATATATATATATATATATATATATATATATATATATATATATATATTGGCAATATTTTATATTTCAAGCTGGGACACCCAAAATTTTTCCTGGCCAATAACACCTGAAATTATGTATCCGGCTCTGGATACACAGCCCATGTTATCTTTACCTTTCTTCAAGGTGGATCGCAGAAATCGAACATTTTTATTAGTGGGATTCAAATCGCAAAAAGTTTAGGAACAACTGTTGCGTCCAAAAAAAAAGTGAAAATTTAGAATGACGTTAATTTAAAGTCATTTGCAAGTGTTATATTTATGCACTCAAATTCATATGTTTTACAGTAAAATTTCGATAATATTCAATAGGGTAAAACAGACTGATTTCAACATTTATTTTATCCAGCGGCGTAGCGTGGGTATCGGCCGCCCAGGGTGGCAGACGATTTTGCCGCCCTCTCATTTAGGTATTTCAATTTAATCTATACATTTTTGCCGCCCCCCCCTAAAAAGTAATAAAAAGTGCCGCCCGGTGCGGACCGCACCCACCGCCCCCCAGGTACGCCACTGATTTTATCTATATCTAAATATATTACCTTAGCCGTTTATATTTATACATTCCCTCCTCGGGGGTCTTTTTTTCAAGGTATTTTATTTCTTAATTACCAAAAAAAAAAAATAAAAAAAAAATTCTTTCCTTTTGTGTGTGTGTGTTAGTTTTTGTGTTTTTTTTATTTAAAGAAGTAACTGGGTCAATAAAACAAAGTGAACTCAAATGACCATTCCGTCCATCAAATGTAAATCTTGTCTCGCCAGCCGGGCCACCTCCAAGTGAATAAAGAACGACCGCGGCAACAATTATGTGGTCGACTTATTTCCATACATCGAGACCGGTGGGGGGGGGGGGGGGGGGAGGAAGGGAGTTGGAGCGCTGCTGCGTGTTTGTACAATGGAGAGTTCGTCTACAAACAAACAAACAGGAGGGGGAGGGGAAGGGGGGAGGTGGTAAAAAAAAAAAAAAACCGGGCGAGTACTAATCCCTGCGTGGATCGATACTTGGTTTTATTGGTTTATGGTTTATGTCAACAAATGTAATCGCAGATGTTTTCTTATTGTATTCTAATTGACGATTATCGAAGATAAGAAAAGTATGTATCGGTCTAGCCCCCTACTCAATACCATACAGCGTATTATGGCTTTATATAACCTTTCCCCTCCCTTTCCATTGTAGCAAAATATTAAGTATGTAACAAAAATTAAAGCATGTAATGTAACCTAACAATAAGTAATCTTAGTTCAAACAGTTTTAATGAAGCAAGTTCCCATGATAAACTCGGATACCTGAAGCACTTGTTGAGTTTATATGAGATATACACAAATTTGGTTGCCAACTATTTTCTTGAAATGTTATCCATAAAATATATTTTAAAATATCTAGATTGAATTAAATACAAGTATATAGCAAATAAGCTAAAAAAAATTATCTCTACAAAACATCCAGATGGCAACCCTGCTTCTTAACTGTCCGAAACACCATTTTAGTAAATAAATATAAAGGAAGTGGTGTTTACTGTTATAAATATGTTATGGCTATTACTAAGATAGATTTATGCAGATGTGTAAAGAAAAGGAAAAGGACTATCAGTTGATAGATCGATAGAAACAGAATCGTTATGGGGCAGGGGCAAACTAGGGCCCACTATTACAAAAGGGCCCCCCACCATGACCCTCGCCACACTCAACCCCAATAGCACAAATTCAAAACGAAACAATGTCACGATGCAACAGATAATCTGATTTAGGCCCGCAGATGTGTTTGAGTGGTGCTGGGACTGTTTGTAGTTAAACATACATACATACATAAATACATACATACATACATACATATATACATACATACATACATAAATACATACATACATACATACATACATAAATACAAACATACAAACATACAAACATACAAACATACATACATACATACAAACAGAGAGACATACATACATACATACATAAATACATACAAACATACACACAGAGATACATAAATACATACACACAGAGAGACATACATACATACATAAATACATACAAACATACATACATACATACATACATACACACAGAGAGACATGCACACATACATACATGCATACATACATACATACATACACAAATGCATACAAACATACACATAGAGAGATATACATACATACATACATACATACATACATACATACATAAATACATACAAACATACACACAGAGAGACAAACATACATACATAAATACATACAAACATACACACAGAGAGACAAACATACATACATACATACATTCACACAGAGAGACATACATACATACATACATACATACACACAGAGAGACATACATACATACATACATAAATACATACATACATAAATAAATACATACATAAATACATACAAACATACATACATACATACATACATACACACAGAGAGACATACATACATACATACATACATACATACATACATAAATACATACATACATAAATACATACATACATACATACATACATAAATACATACATACATAAATACATACATACATACATACATAAATACATATATACATACATACATACACACACATACATACATACATACATACATACATACACACACATACACACTTATATCTGGAATGAAAAGTAAATCTAAACCTTCACCCCTTAGTTACACCCCCCCCCCCCGAGCTGAACGTGCAGGGGGTCTCACACCGTTACAGACCCCTATAGAACGAATCGATCAACGACCCTCCAACCGCCAAGAAGATAAGCACCAATGGCGATCAGATAAACGTTTCCCTGAATCGGACCACCGCAGCAAGAAAGTCTTTCAAAAAAATAGAAAGAAAAGAAAAGAAACCTCATTTGTTAAATAGAATTTTAGGTCCCCCCCCCCTTTCCCCCGTTTCCCGTACGCCATTTTTGCAAGTCAATAAAAAAATTACCGGAAGTGTCTTTCATCCCGCGTGACTCATCCTCACAGAATTATAGATAGGTGACGAAACGCTATAAAAGGGAGATAATCATGATTGACAATGCATAAAAAAAACCGTTTCTCCTTTTGAAGGAGATTTCTATTATAGGCACACACACGCGCGCGCGCACACACACACACGTATGCAAAGATGAGATAGAGTTTCTTCAGTCGCCTCCATAAAACGGCATTATATCTCTCTCGTAACATCCGGTCATTAGGTTTATTAACTCTGGAGAGACTTTTTTTGTCAGGCGCAGACAACTCCCCCCCCCCCCCATTACATTGGGTTTGATGTATTTCATTTTACCCAATAGATATTTACCTCATTTTATTTATTTTTTTAATTTTTTTTTTTTTTTTTTTTTGAGGAATGTAAAAGATTCTCAATTTTATAGAAATAGGGCGGCCACTGGTAAGCGATGGGCGGATAAGACGCCCGATTTCAGACAAACTCAGAGGCAAAAACGAAAAGTGCAAATGTATATATATATATATATATATGCTGAATATAAAATTGAATCTGTCACAAAGACAATCAGCTCGGCATGTTTCAATGGCCAGGGAGATCATTTTATTGGGGGCGGGGGAGGGGCAATTTATTTTTTTTATTATTTGGGTTTTTAATAATTCTCAAAATCATCAAAATGTTCATCTATTTATAAACTAATTTGTAAATAAATGAAATATTTAATTTAAAAAAAAGGTAATATTTTTTTTTTCAAATTCTCACTGACAGCGCTTTTCAGAATTGTCACAAGTTTCTAACAAACATCGCCAAAAAAAAAAAACAAAACCAGCCAAATACCAGCTAGATTTATAAAACTGTAAAGAAATGGCAATATTTATGCAATATAACAAATACATAGAGGACATTATAAAACCGCACAAACAGCTCGATATGTTGGCGGGGGGAAACCGCCAATCCACCAAACTCACCCCCCACCCACACACACACATACACCACAGCCCTACCCGAAATGACGCCCCTGGTGTTAACTGCAGTCTAATTACTTCCTTCAACAATGAGCTTAACCAACCATACACTCAAATTAGTCAGTGTAGTTCGAGCTAAAAAATGACCCACATGAAAGTCTAAATTCGCGGGCCGGCTGCACAATTATTTAATTGCTTCTTTCGGAAGGAATGTATTCACTTTTATTTGTTCTATGCAGAAGTATTGTTCTATTTATTATTTGGTCATTTCAGACTGAACGCCTTAAATTAACTATTGCTTGGTCCTTTCTTGGGAGCATACTAAATCATATCTGACCTTTGAGTGATCCTTGCACTCTGACCTTTGGTCTGATGTATTTAAAAAGAAAAAAGAGCTGACCGGCTTGCAGATTAAGCCGCAGGCGAAGTCAAAACAACAACTGCAACAACAACAACAGATTACATGACAAGTTGAAATAATTTCAGGGATTTCCCGAAATTCTCTTATCGCCTGCTGGCTCCAAGTTTTCTGCAGGGGGGAAAAAAAACATTTATGAAAAATAAAAACAAAAACATAAGAACAGGGGCGTGTCCTATTCCCATCATCCGCCATCAATCATTCGAGATGTTTCGATTCTTCCAACATGTCAGAGAAATAAATTCAACGACATGCAAAAAAAAAAAAGTACAAGAGGGTGGAGGGGGGGGGATAATGAATGAATAAAATAATGTATCATAATTGATGGGATAACATCTAGATAGACCTACATCTTAAAAGCTATTATTTATAGGTTGTGACAAGGAATTATGGGATGCGGCCGAATTCACAATGAAAACAAAGCAACAAAAATAATGTAAATGAATCTATTTCTTTTCCTCAAATCAATTTACATTCTGTCTGTCTGTCTGTCTGTCTATCCGTTTTTTTTTTGTAAGCCCTTCCGCAAATATCTAGCCTTCCCGTTTACATGACCGTTTTGACACTTGGGGCTCCCCCAGAAACTTGTCGGAAGGCCCAACATTTGTATTTGATACCATTTGTATCATAATAAAAACTTATTATTTTAAAGAGACGTGGCTTGACCTTAGGGCAGTCCCTCCCTACAGCCCCCACCCCCCAAACCTTTACGCTAAGCTTTCAATGCCATTATGCCCACTGTGCAATGCAACTTATATGGAATGATACAAACTGGTATTGCCGGAAAAAATTATTACACAGCCACAGACACAGCCACAGACACAGCCACAGACACAGCCACAGTCACAGACAGACACTGATACAGACACAACCACAGACACAGACAGAGACACAACCATGCCCACAGACACAACCACATGCATAGATCCAGTCACAACCACAGACACAGACACTTTTAATGGTCGTTAATGAGTGCTAAAAATGACACGCGTAAAACGGAGCAACGGCAGTGTTTACTACGTCACCGATGTGTGAGTACATCCATGTGTACAAGACTGCTCACGGCGGTCGACCGAAGCCTAACTGTCAACAGATTGACGGGAACAAAAACAGAAGATGCAGCGGATTATTTCTAGGGTTTCAGTGACTAGCGGTTGTTTTTGACAGCATCCATACTTCTGCAATATCACCCAATATGGCGGGTTCTTGTTCGACAAAATTCTTGTTACTTGTGGAATACAGATTAAGATCAATCCACGAATGGTGTTGTTGTTGTTGTTGTTTTTGTTGTTGGTGTTGTTGGTGTTGTTGTTGTTGGTGTTGGTGTTGTTGTTGGTGGTGTTGGTGTTGGTGTTGTTGTTGGTGTTGTTGGTGTTGGTGTTGTTGGTGTTGTTGGTGTTGGTGTTGTTGGTGTTGGTGTTGATGGTGTTGTTGTTGGTGTTGTTGTTGGTGTTGATGTTGTTGTTTTTGTTGTTGGTGTTGTTGGTGTTGGTGTTGTTGGTGTTGGTGTTGTTGTTGTTGGTGTTGGTGTTGTTATTGGTGGTGTTGGTGTTGGTGTTGTTGTTGGTGTTGTTGGTGTTGGTGTTGTTGGTGTTGTTGGTGTTGGTGTTGTTGGTGTTGTTGGTGTTGGTGTTGATGGTGTTGTTGTTGGTGTTGTTGTTGGTGTTGATGTTGTTGGGTGTTTGTTGGTGTTGTTGGTGTTGATGGTGTTGTTGGTGTTGCTGTTGGTGTTGATGGTGTTGTTGTTGGTGTTGTTGTTGGTGTTGGTGTTGTTGTTGGTGTTGATGCTGTTGGTGGTGTTGTTGTTGGTGTTGTTGGTGTTTGTGTTTGTGTTGTTGGTGTTGGTGTTGTTGGTGTTGGTGTTGTTGGTGTTGGTGTTGTTGGTGTTGGTGTTGATGTTGTTTTTGTTGTTGTTGGTGTTGTTGGTGTTGGTGTTGTTGGTATTGGTGTTGTTGGTGTTGTTGGTGTTGTTGGTGTTGTTGGTGTTGGTGGTGTTGTTGGTGTTGGTGTTGTTGGTGTTGGTGTTGTTGGTGTTGTTGGTGTTGGTGTTGTTGGTATTGTTGGTGTTGGTGTTGTTGGTGTTGGTGTTGGTGTTGTTAGTGTTGGTGTTGTTGGTGTTGGTGTTGGTGTTGGTGTTGTTGGTGTTGGTGTTGGTGGTGCTGGTGTTGTTGGTGTTGTTGGTGTTGTTTGTGTTGGTGTTGCTGGTGTTGGTGTTGGTGTTGTTGGTGTTGTTGGTGTTGATGGTGTTGTTGGTGTTGGTGTTGTTGGTGTTGGTGTTGTTGTTGTTGGTGTTGATGGTGTTGGTGTTGTTGGTGTTGGTGTTGGTGTTGGTGTTGTTGGTGTTGATGGTGTTGGTGCTGGTGTTGTTGGTGTTGGTGTTGTTGGTGTTGTTGGTGTTGGTGTTGTTGGTGTTGTTGGTGTTGGTGTTGTTGGTGTTGTTGGTGTTGGTGTTGGTGTTGTTGGTGTTGGTGGTGTTGGTGTTGATGGTGTTGGTATTGGTGTTGTTGGTGTTGGTGTTGGTGTTGTTGGTGTTTGTGTTGTTGGTGTTGTTGGTGTTGGTGTTGTTGGTGTTGGTGTTGGTGTTGTTGGTGTTGTTGGTGTTGGTGTTGGTGTTGTTGGTGTTTGTGTTGTTGGTGTTGTTGTTGTTGGTGTTGTTGTTGGTGTTGTTGTTGGTGTTGGTGTTGTTGGTGGGTTTTTTTTTTAAGACGAGCTACAAACGTATTGTATGAGATTGAACAACAGATGTCTCAATTAGTTGAATGATGAAGACATGCTCTGTTACAACTATGATTACAGATGATTACGTCGATCCATTCAGCGACGGACACACTGTCTCGTATAACGACGAACACAATGACTGGTAGAAGGATGGTATAGTGTCTTATGAGCGATTATCGGTGCACCAACATACAGACATTCATTCAAAGGCGTACCGTACTAGTTGAAGAACAAAAAATATGATAAAACATACTCATTTTTTTAATGGACACATACGATATTTAGCGTCATGTGTGTGTGTGTATATATATATATATATATATATATATATATATATATATATATTAAATAAAATCATTAAGTTTGAACTGTCGTGGTAAACTGTCGTATACAATACAATCGTCAACAAAAAATATTAACGAAGTAAAGGCGGCTGAGCGCTGTGCTAACCACACAATACCATTATATGCCAAGGTTACTGAAACAGATGAATTCTACACTTCATCTGGCCCGATTAACCCTTAAGGATTGAATAGAACGTGACTTCTTTAAAGACCGAAATCATGTTTTTTCTTTATTTTATTCAAAAGTGAATATTATGTCCAGAGAAAGATTTTTATTTTGTAAAACGTGATTCGAGTGACAGCAAAGGAAGCTGCGATTTTTTCATTTCAAGTGACACTGAAATATTTCTCTGTTTTAGTACAAGTTATTTATTTCGTCATTCAAAGTTGTTTTTTCGTATTTGTATTTATTCCCTTTGTTTTTTTTTTTAATAAGATGCTATTACGCCTTCAAGAATTATATTCACAATGCAATCGCAGCAGATTTAACGTTCTGTTTCTATATCTTCTTCCCGGCGGACATGCTGACTGAATCCTCCGTTAAAACCCAAAAATCTCTGAGCGTTACAGTCGCTATCAGAGGAACAAGTTGACAGCGAAAAGAGGGTGTGAGGGTGGGGCGAAAAGAGGGTGGGAGGGTGGTTGAATTTCTGCGAGAGTGATAAAGAATGTTTGTCAGCAAATTCATAAATGACTGCCTACGCTATAAACACACAGATACACACACACACATACACACAGACAAACATATATACATTCAGAAGCTCAATTGTTGAAGTTTTATTTTTTGAAGGGGGTATGGGGGGGGGGTGGTAAGGGAGGAAGTTGGAGGATGAACGCGCCCGCGAATACACAAGCGACAGGGGACTTAACTCCTTGCGTCCGATCTGGATTTCTCTGATACTCACTCCCAAAAGATGCGAATTAAGGGGAAGTAATAGAGTTTTTCCCCCCTCCCTTCGGATCTTCTACATTACTGGGTGAAGCTAGGCTGTGAAGTCAACTTGCGCAAGAAATACACATACACACCCACACACACGCACACACACGCACACACACCCACACACACGCACACACACAAACAAACAAAAACCAAAAGAAAAAAGAAATCTGGATTGAAGCTACTGGGAATAAATACTTAAATCGGTAGGCAACTAAATGGGTTTTTTTTGTTTAACTTCTTAACTATTGTCCTGTTGTTATTATTGTTGTTGTTATTTTTTCTACAACAGAAATCTTGTTGTTGGTTTTTTGATATTCTTATGTTTTGAAATTCTCGGGGACGATGTCTGTGTGTGTAAGACTTTGGAACTGATTGCGGTATGAAGATTGTCCCTGCAAGTCGCTGTAATGATGACATTAAAGCTTTCGATTAATACCATGATTGTAAAACAACCGTCGTAGTTTGAATATTAGTGTTGCGGTTTTTTGGTTTATCTCAAGATCTTTGGAAAGATGAGACATGTGAGTATTGTGTTTATGTGTGTGTGTGTGTGTTTGTGTGTGTTTATGTATTTCTGTATGTACGTACAGGGCCGGCTATTTGAGATATGAGGGCCTTAAAAATAAATCCAGATATTATATGTCAGTGCCTAATATTTAAGTATATTTGACAATAGCTCACTTTGAAAATAGCTCACTCTGACAATAGCTCACTCTGACAATAGCTCACTCTGACAATAGCTCACTCTGACAATAGCTCACTCTGAGAAAATCTTAAGGGGGTTCTGAAAAAAGTGAGGAGGGGGGGCTAAACTTGTATAGTTTATACGTACATCCTGCACTGTGTACGTGTCCACAGTAAGTGTGTATGATCGTGGAAGGGATCAACGGCCAGCCCGAGCACGGCCTCTGTGAGCTAATCTCCAGCCCGACCACGGCCTCTGTCAGCTAACCTCCAGCCCGTGACGAAAAAAGGGAATCCCCGTTGATCATAGCACAAAGACACAAAAGCTGAGCTTTTTATATATACCCAATCGCTGTACCTCATGGGGCTCTTAAGAGCCGGGGCTTCTGACATATATCTGAACTGAAGCCTCTCCCCCCCCCCCCGAAATTACAACAGCGGATCTGCTCTGGCCCGCCCATCGCGTATTTAGTCTTAGATGCCCATCATTTCGGTACCCGAACAATTTAATGACCGTGATTAGAGCGAGGACATCCGGTTGGGTTGTTTATATATTAGTTCATTTCCGCGGACCAATGGGATGATGGTTATGTCTGGGTGGAGAACGGATTCCCACCGCAAATCCTGTTTCTCAAAATATCTTGACCAATGACAATCGTTATATTATTATCAGACAGTTCTGTGATGATGGATGACGGTTTATTGAGGTTGATGTTTGGAGAGGGGCGAGATTGAGTGGCCCGGGGGTGGGGGTGGAGGGGAGGGAGGGGAGAGAGATATTTAGAATCTGATGCGCATTAAGTTAGAGGTAATGAATTAAAAAAATGTATACATTACACATGAACCTCAGGGAAAGATTGGCAAACTAACGAAACTGGATTTAAGATAGGACAGAAAAAAAGTAAATTTTTAAAATGCCACATTTTATAAAGTTTTATAAAAAGTAAAGTTCCCTTAAGCCCTAAAGGGCTCATCGGGGCAGATGAAGTGTAGAATTCATCTGTTTCTATAACCTCGACATATGTAAGGGATTGTGTGGTTAGCACAACGCCCAGCCGCCTTTACTCCCCCAACTAATGTCGGGTACCAATTTAAAGCTGGGTGGACTTGACGACTTTCACCAGGACCTGGAAAAATATTATGGTTCTTACTGAGATTCGAACCAGGGACCCTCAGGTCGACAGTCGAGCACTCTACACCGCACGACACCTCCCCCGTCCCTTCATAAAGTTTTATGACGATGCCAAGAAACTTTTAAAACAGACCTATTCCTCGCCTCAAGTCAATCGGGGTCTTTTCGATTCCCTAGTTGCCCGATTACAAATGCATGCATCAAACTATCACTGAAATGTTGACAATATGGATACAAATAGCTTAGCTAGCTAACAAGTAAAGACGTCTATCCAGATAGATAGAGAAGACATACACAGAGAGAAAAAAAGAAAGACAAACAGATAGATAGATAGATAGATAGATAAATAGATAGATAGATAGATAGATAGATAGATAGATAGATAGATAGATAGATAGATAGATAGATAGATAGATAGATAGATAACCATACACCGGGTAAAACAAAACAGATAGTGTTACAAGCGCTGAAGACAGTACAGAAAAAAGTAAACAATACCCAGTAAAAGATACTGCTAAAGACAGACTTTTTGTCTGTGTGAGCAAATGTTTTCATTAGTCTAAGTACATACCATCCAGTGGGCATAAAAGAGACTTGGAATCGTCGCATTATTTATTGCCCCTAACTCATAGCTTGAGTCACGCGCGCCACTCCGTTGACTTATATAGTCAAGTGCTGACACAGATAACTCAATGCAGTATTTTTGTTTTACTTATAACAGGCCTGGCCTACACCGTCAACAGTGGAAGTGAAATTTTGTGTGCTGCATTTCAAACTGCTTACATGAATGAGTACTATGGAGTAGTGCTTGGTATACAATCCATAGTCAAAATAAGTCTACTGAGCAGTAACTGTTGGTTTGGATAACCCCCGGGCTCAGATTTAGAGATATTTTTGGGGCTTTAAGCAAATGCACTGTTTAAGAATCTTCTATGGCATTACATTTTTTTTTTAAAAAAGCACTTTAAGTGGGAGGGGGGAGGGGGGTAGTCTTTTATAGATATTTCTGGGGACCTTTGTGGGGGCCCTTCAATAACATCTTTATTGTTTGGGAACAGTACTAAAAGCTGAGGGCCATAAAACAGCCCCGGCTTTGCGCGTGACCCAAACATTTTCAGAACCGCTGTGCTAATCAAACGTGCCTCCGTGCCGCCCCCCCCCCCATAGTTGAAGTCTCTGAATACTAACCCTAGTCTAAATGTGTTGCTTCTACTAATTTCAAAAGGAAACCTTTTCTTTTTTTTTTTTTGTTGATTATGCCAAAAAAAATTCAATACAATGTAGCATACAATTTACAAAAATAAATAATTCAAATCTTTGCGTGTCTTTTGTCCATCAAGAGAAGAAATTATGTACGAGTGACCAATATAAAATGGGGAGGGGATGGAGTGAACAAGTTTTAAGTTGTGGCAATGTGCGACTGATCGTGTGTTTGTCAACAAAAGTATTTTCATGGCAAATTGATTGCCTACGCTATAACCTAACGACTGACTATGTTCAAGGGGAGGCTAGTCAAGTGGAAACCAAAAAAAAAAGAAATAAATCGGGAAGATGTATTTTCTTTTACGAGAGTTAGTGTTCTTGAACTGAGCCCGGCTGTATTCATGGTTTGTTTAATAAGGCCTGTCATTAGGGTTAGCTACGCTTCGATTCATTGGCTGGTTAATGAGACGAGAGTTTTGAAGAAAAAAAATCAGAAATCCTCAAGCAACAGCTAATAAATAATAAGGTATGAAGCAATGTTTGAAATAAAATAACTGGTCGATCACAATTAGAAATGATTTCTAATTGTCCACAAAGTTGGAAGCGCAACTTAACCCGTTTATATGTTATCGGGGGAGGGGGGTTGGTTGAAGGAGTTTCCCCAGAAATATTTGGGGTTCTATGCAATGACGGAGATATTTGGGGTTCTATGCAATGACGGAGATATTTGGGGTTCTATGCAATGACGGAGATATTTGGGGTTCTATGCAATGACGGAGATATTTGGGGTTCTATGCAATGACGGAGATATTTGGGGTTCTATGCAATGACGGAGATATTTGGGGTTCTATGCAATGACGGAGATATTTGGGGTTCTATGCAATGACGGAGATATTTGGGGTTCTATACAATGATGGAGATATTTGGGGTTCTATGCAATGACGGAGATATTTGGGGTTCTATGCAATGACGGAGATATTTGGGGTTCTATGCAATGACGGAGATATTTGGGGGTCTGTTTAGAGAATTACATTTTATGATGATCTAGGCAAAGTCATCCAGAGATATTTGTGGGGCCTTTGTAGAGACTGTCAGAAATGGTTAGTGGCCCTAGTCGGGGCCCTCTTAGAATGATATTTAATACTAATTAATACTTGAATGGGGGCCCTGTTTCAGTGTGTGTGAGTGGAAGGGGGGGGGCTAAGCGACCTACTAGTTTTCTAGAAAAAAATATCTTCGAATTGATAAACGCGATAGTGTCGACATGGTCCTTGTATACCCCAACATTATGGTAATAAATGAAAAGCATTAAGACATGCATGGTAGTATTGTACGTTGATTTCATTGGTCATGTAGTGTTCGATAGTTTGTATAACGTCAATAGTTTGTATAACGTCAATAGTTTGTAACACGTCAATAGTTTTTATAATGCAATATAATATTCAAAAAAAAATTGGTTATTATTGCATCAAAATTACGACAGTGTAGATGTTTAGTAAAATTGTGTTACGTTTTTATTTGAGAACTTGAGTTGAAGTCGACACTGGCCGTACATAAACATGTATGTTATTTTCATTTTGTAATAGTGTAGCACCTAGATATGCCTACTGATGAACAATGTTACTATAACACAAGTATGGTCGGCTTTCACAATTTTTACTTTAACACATTCTGTATCTATACTTATAAGACGCATTTGTTGTCTGTCTGTCTGTCTGTTCCCTTATAACTCAAGATCCAGACAACCAAAAAACGTGAAATTTGTTACACATACACATAATTACATGGGGAAGGTTATAGGACAGGTTTCGTTTCATCTGGATGGGTAGTTTAATTGTAATAATTTTTTTTTTATTTTAGTATTTTACTATATTAAAGTAATCTCGACGGCGCCATAAATAAAATTCCTCTGTGACGTCATTTCCCAATGATCGAATAGAACTTGCGCGCTGGTGCTGTATTGTGTCTTTGTGCTGCAAAGAATTGTTGATGTTATTTCATGCTTCCCTATTTGTACAGCTTGAGGAAGTTAAAGGAATGAAGAAGGATTTTAGAAGAAGTGTGAAGCCATAATAATAAGTATTTATATATATATGTATATATATATATATAAATATATATATATATATATATATATATATATATATATATAGAGAGAGAGAGAGAGAGAGGGGGAGGGAGAGATAAAGAGAGAGAGAGGAGGCAGGGGGGGAGAGAGAGGAGAGGAGGGTAGGAGGGAGGGAGGGGAGAGAGGGAGGGAGGGGGTGGACAGGGGGAGAGAAGGAGGGGGAGAGAGGGAGGGAGATAGAAAGGAAGATGGGAGAGGGAGGGAGAGAGAAAGGGAAGGAAGGTAGGGAGAGAGGGTGTAGGGAGGAGAGAGAGGGTGGGGGAGAGGGAGAGAGAGAGGGTGGGAGAGAGGGAGAGAAAGAGTGAGGGGGGCAGGGAGGGAGAGAGGGAATGAGGGAGGGAGGAAGAGGGAGAGAGGTGGAGAGGGGAGGGGGGAGAAAGAAGGAAGGGAGAGAGGGGTTAGGGATGGAGAGAGAGGGGAGGGAAGGAGAGAGGGAGAGAGGATGGGAGAAATGGGAGGAAGAGATAAAGAGAGAGATGGGGCAGGGAGGGAGAGAGGTAAGGAGGAAGGGGAGAGAGGGAGGGAGGGGGGATGGACAGGGGGGAGAGAAGGAGGGGGAGAGGGTACTTGCAACTAGTAATATATATTCAGTCGGCTCCCAAGTCCAATTGGATCAAGCCGTGTTTGGTTATAAATGTGTTTAAAAATATGATGTCATTTTCTGGAAATCTTCAAAGAAGATGTCACAATGGACATATCTTAGAATGGTGACATCACTGCAACGATGTTGTGATTTTATGTTAGATCATTTATAAAACATTAGAAACTGAACAAAGATGTCCGCTGGGCTAAAAAAAAAAAGTGATACAAATGACATCTTTGTCCCTGTCTTAGCCGTAACTTACATCTGTTTTACTAATGTTTAAACAGGAAATCTTATGATTTTCTGTATATATTTTTACTGAGGCTGCAAGTAAAAGATGGATTAGCCCGTAAAGGGGTAAAAATTACTCATGGGCTGCCAAGATTTAATTTTCATCATCATAATAATAGCCTGCCACCCCTGTGTTGGTGTGGACTACCACCACCGGCAGATCTCAATCTCTTCTTCGCGATTTATTCTTTGTCAGGAAGTTGGCAGGTTGTTTCAAAAAAATTTCTTCGGAAGCAGCTATTGGCTAAAATCTAGATTTTTACGATGGTGGTTTTTGGACTTCCCCCCAGGACTCTGTCCCCATAACGTTGCTTAGATTACTACTAGGTTTTCACTAAAAACTGTTTTTGCACGCTTAGTTGTAAAGGTAAATGATACTCAATATTCTTTAGTTAAATTTGATCAAAAGAGTATATAATTAGTTTCAAACTGTTCACTGTTACTTCAAAGGCAAAACGCATTGAATCAAGTATGTTTAGACTTAAGGTAAGAGTATCGTACTGCTGTAAGTAGGTCACGACTAATGGGGCTTAATACTCGGTAGCTCGTGGTCTGATGTTTTCTTTGTCCTGGTTGTATTGGTTATTTACATTTTACATGAACATAGAGCTCCGCCATTACTACCCGTACAGGAAGGATGCTGGGATTGGAACTAAGATGTTGCGACTGGGAATCGCTATCAGACGACCGGAAGTCGGCTCAATAGAACAATGTTGTCTCCGACAGTGGGAGTTTTGTTTGTATCTTGCTGACATTTGTCTGAAGTGTTTGAGTCATTATTGTCTCCGTATGTTTATTTAGTTTCTGTGTTTATTTAGTTTGTACATGTACTTACTTTATGTGTTTAATTAGTTTGTGTGTTTACTTAGTTTGTGTGTTTACTTAGTTTTTGTGTTTATTTAGTTTGTGTGTTTAATTAGTTTGTGTATTTACTTTGTTTGTGTGTTTACTTAGTTTGTGTGTTTACTTAGTTTGTGTGTTTACTTAGTTTGTGTGTTTACTTAGTTTATGTGTTTATTTAGTTTGTGTGTTTATTTAGTTTGTGTGTTTACTTAGTTTTGTGTTTTTTTAGTTTGTGTGTTTATTTAGTGTGTGTATTTACTTAGTTTTTGTGTTTACTTAGTTTGTGTGTTTACTTAGTTTGTGTGTTTACTTAGTTTTTGTGTTTATTTAGTTTGTGCGTTTTTTTAGTTTGTGTTTTTATTTAGTTTCTGTGTTTATTTAGTTTGTGTGTTTACTTGGTTTGTTTATTTTGAGTGTGTGTTAAATTCTTTGCGTTTATATATTTGTTGTTATTGTTTATATTGCTGAGTGGGTGTCCGGTCATCACCTATCGTTTCTTTAACATGTTCATAGCCAGGAACGCCGAGGGGTGGGGCAGAGGGGTCATTTCCACGGGGCCCGCACCTGTAAGAGGGCCCGACCGCCTCGACCATGTCAATTTTTCATGACTTATTGTTTGTTAAGGGGCCAGCAATGATGTCCTGCCCTGGGGCCCGTGCTGGATCTCGGCGCCACTGTTCATAGCGTGAAATTGTATTTAGTTTGATACTTACTGGCATTTACATTCAACGGACATGGCCGTTTGTTTACTTTGATAAATAGTCAGTAAATAGTTAGCTATATCAGCAGATTATTAGGTAGATAGATAACCAGATGTTAGCTAAGTAGGTGTTATTTATGTTGGTATGTATATATGTAGACAAACTGGCAGATATACAAAAAGATTAATAGATTGAGAGGCAAACCGACAGACTGATAGACGGAAAGATAGATAGATAGATAGATAGATCACATTTCTATTGGCCACATTTTCCCTGGACCACACATTCCCTTGACCACACATTTCCTTGACCACACATTCCCTGGACCACATATTCCCGGAGCACTCATTCACGACTGTGAACAACTACTCAAATAAACGTGTCTCATGTGACCTATGTAAAGCAAACCTGACATTTGAACTCTTTTAATTAATCAAGGGGGGGGAGAGAAGATGGAGTGCTGTTGGTACTCACAGTTCTGTTTTGTCCTTGACATCGTAAACATTTTTTTTTTTTTGGTCTGTACTTAGTTAAGTGTGTGTGTATGTATGTGTGTGTGGAAACACACATTTTAATGAGATTTAATGACTGACTATAATACTTGTGTCAACACTGGTGTCAAAGGTCATTTCATAGGTGTGAGTTTCAAAGGATTGGGGGGTGGGCAACAAAATAGTAAAATAGTAACCAATCTTTTTTTTTTGTTCTTTTTTTTAATGCTAGTAAGTTTGTTTAATCTAAAACTGTCTATTATCTGAAGTGTTGGGCTGTTTATTGTATAGACACTATAATCCACCATTTTGAGGGTTTTACGAAGTGCCTTTCTGTAGCCGTGAATGCACCGGAAGTCGTTGGCAGGTGACATTCGCAATGCGCAGCGATCAACCCTGAGATCTTAACCACCCCCACACACACAAACACACACAAACCGCTGCGTTTTCTGCGTTGCCACGCGCCATGCGGCAGTCGTCTGGAAACCGTGTGACGTCACGAATCAATCTTAAATAACACAGACTCGCATCTATTTTAAAAAAAAAACGCGCTGTAAACAATGGATGACTTGACGACACCCAATCAATTACTAAAACAATGTAATTTTTAAAAAAAATATTTGTTTTATTGTGAAAAAAAAATATTTAAATTTAAAGAGAAAAAGTGAATTATAATCGTGGTGAAAAAAAAAATAATAATAATGCAGTAGGTCACAGAAATATCCATTTATGAAACATTTAAGTATTAGACAGTGTTTAAATAGACAAATACTAAGACTAAGTGCCTAAGGCATTAGGGTATTCAAGTATTTTGGTTAATACTATAAATAGCTGCTTCTCGCCCACTGATACAAACTGATAAAATAATATGTTAACAGTTGCTTGCCCTACACCGCACGATCATCCAAGCCCTATGAACAAATCCGAACCCTTCCACCTCCACCCCCTCCCTCCCCCCACCCATGAACCAATCATCCTACACATTTATTTTCAAGTTTAATACTTCGTACGTTACATATAATTTCCCCACCAAGATAACCTCAAACCCAACGTCTCTATAAAACTGTCTGTAAATGTAATTAGATTTGTCGACTGTTCAAGATATAACTCGGTGTACTTTTAAAATTCCTACTGTCAATAACATCGTCAGACAACAACATTATCACACTTGGATGTGATATTTCTGTCAGGAATAAGAAATGAAGATGTTTATTCATATTTTTTTTATGTTTGATGCCCGAACAATAAATTAATCAGAAAGTTTAAATATAAAAATCAGTTCCAGCAAGAGCCGTACGACTTGCATAAGAGACCCACACGTAAGTCAATTTACGGTCTGAGTGATCTTAATAGAATTACTGACCTCACCCTGACCTTCCACCCCTAACCCCGTGTGAACCAGAGTTGGGGGTGACTTGGGCAAGTAAAACGAGTGATACATTCATGGTCCAATTAATGCGGCATTTGCCATTGCCAACCGCCTACCCGGTAGGAGACAGTACACAGATTTAGTATTTGCTTTTTAGACATTTTAGCGAAACACTGTTAATTAAGATTCCACTAGTTCAGTTCCACTAGTTCAGTTCCGCTAGTTTAGTTCCGCTAGTTTAGTTCCACTGATTGACAATATATACATAACATTCAGGCCTGAAATTATTTTTTCTTATCATTGGCTGACTTTTGTGGTCTGGCTTAGATCTATGTCGGGAGGAACAACGACGATGGGAAGAATAAATGCATCGTTTGATGATCTTTTATAGTGGATTATGTATCTAATTAAGTATTAACAATCAGCCTATGGCTGTAACCGTAGAGGTCTGATGGTCAGTGATAGATAAACAGAGTGTGGCCAGGGGAAAGGTGAACTTTTGTGAACCGTGGACCATAATTGGTTTTGCCAGAAGAGTTGGACCAAAAGCATGTGTCGGCTATGTATGTGTTCAGTTGATCTATCAGAAATTAAACGCAAGCGTCGTTGATGTGGACGGACGGAGGGGGTGCCGGAGAACGGGTCAGATGAAACAATCTAACGGCCCATACTTGCCCGTGGGCCGACATTGGCCCATGTCGGCTATTATTGTATCTTACAAGGTTTGATAAAAAATTAATAGGTAAATAAGTAGGGCTTTTTAAACGACGAAGAAAATAACGTCAATCACAACAAGATTGCCAAAACTAATACGAGAAAACTAAACAGAAGGTGCGCATAAGCCATGAAAGAAAAGCTAAAGCTATATATATAAACATTTTAAAAAAAGGTTCCCTTTTACCTTAAAGGTCATGAGGGCTGATAGCCTAAAGTGTGTTTCTATAACCTCGGCATATGAAGACACTGTGTGGTTAACACAACGCCCAGCCGACTTTACTTCCCCAACTTAAGTCAGGTACCCATTTAAAGCTCGGTGGACTTGTGGGACAACTTTGCGCCGAATTTCCCCTCGAAAAAACTCCATGGGTCTCACCAAGGATCGAACCCGTGACTCTGCGGTCAACAGTCGAGCATCTACACCACTCGACCATCCGTCCCTCCCCCCAACTTAAGACAGGGATCCATTTAAACCTGGGTGGATTTGTGGGATTTTCACTAGGATCTGGGAAAACTCCCATGGTTATCACCGAGGATCGAACCCAAGAGTCTCAGGTCGACAGTCGAGCATCTACACCACTCGGCCGTATGTCACTCAAACTAGAAGAATAAACTTACCGTCGGTGGGCAGTAGCGTGTTGGCGATTCTCTCCTGACATGACTCGTTCTGTGCAGAGATGAACTCGGAGAAATGGGACTTGAGAAATGACTCCGCCATGACTCTGTCTTTAACGTTTTATGTACTGATATCCGGCTCACTTGACAATATCCGAACCGATACAAAATCAGTTATCGAATAACCAGTGTCCAACTTTATTATTGTCTTGAGATCGTAGCTCGGTGTCAGTTTATCAAGGTCATTTTCAATTTTGAATATATTGTTTTTATTCAGTGGAAGTCAGTGGAAATGTAGCAGGTTGAATGCATTCCCTCAGGTAGTATCAGGTGTTATGCACATAAAATATAAAACCACACAATGAGAGTTTGAACAAATGTATCCCCTGTATGATGATAAATGTGGGGTAAATCTAATTTACTGTGGATTACAGTTTGATATCTGTCATCATGTGATACAATGAAGTGGCAGGATTTTTTTTGGTGATATATCTTGAAGATAAAATCCTTCATCTCAGTCTTGATTGACATCCAGATCACTAAAACAGAAGAGCATTGAAATTACATTATTACTTGTAAAAGGAAGACACATAGTTAAACGAAACAGTCTCAAATATAGATGTTGATTTGAAATCAATCCGATTTTGTTAATTTTTAATGTCAACATTTTTTAGCGAGTTTCAGACATTCATTATTGAGATTGGTATAACATATGGTACTTTAGTTTACTTGTATAACATATGGTCTGATAGTTTGCTTGTATAACAGCATCGAAAAAACAATTATCTAGGTCAACTCTGTTTTAGAATTTGTTATAACGGAAAGTGAAATTTCCCCTTTTTTTTTTACTTTAGATCAGGTAATTATGCCTTGCTGTGTTATATTATTAACTACCTCCACGGGCAGAGACCGACGTGAAAATTACATGGAGGTTCATTTCAAGGCCGAATTATCAACATTAAAAAAAATATTTAAAAATCAAAATAAAGTGAAAGCTTTTTGATGTTTTCGTTTTTTTTTCTCTGTAATGGCGTATTGAATGATTGGTTTTGTGTAATTATAATTATTTTATATTATACAGGAAAATGTTTTGATGAGACGACAAACAGATTGGAAGATACATATCTGGAGCGATGATTGATACGTAGATTTATGTGATAAGAAATAAAAAAAATAATAGCGGCGAGATAGATCTCTTTGTCGAATTGAGTGTCAAAGATGTACAGCTAAATAGCTAGTAGCATGGACAGATATTAATAAGATATCCAGATGAATACAGGAAGGTGTATTAAAAAGATGAGGAAAGAAAGATGCATACGTTACTAATGACGAGGAAGATATAGTTTTTGGAAGATAGATACATTGCTCATGGCGAGGAAGATATAGTTTGGGGAAGACAGACACATTGCTAATGGCGAGGAAGATATAGTCTGGGGAAGACAGACACATTGCTAATGGCGAGAAAGATATAGTCTGGGGAAGACAGATACATTGCTCATGGCGAGGAAGATATAGTCTGGGGAAGACAGACACATTGCTAATGGCGAGAAAGATATAGTCTGGGGAAGACAGATACATTGCTCATGGCGAGGAAGATATAGTCTGGGGAAGACAGATACATTGCTAATGGCAAGAAAGATATAGTTTGGGGAAGATAGATACATTGCTCATGGCAAGGAAGATATAGTTTGGGGAAGACAGGTACATTGCTAATGGCAAGGAAAATATAGTTTGGGGAAGACAGAAACATTGCTAATGGCGAGGAAATCTAGTTTTAGGTACTTAGATACATTGTTATAGATAAGTTTGAACACAGAAGGAAAGATAAACTGCCATTGGCATTCAAAGTTGTACAAATAAAAAAACAGTTCATATGTTCACATTCTTGTATTTAGATTTTCAATGAACCAAAGAAGATAGTATAAATAGTTATCTCACGATCTGTTGCATTAGAAGGGGAGAGAATACATAATTATACCCCCCCCCCCTTTTTTTTTCCTTTTTATCTTCCAGCTAATCTGAAAAAAACATTATCCAATCAATAATTTGCTTTATATCCACGCTCAGCTAATCCCCCCCCCCCCAAACCCCAAAGCAAATACATTATCCATCCGTTTTCTAAGAAACAGAATGTTGGACATGTGAGGACTTACAAGATTGGATTATTGCGCCGTATTTTGTATGCGTGGATTCTTTATAAAGTGGCGGAGAGTTACTCCCCCCCCCCCTCCCCGTTCATTGATGTTTACTGCTGTTGACAAAATAAAACATGATTATTGACAGCGTTACGTGTTGAGGGCTGGGCAGGATGTGTTTACGTGTTGAGGGCTGGGCAGGATGTGTTTACGTGTTGAGGGCGGGGCAGGATGTGTTTACGTGTTGAGGGCGGGGCAGGATGTGTTTACGTTTGGGGCAATAAAGTTCGAAATAAACATTCCCGCGTGTTGTAAAAAACAAAAACGCGAAGCAATGATTTTATTGTTTAGATGCTATAAGTAAAGTACCCCCCTCCTTCCCATGCGTTGACGTCACAATAGCATTTTATTGACAGCTGTGTAGAGAGGATTACTTTTGTCACATAGAGAATAGAAAACCACTAGCTGTACAATTGTCTAGTGCAGTTCTTTCAAAAACACATGTTAGCTATGTGCTTGAAATCGCTAGACATTAATAGGTGACTGGAACATCCTGGGATCGCTAGGGATCTTGACATTGATAGGTGACTGGAACATCCTGGGATCGCTAGGGATCTAGACATAGATAGGTGACTGTAACATCCTGGGATCGCTAGGGATCTTGACATTGATAGGTGACTGGAACATCCTCGGATCGCTAGGGATCTAGACATAGATAGGTGACTGGAACATCCTGGGATCGCTAGGGATCTAGACATAGATAGGTGACTGGGGCTCCTTGGATTTGAACCCGTGGCCTACAGTGTGCTGATCTGTAAGTTCTCTAAGATGTTATCAACCACAAGTGGTGCGGTTTTTATAATTTTATTGTTCATCTCCATCATGGCCGATAGTGCAAGAACCCGTAACGCCCCCCTAGCATGTCTATACGACTGTCTACCATACCGCCACACAGCCACTACCATACCGCCACACAGCCACTACCATACCGCCACACAGCCACTACCATACCGCCACACAGCCACTACCATACCGCCACACAGCCACTCAGATTCTCAATGAACCAAAGAAACATGTGGAAGAAAAAAACGTCTCTCGCGAACTGTCGCATTAGTAGGTGAGGGAATATATAATTATACATTTTTCCTTGTTTATTACAGCGAGCAGCGCAGCAAAGATGTTTACTGTTTATATGATACAAATGTTCTCTATGGCTATTACGCCACTCAACACTCCCATGCCTTGACGCCACTCCATACTTCCATGGATTGACCCACTCAATACTCCCATGCCATGACGCCACTCCATACTTCCATGGAGTGACGCCACTCAACACTCCCATGCCATGACGCCACTCCATATTCCAAAGCTGTGACGCCACACCATGCTCTCGTGCAATTACGCCACTCCAAACTCCCAAGCCATGTCACCACTCCACCATCGTATTTAAGTCAGTGGTGGGTGACCGGTACATGGACTATAATGATGAGTTCCAGACAAATGGAACAATTTTAATCAAAGAAAGTGTAGTATCTTCTATTGGATGACAGTTTTCGTACCACGCCTTGCCATTATTCCCTTTTGAGTTTTTTTTTTTTTTGGTGGATTTCAACGTAAGTATTTGAAGAGGTGAACAGGTGAATTTATCCCTTTATTCAAGCTTAGATGGAACCCTTCCCCCCTCCCCTCAAACAAATAACAATGAAAGAGAGAACATAATGTTAAAACTAATATGATGGATAGCTTGACACATGTGTCTACGCTTAAATCAATTTATTGATTGATTTTAAATAACATATAGTCAAAGATGCATCCTTTATCACTGCACCACCGAACAGATCCTTCAAGTTCCCAAGGATGAGTGAGTCGAGAGGGACAAAAAATCTGATCCATGTAACGGTCTAATAGGATCGGCGTCACGTGGCCAACGAGTTGGAATGAAAAGTTCTACAGTCATCGTGACTGGACATTTAGAGTCATGACCGATCAGGACTTCCACTCAAAGACGTAGGACCGCTAAATGGAAGCTAGCTTTACATTGCGTGACCTATATTGGCGACATCATCAATAACACTGTCCATGGGTTTAAAATAAAACCACCGCCTAAATGGCAGAAAGTAGAAATTTAAAAAAAAAAACAATACGAAATGGCTTTTTATCCTGACGAGTGGCGGGTTGGGGCAGCTGCATAGGGTGCCAAATATTGGTATGGGCGCCGACAGAACCATGATAAATGTTTGTGCACTTTTCAGATTGGGAAGAGGGAGCCAACAAAGGCGCCGCAATAGCTAGCTACGTCTCACAGGGCGCCACAATAGCTAGCTACTTCTCACAGGGCGCCACAATAGCTAGCTACGTCTCACAGGGCGCCACAATAGCTAGCTACTTCTCACAGGGCGCCACAATAGCTAGCTACGTCTCACAGGGCGCCACAATAGCTAGCTACGTCTCACAAGGCGCCGAAATAGCTCGCTACATCTCACAGGGATCCACAATAGCTAGCTACTTCTCGGATCAGGACTTTGATTCCCTTAACAGGATCAAAGCCATATTATTTAAGGCTATCTACATACTGGCCTGGACAAACTGGCCTCAAAAGAGTGGTCTCGATAGACTGCCCTCAACAGAGTGGTCTCGATAGACTGCCCTCAACAGAGTGTTCTCGATAGACTGCCCTCAACAGAGTGGTCTCGATAGACTGGCCTCAAAAGAGTGGTCTCGATAGACTGGCTTGGCCAAACTCTGAAACTTCGACCCCTCTGACACTTTACCCTTTAAAAAGGGGGCCCAACTGCTATGCAGCGAAATAGAAGAAATAGAATACATTTCCAAATGAACCTGACACAGAGGCCCGTGGACCCCTGACATATGTTATGGGTACCCCATTTGTGGCGACCATGCCCTTAAAAATAAAGCCAAGTCGACGAACTGAAATCTAATCTCCAATGCACATTTACAAATAATAACAACAATAACAAGGGGAATGTATCGTGGGTAGACTAGAGACATTTGGCTGATGGTTTCGACCGACATCTTTGTTATTGTATTTTTTCCTTTTGTTGCCATGGTTACTACAGCATCACGTCCTGATGGTTGACCATCGATGGACTTAGTTGCCAAAATAAATTTGTCAAGAATCACGCGGTACACAAACTGCCTAGCCTAAACTTTAGTAAAAAAAAAAAAATATATATATATATATATATATATATATATATATATATAATTTAAAAAAATAAGTAAAATTACAACAATAAACTGGTCTATGAACTAGAAAAAGACCAATCCTATTAGAATAGGCCAGAGTTCGATAGAAGCTAAACTTCTGGCTATGTTTATATAGTCAATATTAATCAATAATACTTTGAAGAGCCGCATCAAAGACGTTGTTAATTCATTAGTACATTTGAATAAATAATTACACAATGAAACACAGTGACGTTCTTTGTGAGCAACATATATGCAGAAGAGTGAGTGTGGTTTTAGGACCCCTTAACACAATTTGCATATACCAGCGGGTGGGTTAACTTTTTTAAAATCTGCGGCCCGCATTGGGCTCTTTTTAGCGTTACTGAACCAAGGGCAGAGTGATTAAATGAAAGTAAGTTTAAAGTAAACGTCATTTGAAAGTGAGTTGAAAGTAAACGTCATTTGAAAGTAAGTTTAAAGTAAACGTCAATTGAAAGTGAGTTTAAAGTAAACGTCAATTGAAAGTAAGTTTAAAGTAAACGTCATTTATGTAAAAGAGAGCAGGGGAGTAAAGCCGGGACCAGATCCAAAAAGACGAACGGCCTTTGGCTCGGCCAAATAATATACCCTAAGAAGCACCAATAATAATATAGCAATGTAGCCAGTTTCGTGGGGACAAGAACCACCCCCTCTACTTATAGATCAGTTATGGAACCATTCAAGAAGGAAGCAGGGAGTGAGGTGTGACAGTGTCATCTTTGAACAACTGTCATAAAACATCAGTTATAGGACTAGTCAGTAGTCATCAATCAATTGTATTTCATGTTAACAACCAATTTTTCCGGTTTAAAAAGAAAAAAAAAAGAGAAGTAGAACCCATAAACTAAACGAGACAATGCGGATCAGGTTCCGTCCTGTTTTCCTCTCCTGAAAACTTTCTCTTCCCGCCAATTTTGAGACGTCACGCAAGTCAGACGTGACCTCCTTCAGAGGAACAGAGGTGGACAAAAAGAAAAAAAGAAAGTGGAAAGCGTTTTGATATTTCCTGGAATTTTCCCTCCAGAGAATCGAACATGGTGGGTCTAGGATCTGAATCGATGGAAAATTTTGAAATGTTGTCCAAATTTTTGTTTTAAATGGAAGAAGCGAAAAGAGAAAAATTAAATAATGAAAATTTGGAATGATGATTGGTGTGATTCCCTTGATAAAAGTGAGCAATTTCTTTCTTTGACAGACAGCGGGCATTGTATTCACTCTGTCAGAGCACAGTCCCCTTACTCCATCACACACTGTCTACATGTCGTGAGATCACGTCTATATCTCGGTCACTCTGACCTTTCCAATGCTGAAATCGACCTCTGACCTTTTGGGGGGAAAGTTCCTCCCAATTGAAGACGACGGAGTTGATGACCGCAACGGTTGGTAGCTTCGAGTCCCGACATGCCACGCACACTGCATTGTGGACATTTACTCTATCCAAGCAGGCAGAACCATCACAACAAGCGTTCAAAAAATAATTAATCGAAACTGATACCACCCTTCTCTCTCTCCCCCCCCCCATCCCGTCGGGATAGGTACTTTTGGACTATTGCCCCTCAGACAACTACGTAATCGACAGCCTATTACTATCAAAATCTCTGAAGACAGGTGTACTTTAAAACCAAGAGAATGATTCAATGGTTGATTGTCAAGAAATCCTATTAAGTTTTAGTTCTCTTTTTGATTCAAGACAAACAGGGGGTCAGGTCATCTGGAGTATTATGGGATGGTATATAGACAAACAAGGCGTGAGGTCATCTGGAGTATTATGGGCTGGCATATAGACAAGCAAGGGGTGAGCTCATCTGGAGTATTATGGGATGGCATATAGACAAACAAGGGGTGAGGTCATCTGGAGTATTATGGGATGGCATAAAGACAAACAAGGGGTGAGGTCATCTGTAATATTATGGGATGGGATATAGACAAATAAGGGGTGAGCTCATCTGGAGTATTATGGGTAGGGTTCGAAAATTACGCGTAAGATTGGCGCGCGTAATTTACGCCAAAATTACGCGTGTCATTAATGCCCAATTACTTGAAAATGTATGTTCCTTTTGTTGCTCACGCTCACTGATTGCTAGTAGGTGTATTTTTAATAATGTTTTCAAATGTTTTTACTTGTAATTTACCGGTCATACTAATTTGCCCCGTCCTCCACGTATTTCGTCGTGTACTGACTGCATCAGTGGCGGCCATCTTTGGCTGAGTAATACCGTCTAATACGATCGACGGGTGCAATGCGGCGCGAAATACGGCCACCGTGGTTACTGAACTCAGCAAAAGACGGCACACGCGATCGACGCTAGTGCAATCTGCAGCGAAATACAGACGACGTGGGTGCAATACGCAGCGTAATACGGCCGACGCGATCGACGGAAGCACTAAACACAGTAAAATGTTTTCTATACGTTTCATGACATTTGGAACATATATTGTTATAGATAATGTTTAAAAAGAAATTGGGGTTTTCCAGATTACAATAAAAAAAACTTCATTTCAGGGGAAAATGTTTTCTATACGTTTCATGACATTTGGAACATATAAAGGTAATGTTTAAAAATTATTTTTTTTTTGGTTTACAGCCTCCCCGTTTGGCTTGCGGCCGCTTGCCATACAGCTCATGGCGGCATTGTGTAGAAAATTTTTATGATTTTGTCTTATTTTTAACCAGACTTTGGCTTCTTTACTGAAAATATTTATTTTATTATGTTTACTGAAACGATTAAAACAAACAATATACTGTGCGGTTTACGCTGTTTTACCAAACGAATACTTCCGGTTTAGTAGATGGTACTCCTAATCACTGAAATTAATTAATCGCCGCTGTTAACACAACAAATTGCGACAGAAACAATTAAAAATGGCCGTCAAATATGCATTTTTTAAATTACCGTAATTTACGCGTAATTTTCCAAAATTACGTTACCGTAAATTACGCGTAATTTACGGTAACTTACGCGTAACGTTACGCGACTTCGAACCCTAATTATGGGATGGCATATAAACAAACAGGAGGTCCGATCTTCTGGAGTATTATGGGATGGCTCAAGGAGAACAAATATCTCTCCGGACAAAATAATTCATTCAATATTGGCTTACATTTTTTTTTCTTTTTAGTAAATAGTTTCTGTCTGCATTTCGGTTTACTCAAATTTTCAAATATTTCTGTCTAATGGATAGGAACATTTAAAAACAGGGATAATTAATTAATTTCTGTAATTCGACTAGACTGGTAGAAGACGGATGGTCGATTGTCGATCTGAGAATCCTGGGTTCGATGTCTTGTGATGACCAATGAATGTTTCAGTTCATGGTGAAACGCCCCGCTAAATCTCCCGTGGTGCCTCCATGGTCATTGCACCATCGGCATTGGAGGGGGTGGAAGAAGTGCAATCATTAAAATAGTCCCATTAGTGGTTTATAGAATCTAAGAGATTTCATCTCATCCTAACAGGGACATATCACACACACACACACACACACACACTGGGCGGGTGGGGAAAATTAATTCAATTACTTCATTCTAAATACAACACACACACATACACACACACACCAACGTGCTTGTTAACAAAGCCACAAAACATTCTTCACTACTGTATTTGCAGTTTTAAAAAAAATAAAACAAAAATAAAGACATTTCTTTGTCTAATTGACTTCTGTTTTTAATACAACTCCAAGACGAAGTTTGTGATGAATTCGACAGGAGAAACATGTTGATCTTTACTGTTTTTTTTTGTTTCCTTAACCCAGTTTTTTTTTTTTTTTTTATAATCAAACTTTAAATGGATGTGAGGTTTATATTCCAAGATTACAAACCCAAGAATAACGATAACCTGTCTCCAGACACGCATGTAGCTTTCGTGTTGTGTCTTTAACGTGAGTACAATTATATATATATATATATATATATACTTCATAGTCACCTACCTTTCCAGTCATTTTGTTTGTTTGGTTATTTGTTTGTTATTTTTTCTCTTTAAAATACTTCAAATCTGTTTAAGAATTGAGTACAAGCTAGGTGTATATCACGAGTAATTAGTTTGTTAGGTAATAATAAATCAATAATGAATAAAAAAAACAAAAAACAAGGGCGAGTCATTCGTTACACGTTTCACCGGTGCATTGAATGAAGATTTATCTCTCCTGACAACAGGGATATGTCTGTAGACTAGCTGGATATGTTACACACAAAGATATTAAAAAGATAAAAAGAATCTAATGAATTATGTGTTAACAGAAATGTTAAAAGCATGGCCCAAATCAAATCTTTCCCGCACTATGGTGCACATATGTGTATCACGTTACGGGCGCCAACAGCTTACTAATAAGACAGAATTAATTTGATAATTTAGACACAAATATTCATTTTTAAAATATATATTTAACTAATCGATACAATGGTTTATACAGGCGAATCAAAACATTGTTCTGAGGAGAGATGTGTCGGAGAACAACGTCACACATCCGTGTGGCTGGTGCGCTGCAGGCCCGTAACATCCTATTGGGGTGATGAGCTGACCACATAGCCCCCTTATTGGTCGGTGGTTACAGAAAACATTTCGTCTTCCCCGAAGGCCCCTAAAGGGCTAAGGGGACTTAACTTACTTTTTTTTTAACTAAATGAAGAGTATAGGGCCTTAGTAGTCTAGCTCATAATGTGGGTCAGGCTTGTTTGGCTTAAAATACTGTACAACGTTTTTGTCCAGTTACTTTACAATTACTACTTTGCTGTTTTACGATTATGTATCCCCATTAACTAGATGCTGTTTGTTTAATTAGGATGGACAAATTTTACACCAGAAATACAAACTCTAAAAATAAACAGTCAATGTGGTAAAATGTAGACAAGAGGGTTAATTAAGTAAACAGATCACAGCTCTGATCAGTAAATACATTCTAATCTCATAGGTTAAATTCCAAGAAATGTTTTCAATGTGGTTTTGTCTGCGCATGTCTAAATGTATGTGCATATGTCTGCGCATGTCTAAATGTATGTGTGTGGAGAAATAATATAGTCTAAGTTTGATGACGCAATTCGCTAGGCTCCGCCCACCGCAGTATCTATGGCGTCATTCCGCCATCTTGAGTGTAAATATTGGGAGCTTTAGTGTATACGTCATTTGGTACAAATGACGTATATTAACCGACAGTTGGGAGCACATGCTTTGTTTTATAGTTAGTCTAGCTTTGTGCATCGATGTAGATGGATGCATATTTACAGTTTGCTATTGTACTCCTCCTGGATCTACCTTTATGTCAGTTCATGTTCAAGTATTAAATGATTGTTTGATGTTACTTCACTGGAGTTAACTTCGTGATTTCTGTTGTCTGATTTATTACACCTTCTACAAGCATCATCATTAAAAGGATCCGTAACAATGTGCATATGTCTGCGCATGTCTAAATGTATGTGCATATGTCTGCGCATGTCTAAATGTATGTGCATATGTCTTAGCATGTCTAAATGTATGTGCATATCTCTGCACATGTATAAATGTATGGGCATATGTCTGCGCATGTCTAAATGTATGGGCAAATGTCTGCGTAATTCGATTTTTGTGTCTAGATGTGTGTGTGTGTGTGCAGGGCCGTTGTTATGTTTTTAATGGACCCCCCCCCCGGGCTAAACAATATATTAGGGCACCAGGTAAATAGAGAGCAGGGGGGGGGGTAGTCGAAGTTACATTTCGAGGCTTTAAGTTTCATTTGAAGGCTATATGCAAAGAAACAAACACTGCCAAGCTCACAAATTAGTGTCCCATTGTAAAATATCAGACATCGGGACAGGGGGGGGGGGGGAGCGCTGCCTCAGACCCGCTTCCCTTCTATTAATTAGTATGTATCTTTATAGACATTTTAGATCACTTCAATATTAAAGACTTAACAGGGGGGGGGGTATTTGCAGGCATCTAGTTAGCCTGTCCATAATAAAAAGCCCCGGGGTGTGTGTTGTTGCGAACCTATGTGTGCGGCTGTTCGATTCTATATGTCCAGTGCTAAGCTTTTAATTTTTATCACTGTAGTAGAAATGATTTTTCTTTTTAATTTACTTAAAACCAGTAACTACAAACTTTGCTAATACTTATAAAATTAAAAAATATATAAAAAAAATTTAATTCAAAGTTATCCTGTGGTTGGAGCATCGGTGATTTACGGCACTTGATTTTCAATCTAATTGGAATCACCGCGCTTATGTTTACTTTTTCAATTACTTCATTTCCGGGACAATTTATTGATTAAAGGATTGGCTGGGAATTAAACGAACCGTCATGACTTATGTTTTCTAATTCCTTGCGCTGGAATACATAAAACATACTAGGTGTTTCATATTTAGCAGACGGACCATCAGAGATAGGAAGGAAACAGATGTCTGTCGCCGGTGGAATTAGTTTATGTAGACGACAGAACGATAATCCTCGATACATTTATTTTAAAAAAAGTAAACATTATTTTTTTTAGGGCAATAAAACTCAATGCACTCAAAAAATATATCTGTAGTTTGCCGGCTTAAGTCCAAAACATAACCAAGTGTGCAATGAACAAGGAGGCACTACGGGAGAAATAAGCAGAGACGTGCTTCCTAAGGGACATAGAGATGAGCTTTCGTCATTAAGCTCATCAAGGTGTGGGGGGAGGTAAATTTCAACATGATAGATAATTTAACTCATACAAAATGTTTAATGAAAGGAAAAGGTTTAAAACACTGCTCGTCATGAGACTTTATGACCCAGCATGTCCCTGGGAAAAAAAAACTAGGTCACTAACCGCCAAATGTTCTGCTCGCAAAGCTTAACCAGGTCATCATTATTTTTTTTTTAAATATTGCAGACAAAAATGAGGCGACCATCGCGCCAACACGGAGACGAAAGTAAGAAACATCCACAACATCCACAACACACACAACATCCACAACATCCATAAAATCCACAACACACACAACACGCACAACATCCACTACATCCACAACATCCACAACATTCACAACATCCTCAACATCCACTACATCCACAACACCCATCACATCCATTACATTCACTACATCCACAACATCCACAACACCCACAACACACAACATCCACATATCCACTACATCCACAACATTCAAAACATCCACAACATCCACAACATCCATAACATCCACTACATCCACAACATCCACTACATCCACATTATCCACAAAACACAACATCCAAAAAACCCACAATACACACACCATCCACAATATCCACAAGACACACAACATCCACAACATCCACATTATCCATAACATCCACAACATCCGCAACATCCACAACATCCACAACTCCCACACTTCCGCAACAAATGCCAGGCATCCAATTTTTTTAGGTACTTTCACTAGGACTTACGAAAAACTCCCTGGTCTCCTAGCTAGAATCGAACCCTTCAGGTCGACTCTCGACAGCTCCTACTCAGCATGACAATCAATCGACCACCAAGTCTGTATTGGAATCATTCAAAGGAGATACAAAAAAATTACTCAACCGCTCCTGAGGTCAAATGTATCCAGTCCTAGCTGGGTTTTATTTTCCTCCAAAGTTATTGGAGAGCTTCTTTGATCGACATTCTGTGTTCGACTCACCACGACTCACTCAAACACTCAGGTGTCAGATGGAAGATAATTGCGCGAGGTGAGTGGGTAGAGCTGATTTAAATCTCTCAACTGACTCGATCAGTATTTGTGATTTTGGTATTGTATCTCACTTAGTTTAATGATTTTTAATTAAAATACTAGCTGTACCCTGCAAAACATTTGCATAGAGTTTATATCCCCTTAGGCTTGATCGGTAGGCTAGGTTATATTTGGTTTTGGGCAGATCCGATTTTTTCAAGACTGTATTTTAAACCGGAATACTGTTGTATTAATTCCCAAATCTCTTCTATATATATATATTATTGTTAGTGGTGGCGTTACACATGTTTTTAGCTGGCTATATATATATATATATATATAGATAGATAGATAGATAGATAGATAGATAGATAGATAGATAGATAGATAGATAGATAGATAGATACAGAAGGATATATTAGTAGATAGAGAAAGAGATCGGTGCAGAGCTAGATATAGGTAGAATGATAGTATAGAAAAAGATGAAATACAGATACAGATAGCTTAAGATAGACACAGGGCCGACCTAACGAATTGCAGGGCCCATTTTAAAGGATGCTTGCGAGGTGCATCTTCTAATTTTATTTTATAATAACTACTATTACTATAAATGTAAATTGCGGAGCCCTGCCATGCGCGGGGGCCAATTTGGAGCAATCGGCCTAAGGCCGGCCCTGGATAGATAGATAGATAGTGGCCGGCCCTGGATAGATAGATAGATAGATAGTGGCCGGCCCTGGATAGATAGATAGATAGATAGATAGTGGCCGGCCCTGGATAGATAGATAGATAGATAGATAGTGGCCGGCCCTGGATAGATAGATAGATAGATAGTGGCCGGCCCTGGATAGATAGATAGATAGATAGTGGCCGGCCCTGGATAGATAGATAGATAGATAGTGGCCGGCCCTGGATAGATAGATAGATAGATAGTGGCCGGCCCTGGATAGATAGATAGATAGTGGCCGGCCCTGGATAGATAGATAGTGGCCGGCCCTGGATAGATAGATAGATAGATAGATAGATAGTGGCCAGCCCTGGATAGATAGATAGATAGATAGATAGATAGTGGCCGGCCCTGGATAGATAGATAGATAGTGGCCGGCCCTGGATAGATAGATAGATAGATAGATAGATAGTGGCCGGCCCTGGATAGATAGATAGATAGATAGATAGATAGTGGCCGGCACTGGATAGATAGATAGATAGATAGATAGTGGCCGGCCCTGGATAGATAGATAGATAGTGGCCGGCCCTGGATAGATAGATAGATAGATAGATAGATAGATAGATAGATAGATAGATAGATAGATAGATAGATAGATAGATAGATAGATAGATAGATAGATAGATAGATAGATAGATAGACGGTTTTTTTAATAATATGTTTAGGTCAGAAAAATCCTCAATGTGTCATTATTTTCGTCTGATCAGTTCTACACAGGAATCATTGTTACAATGTTCAATGCTGGTGTGTATGGTGCGTTTCAGTCAACAAACACTTAAATGAGTTTGTTCATTCCTGCTGACAGTGGCATTAAGAGAGAGTATCACTGCACCTGTTTATTGCCAAAAAAAAAAATAATTGCCAAACAAAGAGCAGGTATTGTCTTCTCCGATAACTTGGCGTTAGAAATAAAGTCTCATGATGACGTCATCAGAAAGAGGTTAGGGACCGTCCAGTGGAAGATGTCTGGGAAAGCCAGTGGCTGAAGGGGAATGGAGATGGTGGAGGGGGGGTGGCGGCGGGTGGTGGTGGTGGTGGTGGGAGAGGGGTGTCGAGTTCACATGGATACCATCAGACCTCGATGGACTACAGGGGTGGGGGGACAGAGGGGGAGGGGGAAGGAGATAAGTATTGTGCAGGAACGATTGCCTGGGTCCCCTGATGGTCCCATTGAAGTCCGTCTCATTGGGGACACACATCCAGTCCTGATGACTGGAGTTGAAAAGGCGTTATAATGATATTCATGGGAGAGAACTCAAGAAAACTGCCCTACTGAGTTATCGGTCATTGTCTAGAAGTAAAGAATTGTGAATATTGTGTGGATGAAAGAAGTTTGTTCCGTGTGTGTGTGTGTGTGTGTGTGTGTGTGTGTGTGTGTGTGCTAAGTAATGTGTCTTTATGTCATCATCATCATCAGCTAACAAGTTCTATTTACATTTTATTTCAAGTTTTGATTAAAGTCAATTCTTAAAAATTCTAAAAGTAACAGACTTATACAGAACTAAGACAGAGAGTAACACACAAACCAGAGAGAGAGATGGGGGGGGGGGGCGGAGAAAGAAATAGAGAGTAAGATAAACAGAAAAAAAGAGAAATAATGAACCAAAAAAGAAACTAAGAAAAAGATATAAGAAGAGAGAGAAAGATGGGAAAGGAAAAGGAAATACAGAAAGAGAATCAAAAAGAAATAGAGACAGAAGGAAAGAAAGAAAGGGGGAAGAAAGAGAGAGAAAAAGAAGGGAAGAAAGAAAGAAAAGAAGAAAAAAAGAAGGGGAGAAAAAGAAGGAAAGAACGAAAGAAAGAAGGAAAGAAAGAGAGAGAGAGAGAGAGAGAGAGAGAGAAGGAAAGAAAGACAGACAGAAGGAAAGAAAGAGAGCGAGACAAGGAAAGAAAAATAAAGAAAGCGGGAGAAAGATATAATGAAAGGAAGTGATAAAGAAAAATGAGAAATGGTTTTTTACAAGCATTGAATAGGAAAGGCTTAAAGACATACATATGTATATAAATATATATATATGTATAAATATAAACCGTGCACTGAGGGCAGCTCTGATGCAGCTGGTGCCCAGGGCCATATGAACTCTTTTTAAGCCTTATTTTACACTTGTTCTCAAAAGGCTAATACATGGTCCGGCATGGTGAGTTATACAAAGCCAAACACAATGGCCAGCAACCTGAAGACTTGGAAACATTTCCTTTTCTTATCTAGTCTCACTTGCATTGTATTATTTTTATGTTCGAAATCAGGGGATGGAAATAAATATTTACAAGACAACATGAGGTCACTGACAGATCCTTTTACACTGTTTACTTTCTCTCTGTCTATCTCTTTCTCTCTCTCTCTCTCTCTCTCTCACTCACTCTCGACAGCCCCTTCTTCCATTGCCCTCCCTATGTCTCTCTCTCTCTCTCTGTCTCTCTGTCTCTCTCTCTCTCTCACTCTCGACAGCCCCTTCTTCCATTGTCCTCCCTATGTCTCTCTCTCTCTCTCTGTCTCTCTGTCTCTCTCTCTCTCTCTCTCTCTCTCTCACTCTCCACAGCCACTTCTTCCATTGTCCTCCCAATCCGTACATAACAAACCGCCAGCTGAGCAGTGAGGGAATGCATGAGTGCTCACTCGGGGCACAAACAGACACGATGAGCTACTCACTCATCAATAGGGCTCATTGTGGGTGCTGGTCACCGTGGGGCGCCACCTAGGAGCTGGGGGAAGAGGGGGAAGAAGAGGGTGCATGAGGCGGGGATGCTTACATTTGAAAAAAAAAAGTATTACATGTACTAAAATCGCAATTTTTTTAAAACCTTTTCAATCCATGGTTTGTGTGAACAACAAACAAAGAAACAAACAAACAACAACAGACGAGTGTGGTTGAGCATCCAATAATACATACCCGGATGAAACGCATGACCAATGGTCATCATTCAAACATGTTATTGTACACACAGACGAATGTGACGTCCTATGGGTTGAGTCTGTGTATTAAGTGTAGTATACCTGGCCTTAATGCAGGACCTATAATCATTTTTTTTGACAATATGTTTATGTACACAAACAAAAACTGGAAGTACACCCCCACCCCGCTATCAGGCAAAATAAAAAATACAGGTGTAAAAACAAATCCATAATTTAAATAATTTCAGTGACCTACATAAAAACAAATGTGATATTGCTATAAGTAACTCATCTTTGCTACCCGGCGTTTTATTACATTAAAAAAAAAAGCAATTTAACTCGCCCATTTCACTTAACTAGATTTTTTTTTTCAAATTTTATGATCCATAGATTTGTACCTGCATTTTGTTTTGTTAATCAATAAGGTTGTTGGTTGATAACAAACAAATTTCTTGAAAATTTTCAGTTTTTTTTTTTTTGTCGGACGTTTTGTTTTTATTACCAATCACTTTCCTCTATAAAAAAAAAAAACTATAAAAATATCAAGAAACCTTAAATCATGATAGCACTCCTTGTGATAGCACTCGCCCTGAAAGCACTCGCTCTGATAGCACTCGCCCTGAAAGCACTCGCTCTGATAGCACTCGCTCTGATAGTATTTGCTTTGATAGTACTCGCTCTGATAGAACTTGCTCTGATTAGCATTTGCTCTGATAGCACTCACTCTGATAGCATTCGTTTTGATAACATTCACTCTGATAGCATCGCTCTGCTAGCATTTGCGTTGATAGTACTCGCTCTGATAGCATTTGCGTTGATAGTACTCGCTCTGATAGCACTCGCTCTGATAGTATTTGCTTTGATAGTACTCGCTCTGATAGAACTTGCTCTGATTAGCATTGGCTCTGATAGCACTCACTCTGATAGCATTCGTTTTGATAACATTCACTCTGATAGCATCGCTCTGCTAGCATTTGCGTTGATAGTACTCGCTCTGATAGCATTTGCGTTGATAGTACTCGCTCTGATAGCACTCGCTCTGATAGCTTTTGCGTTGATAGTACTCGCTCTGATAGCATTTGCTTTGATAGTACTCGCTCTGACAGCACTCGCTCTGATAGCACTCATGTGATAGCATTCGCTTTGATAACACTTCTTCTAATAGCATCGCTCTGATAGTACTCACTCTGATTGCACTGGAAAAAAATTGAAAAGAATAAAAAGTCTGGTGAAGATAGCGACTCAAAATGTTTAGGAAAAAAGTAAAAATTCCGACCATACCGTAAGGCTGACATTAACTGGCAATATTCTCTGGTGAGAGAGGGTTGGGAGTGATTCATGAAAAGGCAAGACTTTCACCAAGATAGACAAGTAGTACTGATGGTTGACCGATGGGGAGGCCGGGGGTAGGGTTGGGGTGGGGGTGATTACCAGCATGCCTGCCACATGGTGAAAAGTATAGTTGTTTTTTTTTTGTTGCTCCTAAAATAAATTCTAATATTCGCTGCTTCTGTTTTATAAGCTTTTAATTAGTTTCACTTTCTGTGGGTTTGCAAGTTTACTGGTTTGTTGAATTCAACTGAAATCTTAAAACTCACTTTTGAACTTGTATTTATTTAGAGAGAAGGCACATAGTTGACACAAGTGTAAATTTTAAATGTCAAAGAAACGATTTTGATAATTGTGTGTTCATGAATTATTTTATAGAATTACGAAGGGGAATTATTTTTTAGTAACTTTAATGGATAAATATTTGCCTGGATATTATAATGGAGATTATCAAGGAGATTAATTATCACAGAGATTATCATGGAGATTATCATGGAGATTAATTATCACAGAGATGATCATGTAGATTACCATGGAGGTTACCAAGGAGATTAATTATCACAGAGATTACCATGGAGATTAATTATCACAGAGATTATCATGGAGATTAATTATCACAGAGATTACCATGGAGATTACTAAAATAGATAAGCAGCTCAGAAAGCAGGTTTAACAGTAAACGAATCAAAGACTCAATACATAATATTACAAAGAAATGAAAAAGAAGGAAAAGAAAAATTGTTCAAAATCAGTGATAGAGCATTTGAAAGAGTAGAAAACTTTAAATACCTGGGATCAACCATAAGTGAGAAAAATGATATAATGATAGAGATAAAAAAACAGAATAGAAGTAGGGAACAGAATATATCATAAACTGCATAAAATACTAAAAAAACTGACAGATCTCCAGAAAAATTTAAAAAAAAACCATATACAAGACAATGATCCGACCAGCAGTAACATATGGTAGTGAAACAAAGACCATCAGCCAACAAGCAGAAAATATGCTAAACACTTGGGAAAGGAAAATATTTTGGAAAATATATGGGCCAGTAAAGGACAATAACGAGTGGAGAAGTAGAACCAATCCAGAGCTGTACGAACTGTACGAAGAACCAAATATAACAGGTGAAATCAAAATGAATAGATTGAGGTGAGTAGGGCACATAGAAAGAATGGAAAACAACAGAGGTCCAAAAGCAATATATAAGGCAACACCCAATGAGAAAAGGCCTAAAGGCAGACAAAGAAGCAGATGATTAGAGGAAGTGGAGAAAGACCTTAAGGCCATAGGAGTGAAAGAGTGGAGGAAGAAGACCATGTATCGGAAAAAGTGGAGTAGTATGGCAGGCCAGGGTCCTAAATGGGCTGTAGATAGGAGTAGTATGGCGGGACAGGGCCCTAATTGGGCTGTAGAGCCAAAGAAAGAAGAAAATAAATATGTTGGTGAGTACAATATAGTTAACTAAATATGTCTTAACATCAACTGATAAGTAGCAACTGATATGTGAGTACATACTTTATATACTAATATGGGCATCCATGTAGGTGATATTTGGGCCAATAGCAACACCTCTGTCATTTTAAGCGCCATTTTAAAACAATGAGATTGAAGCTATTGATAACGACCATTGACTAGTCCCCTGGTCTAGCGTTTCCCCCCATTACACATTCAGCGTTACATCTATGAAAGAGGTCACACAAATTATAATAATGTTCCTCTCATCACTCACGCCTCAAGAAAAATCAATAAAAAAGTGAGTTCATTCAGATCATTGGTGTCATCAAAGTTCGAACCTGTTGATCCAGCGGCGTTGATGAGAGGGAGGAGTGGGAGATGGGGGTGTACTGCCCAAAGCTGCACTAACTTTGTCGCCGTCAGAGTGGCGTAATTTACCGGTTTTTTATTTTATTTTCGCACCTGAATGAGGGCTAAGAAGCCAACCAGGGGCGCCACTACACTGGGTTTCCCCCATACTGAAACTCGCCGAGGGCCTTATAACCCGCTCCCTCGCACAAGGCCGCCTATGGCTTGATCATTCAGATTAACCATTCGAATGATCTCTACTCAAAAGAAGCACCAAAGCAAGGGAAGTGGCTGTAACTGCAGAGATCCTTACGTTGGGAGAGGGGTGGGTGGATTGGGGGGGGGTATTGCGGCACACCTTCCCTCCCCCTTCTCAGCTGCGCCCCCCTTTCGGTGACACTCAAAGACTTAGAAATTAATCGAAATGAGAACCTCCCTTGCACTCCCCCCCCCGCCGCCGCCCTACATTTTCAATCGTTTTTGAGACAAAAGTATCTGTTATTCATCTTGTGTCAATAAACTACTGTTTGTTTGGTCTCATTTCTTAAAGAGTAAATGTACTACTGTTGGTTTTTTTTTTTTTTGGTATTCTCCAGAGTTACACCGTCAGTGGCAGACTTTGAGACCCGTTGACCCGGTTGTCTAACACATGTCAAGACCACAAAGACTTCATCCTGGTTTGTTTACATGTTTGTTTATTTGTTTGTTTGTTTGTTTGTTGACTGCGTGGGGGGCGGGGTATGGCGGGGAAGGGGGGGGGGGTGGAATGCTTTTAACAGATTTCCCCGGAAGTGAATTGTCAGCAGAAGTGGGCATCGTGATGTGACGTCTGCGGTAACCGTTTGACGACGACGGCAGCAACAATTACTGACCGAAACGTCAGCCTGTTGTCTGTCAGCTGTCAATGTTGTGAGCGGCGTGGTGAGTGAGTCTGGCAAACATAACAGAGACTGTCACTCTCTCTCTCTCTCTCTCTCTCTCTCTCTCTCTCTCTCTCGTTTAGATTTCCATTAGGAGATATTGAGGGACCTAAATGACTGTTTCAGTCAACTTTAATCAAATTAGATGTCAGACACTTGGGTGTGGTAAACATTGAAACACGGTTGTTATTGTGGTTGTTTGTTTTGATTTTTTTTATACTGTATCTCAACTTTTAGTTACTGAAGTTAGTGAATTTCTTGCATTTTAGTTACTTTCTTGCATTTTATAATTTCTTTTTCTATTGCGAGAAATTTTTATTTTGTAACATATTAGGTTACAACTTTTAAAGAAATAGTTTCACATTGTTTTATACTGCAACATTTTAGGTTTAAAAAAATTCGTTAATTTTTTTTTTTCAATTTTCTAGATATTTAAAAAAAAATAATATTTTTATTGTTTTCTCTATGTATGACTTTTTTTATATTTGGAATAAACGGACTTTTTGTGATTTTGTGTGAGTTTTTATTGTATCTGTTGGGTTTTGGTGAATGGGGCAGCTTCCCAGATTATTGGGCCCTGGGGACACTCGAGAAATAGAGATCGATATATTTCGCCTAGCGGTAATAAACAAAACTAAACCCTCGGTCCTGTATATTGATACTCGCTCAGGGCTCCCCTCGTACCGCTTCCCCCTTTCTCAAGTGACGCCTATGAGTGGGTTATTTGTAAACTAGAGGAGCTAAAAAAAATGTGCTGACGAATAAGAAATAATAAAGGGCATCAAATGAATGCAAAATAGTTATTCTTATTATGAATCAGCTGAACGAGTGTGTATTGACTGATGACCGAGCAGTGTAAATCACGTGACTGTCGGTCAACCTGATTGACCAGCGTTTTTTTCCTCCGATGACCATTGTGATAGTTTCCTGTAGGTATCTCTTTTCTGCCTGCGTAGGCAATGCAATATCGGCGATATAGTGGTCATGAAAGAAGGGTTAGGGTGTCGGTGTTGGCGTCTGATTAAAAAAAAATACCGACACAGACGTCGGAACAGAATTTGTAGGTTTTATAGAATCTTTATAGTTTCCTGTAGGTTTTATAGAATCGTTATAGTTTCATGTAGGTTTTATAGAATCTTTATAGTTTCGTAGGTTTTATAGAATCTTTATAGCTACCTGTAGGTTTTATAGAATCGTTATAGTTTCTTGTAGGTTTTATAGAATCTTTATAGTTTCTTGTAGGTTTTACAGAATCTTTATAGTTTCCTGTAGGTTTTATAGGATCTTTATAAACCTCATCCCTCCTGGGACTTTATTAAAAATAAATTATGACTAACGGAAAAAAAATAAGAGACGCTGCTCACGTACAACATCGGTGCGTGCGTGTGTCATTAACCGCAAAGGAGGAGTAACCAACCACTTGCGTTAATGTATTATTTCCCCTCTTTTTTTTTAGCATTAATTGTCCCCGTTTTGTCTGTCTGTCTGTCTGTCCATCATCACCCGAGATCTCAACAACTATAAGTCCTAGACCCATGATGTATATATCATTCTGTAGGTCTTGGCCTGCCAAGAAATGACTTTTTCGATTTCGCGATCTGACCTCTGAGGGCCGTAAAAGGGGGCTTAAAAAGTACCGTTTTTTACTATATAAGCTATATTAATAAAGGAGCGCCCTATATCTCAGCAACCATAAGTCCTAGACCCATGATGTATATATCATTTTGTAGGTCTTGGCCTGCCATGTGTACATCGAAAGTTCATTTCGCGATAGGACCTCTAAGGGCCGGACTTCAGGGCTCCTGAGGGGCTTATATATCATATATATGGCCCCATTCTACATCTTGTACGTTCAATAACCCATTCATTTGGTGCGAAATACTGCAGCACGTAGTTTCACCAAGATTTATTAAGAAACTCATTAAATGAAATAGTAAGCTTGTGTTCTGAGTTTAATTGAAAGTATCAAAGCTATGCAACAATTGACGGAGTTTTCGGACGATTAAATGACTACAATTTCGAATGTTTTCAATTATGAGTCCTATTTCAGTAACCACAAACCACTTGTAGTTAGATTTAAGAGAAAATATTTTTTTTTTTTCAAATATGAAGAAACGTCTTTATAATATTTTTTTATAGATATATGCATTACACAATTGAATTTATAAACATTTCCAAAATTTACAAATATTTACTGAAAGCTAACAAACGTACTGATACATAACATGAAAATGCGCTAACACGTCCTGTGTCCAGAATGGAACAGGCTTAATTGCTTGTTTTTCTTACTCTCAGATTCCTTTCCATATCATCATATGTCTGCTTTCATACGGCATCCTTCTTCTCCTCCCCCCCCCCCCTTTCTTTCCCTTGACCCCATTTTGCGTTAACCCAGTACAGTATATCTGTCATGTTGACATGCAGGCTGGTGGGCGGGGGGGGGGAAAGAAGATATAACCAAAAGATATGACCGGTGGGTGTACGATGTACACAACCCCCCGGGAGTGAGTGTGTGTGTGTGTGTGTGTGTACGAGAGAGGAGCAGAATTCAATGCTCAAATTACAGGGCTAGGCTCGCTTGTGGTTTCTACATCCTGGCACAGACCTTAAGGCAAAACTACCCGGGATGTATAGGAGCCTAGCCGGACGCTGTCTGTGACACTTATAATGATGTAATACTTAATATGTCTTGCACGAATTAATCGTTTGGGACGGGGACGGGGACGGGGGGGTCAGGATGACCTCTGTTATCAAAAAGTATCAGGAACTCAACATTTACAGGCAAACACCCTCCAGGCGACTTTATCTTGTGCCGGTAAAAAATGAAAAAAATTAGCCAGTGTCTTCAAATATGTCTTTATTCAGAGCACTGAAATGTGGCCCGTGTCTTCAAATATGTTTTCATTCAGAGCACTGACATGTTGCCAGTGTCTTCAAATATGTCTTTATTCAGAGCACTGAAATGTGGCCAGTGTCTTCAAATATGTCTTTATTCAGGGCACTGAAATGTTTCTTTACGTAAGACCCTTAAATATATGTTGCTTAGGCGACACAAACGTACTTTAGATTAGTGGCCCCCAAATTTACCTTAGCTTAGTGGCCCCCAAATTTACCTTAGCTTAGTGGCCCCCAAATTTACCGTAGCTTAGTGGCCCACAAATGTACATTAGATTAGTGGCCCACAAATGTACCTTAGATTAGAGGCCCACAAATGTACCTTAGATTAGTGGCCCACAAATGTACCTTAGATTAGTGGCCCACAAATGTACCTTAGCTTAGTGGCCTACAAATGTAGCGTAAATGCCCCAGAAACGTAAAAATAGCTCTGCCCATGTAGTGCTATTTTATACTCTATGAGCTATTTCAAAACGAGTTCAAATCTCAATAACAACACCCAACTTTTATCAAATCTAAATAACAGCACCCAACTTTTATCAAATCTAATATAATTAACCTTGAGAGGAAATTAATTTAATTAGTAACATTAAGATTTCAAGGTTTCGATAACACTCCAAAAATTAAAAAAAAAATAATCAAATGAATTCCCTAAAATAATTGTTAAGCCCAATTTAAAAAAAAAATAAAAATTAATGAATATATTGATCAATTGTATTATTAACATTTTGATTGGTTGGTTATAATTAGGACATTGAGAGTTGCCCGTATGGTCTATTGGGCTTCAATTATCTAAGGCTTGAGGGGAAAGTTTGAATGAGAGGGAACAAATGATTTAAGAGCTTTGATAATCTTATTTAACTTTTAAAAGTGTTTGGAGATCGCATCAATGTATTCATCGTACTGGTCATGTACTGGTCATGCACTGGTCATTTTAAACTGTGAGTGTGAATGTTAACTGATATATTATTTGTTCACCGCGGCAAAACTCTCAAGAGAGAAGATTAGAACTCTTATTCACATTTTTTACACTCAAAATTGCATCACAACAGTGAAAAATACTAGACACAGACAGATAGACAGACAAAGACATTCGTTAGACAAAGACTAGACACAAATGTATGCATTAAGATGAAAAAGGCATAGACAGAATAATTTAAATTTAGCAAATATACAGAAAGAAGTTTAAAGGAAAAAAAGTGTTAGATATTTTAGACGTTATAAAATATACAGAGTGATTCACTTATTAGATAGTTTTGTAGACAGAGAGATTGGCATGCATTCAGATGGAAATTATATGTAGATATACTTGATAGAAAGAAGGATAAGCAGATTGGAGAGAAAAAGATAAGACGGCCGAAACTGAAAGGTATAGAGATAATTCAATAAAGAGGCAAACAGACATTTAGAGCAGCTAGACAGACAAATAGAAAAGTTAGACATTCTAATATTATAAAACTTGGTAAGCGTGCTGCAAATATAGGGTGTGGCTTATATCGATGTCACGGCTGTAGATGGAGCGATGTATTCCCCATAGCGGTTTACCCACTCAAAAGCGTTCCATCTGAGCTGTGCGCGTTTGCGCGCGTGCACCACTCGCCAAGCGTGCGCACACATATTGCAACAGACCGCACCATTTCATCGTTTAGTAGACCTCCCCCCAACACCGTCAAGCATGCGCACAGACACTTTAATTACCTTCCAAAGTTGCGCACAGCCAGAGCCGTAGCTTGCTATTGAGGGGTCCCTGTAAGCGCCCCCTCTTTTCCTGATGGGGCACTTTGTGCGGCCGCACAATCCGCAGTACCCTGCCCACGCTATTGTGCACAGCCAACATATGTAGCCAGACACAACCTGTAAAGAGTTATAGGGCATACAGCAGGCTCTCAAGTAAACGGCATATATCAGTGGTGGCGAACCTATGGCACGCGTGCCACAGTCGGCACGCAGAGAGCCTCATCAGTCGGCACGCGACTAACCTATCACTTCCTTTAAATTTAACTGGAGTGTTGGCATTTGGCTATAAATAAGTGGTTCTTTGGCTGAATTTTTGGGCTCGCGGCCCCAAAAAGGTTGGGCCTCCCACTGGCCTATAGCTATGGTTCAGAACTATTTGAGGGGCGCACTGACTCCCCCCACTGCTACACCCCTTCCCCGGGCTGAATTGGATAAAAACTCAAAACAATAAAAATGTAAATAGTCGATGTACCAAAGGGCCTTTTTCCTCGGTCCTAGGCATTAAAGTGGGACGGATGGCCGAGTGGTGTAGATACTCGACTGTCGACCTGAGACCCTGGGTTCGATCTTCGGTGAGGCCCATGGAATTTTTTCCAGGTGAAATTTGGTGCAAAGTCGTCCTACAAGTCCACCCAGCCTTAAATTGGTACCTGACTTAAGTTGGGGAAGTAAAGGCGGCTGGGCGTTGTGCTAACCACACAATCCCTACCTATGCCGAGGTTATAGAAACAGATGAATTCTACACTTCATCTGCCCCGATGGCCCGTTAGGGCTAAGAAGGGAACTTTACTTTTTTTTTAGGCATTAAAAACACTCACAATAACAACTAATTAAATAAATAACAACTGATAACCTGGTAAACATGATCGTGATAAATTAAAAGTTTAGAAATAATGTATAATGATTATGGGATGATTGTTAGAAATACTATTCATAAAACATAAGTAAATTGTAATAATAAAAAGTATTGGATTGAAGTAAATTGTTTTTTTTTAACTAAAACAATTTACAGTCGCATTGATATTTCTTTTTTAAATTTTAATCGTTAATCATTAAAATGGTGAAAAATTAGAATATAGATAATTTAAGTAATAGCATTAGATATTTTTGTATGATTATTATGATATGAAAATAAGCAAACATTTTAACATTTACTATAAATTTCACTTTCAATTTAGCTTCTATCGTCTTGAGTTATTTACCCTTGAATTTACTTTCAATGTTTACAGAAAACATACATTGTAACTTTGGGAAGTGAAAAAAACCAAAACCGACTCTTAATGTGGCTAATGATCCCAACTTACATGTTCGCTGGACACAAGTTGACTCTCACTTGTGGAGCAGCATGTGATGAACACGTACATGCCTGTCGTACTCACATTCTCTCAATGAACACTCTGTAAAACCACGAGTCAAGACATCATATATTTATAGCAGACGATCAGGTGACCCACTCACAAATCCAAAAAAAAAGTTCCAAAACAAGCGAAAGAAAAAATAGGTTGTGGCGGTTGTTTGCTTTTTTTGTTGTTTTTTTATTCTTTCTTCTGTTTGTGCGTGCGTGTGTGGGTGAGTGTTTTTGCGTTGACCGCGAGGTGTAAATAAATCATGAGAAATAAAAAAAAAATGAAAAAACTCGCACACAGAAATATGAGAGGAAGAGTTACGCCCTCCTTTGCGAGTGGTGAGAGCGTAGTGCGTCTGCGAGTCGAGCGCGCGCACTCTCTCTCTCTCTCTCTCTCTCTCTCACTCTCTCTCACACACACACATACACCCTCGAGCGCCAGCTGGAACTTCATGGAACTGTTGAACGTGAAGTTGTGGTGTTCTGTATCTGTCTGTCTGTTGTATTTCTTGTTTTTTTTTGAGTGACCTACACAACAATTGTAGAGAAAAGGGGAAACAGTGTGGCCCGGGGAGGGGTGTGTAAGGGGGAGGGTGTTTAAGGTTTGGGGTACAGGATTAGGGGATACTGAGGTTGAATAGTGCAGGGATGGACAAACTTACCGGGCCTTACTGGGTTCTTTAACTTCATCGAAGGGCCCAAACCAAGAGAAGATGATTGTAGTGTTGGCTAACTTAAGCTAAATGTAAACGCAATTACATAAAGTCTAGTCCTGTGCATAAAGTCTTGTCATGTGCATAAAGTCTAGCCCTGTGCATAAAGTCTAATCATGTGCATAAACTCTAGTACTTCACATAAAGTCTAATCATGTGCATAAAGTCTAGTCCTGTGCATAAAGTCTAGTCATGTCCATAAAGTCTAGTCCTGTGCATAAAGTCTAGTCATGTGCATAATGTCTAGTCATGTGCGTAAAGTCTAGTCATGTGCATAAAGTCTAGTCATGTGCATAAAGTCTAGTCCTGTGCATAAAGTCTAGTCATGTGCATAAAGTTTAGTCATGTGCATAAAGTCTAGTCATGTGCATAAAGTCTAATCACGTGCATAAAGTCTAGTCCTTCGCATAAAGTCTAGTCCTGTGCATAATGTCTAGTCATGTGCATAAAGTCTAGTCCTGTGCATAAAGGCTAGTCCTGAGCATAAAGTCTAGTCCTGTGCATAAAGTCTAGTCCTGTGCATAAAGTCTAGTCCTGTGCATAAAGTCTAGTCATGTGCATAAAGTCTAGTCCTGTGCATAAAGTCTAGTCTTGTGCATAAAGTCTTGTCATGTGCATAAAGTCTAGTCATGTGCATAAATTCTAGTGCTTCATATAAAGTCTAGTCCTGTGCATAAAGTCTTGTCATGTGCATAAAGTCTAGTCCTGTGCATAATGTCTAGTCATGTGCATAAAGTCTAGTCCTGTGCATAAAGTCTAGTCCTGAGCATAAAGTCTTGTCATGTGCATAAAGTCTAGTCCTGTGCATAAAGTCTAATCAAGTGCATAAACTATATTACTTCACATAAAGTCTAATCATGTGCATAAATTCTAGTACTTCACATAAAGTCTAGTCATGTGCATAATGTCTAATCATGTGCGTAAAGTCTAGTCCTGCGCATAAAGTCTAGTCATGTGCATAAAGTCTAGTCATGTGCATAAAGTCTATTCATGTGCATAAAGTCTAGTCCTGTGCATAAAGTCTAGTCATGTGCATAAAGTCTAGTCATGTGCATAAGTCTAGTCATGTGCATAAAGTCTAATCATGTGCATAAAGTCTATTCCTTCGCATAAAGTCTAGTCCTGTGCATAAAGTCTAGTCATGTGCATAAAGTCTAGTCTAATGCATAAAGTCTAGTCCTGTGCATAAAGTCTAGTACTTTACATAAAGTCTAGTCATGTGCATAAAGTCTAGTACTTCACATAAAGTCTAGTCATGTGCATAAAGTCTAGTCTTTCCCATAAGGTCTACTCCTTCGCATAAGGTCTAGTCATGTGCATAAATTCTAGTCTTTCCCATAAAGTCTAGTCCTGTGCATAACTCTAAAACGAGTTGCGGGCCGGATTTAAAAAAAAGTCTGGCGTGCCGGATTAGAGCCGCGTGCCCATGGATGATTAAGCGACTACTATCGGATCACACTTACCCACATACATATCTCCCGTGGTGCCTCCAGAGCCATTGAAACTCTGATTTTCAGATCATTATTATTGTAAAAAAAAATAATTTATTGACGGACGACCAACGATCAGTGCCGGATACTCTTTTTACGAATATTCTATCCAGCAGCAACTTTAGGAGGCGGTAAACGGGAGCGACCGCTCCCACCCCAGGGGCTTGACAGGAGCTCCGCCCTTGGAGTTAACCAAACTGTAACAAAACTCATCTGTAGGTTCCAAGCACCTGATATGCTCCACGTACTAGACCCTCCAAGTTGTGCTGTAGCCCCCTCTGATCCTATTCATAAGAGAATCGTATCACTCACTAACTACATTAACACTTACAGTGCTGTCATATTCCATGTCCGTAATACTCCTGTTATTTTTATTATTGTACTTTTCCAAGTGAAGGGTACCAATCAGAATACAAATTTTGAGGCCCTTTGATCAAATGTAATTACAGACCAGAAATAAAGAGAATGGTGTCAATGAAACCTCACGTCTTCAGACCCTTTGATCAAATGTAATTACAGTCCAGAAATAAAGAGAATGGTGTCAATGAAACCTCAAATCTTCAGACCCTTTGATCAAATGTAATTACAGACCAGAAATAAAGAGATTGTCCCTGCTATTCCTCGGGGCTCGCCCAGGCGTAATATTACAATCACGGGCCTCAACTCTGGTTACAATGGTCTCCACGTCTGTGATAGTCTCCCTTTTCATAAACAACTCAACATGTCCAAATCTTGGAATTCGTTTGCCTGGACATGAACCCAGACTCTTGGAGTTGGGAGCTATCTACGTTAGTATATTGCCAGAATGTGTTGCCAGAATGTATTGCCAGATTGTCAGGCGGGTGTTGCTCTAGTTTGAAAGGTGTGTCACGTAAATACAAAAAAAAGGTGTAAATTTTAAAAATATGTTTCACTTTCACAATTCTGACGGGTTTTATTGGGCGATGTAATTGTCTGGCAACACTGATTATGACAATGGACGGAGCTATCATTCACCTAGATGTGGACAGATGTTTGAATGGCTGAAACCATTTCCCCCCCCCAAACCTTCCCCTCCCCCCCATACGTATTATATGACCACTACGAGAGAGAGAGAGAGAGAGAGAGCGCAAACAGACAGACGGAGGACAGAAGTATACTGAGATGAGTGAGAGAGAGAGAGAGAGAGAGAGAGAGAGAGAGAGAGAAAGAGAGACAGACAGACAGACGGAGGACAGAAGTATACTGAGATGAGTAAGAGAGAGTGAAAGAGGTAAAAAAATGTTTTATCTACTTACCCTCCGTTATAACTTCCAATAAGAAAGTATGTCACAAAAATATAACTTCCCAGTAACTATAACATCCTAGTAACTCTACTATCCCAGTTAAAACTTCCACCCTGTGCAATCAATCTGACCCACTTAACAAACCTCTTCACAAACAACGCACTACAAAAAGTAAACAGAAAAAGTTGTTCCCGGTAAGTTTATCACAGTCACGACATGGAACACCGAGGAACAAATTAGTGCCTCTTGTAGGAACTAGGAACCTTTCTAACGACTGGCTTGAACACGAGCTCCGTTTATTTTTTTTTTTTGGAGAGGGGAAGAGGGGGTGGGGAGGGAAAGGGGGGGGGGAGGTTCACAGACTATTGGAATCGCCAGCCGTCTACTTCCCCCTCCTGTCCTTTATTTCATTGTCCGGCTTGATTGTGTCCTCATCGCATTACATTACAGCCCCTACACACTCACGCCAACCGCCCCCCCCCCCACCCCCGACATACCCAGTACCATAGACAACTTGGTCCCAGAACACTTGAAGAACTATTACCGATCCGCCGCTTCACCCAGAAGTAATTAATTATGCCATAAGTGGGTTCAACAGATGGGTCACTTCATTCGTCATGAAATGTAAGATTGGGGGGGGGGAGGGGGGTTGCACCCCCCCCACCCCAGCCGTTATCCCCAGAGGCGGAGGCTAAGATATCTAACATTGTATACAACATCATTTCTCTTATAACAGTTTGACATTTTCCCCCTCTTTTTATTTCCCACCCACCACCATCCAGTGAGTACACCCACCTACCACCATCCAGTCAGTAACCCATCCACCACCATCCAGTGAGTACACCCACCTACCACCATCCAGTCAGTAACCCATCCACCACCATCCAGTGAGTACACCCACCCACCACCATCCATTGAGTACACCCACCCACCCACCATCTAGTGAGTACACCCACCACCATCCAGTGAGTACATCCCCCACCACCATCCAGTGAGTACACCCACCCAACAACATTCAGACAGTACATCCGCCTTACAGTGTTAAAGACATAAGGCAGATATCTATGTGGAACACAGCTGGTGAGTTTCAAAGTAATAAGATTCCTTCTCCTCCGCCTATGTGTTCAACGATTATTGCATTTATTTTTCTTCCTTTCAATGTTACATTCTTTAATAGTGTTGTGTTTAGCACTTTACACTTGATCTTTGTTTTGTTGTAATTATTGTAAATTAAACACAAAACTTCATTTTATTTACACACTCGATGTTTAAAACAAATTTAAAATGGTTTCCATGACATTTTTTTTAATTAGGCTAAATTTATTATTTACAACTCTAAAACACAAATGCAATTAACCACAGTGCAAACGGAATTATGAATTCAAAGCCGAAATGTCAAGAACTCCGTAAAACTCAAAATGTGGAGCTAAAAAAACACACAATTATTTCCAGTCAATGACGCGCTGTAATAAAATGACATGCTGTAATACAATGACATGCTGTAATACAATGACATGATGTAATACAATGGCATGATGTAATACAATGGCATGCTGTAATACAATAACGTGCTGTAATATAATGACATGCTGTAATACAATGACATGCTGTAATACAATGACTGCCGTAATACAATGACATGCTGTAATACACAGACATGATGTGATACACAGACATGATGTAATACAATGACGTACTGTAATATAATGACGTACTGTAATACAATGACGTACTTAAATACAATGACGTACTGTAATATAATGACGTAGGCCTTCTGACAAATTTTAGCTCTTAACTGTATTGAAGGGAAAAAAATGAAGTTACAAAAAATGTTTTCTTAAGAAACTTCGAGACGGCTAATTGATGCCTCACCCACATGACCAACACTTCAGTGTAACGGCTTCTATAGGCTACATCATAGAGGTTTACATAAAGAGAATCATATTCATTATAAAAAATTATATGTTGTTTTCGTACCACATTTAATGATAGATCTTACATTTTTTTTAAATATCATTTCAGGGGAAATAATTTTTTCTTTGCGACCTCGCTAAGAAAAGTTACCGGTCTTCGCTGCTCCCCCCCCCCAACCCCTCCACCCACTCGGCTTTGTTCAGCGGTGTCGATTTGGGGGGGGGGAGGGGGGGGAAGGCGCCTACAGAAAAATGTGCAATGCATTTGATTTGGGCTCAGGGAGATAATTTGCATCCCTACAGGGATCTTGTTCAATGGTGGCCAGATATTCTACTAAACCAGACATGGTCGAGCCACGCCCATACGGCCCAAGAAGGCCTATTAGGACTTTTCATCCGACCTGCGCTCTGCTGCCCTCCACCTCTCGTGCACACCCATGACCTTTACGTTTATCTTATTTCATATCAAAACTCCAGACGACATCCTGTTGGTGCGGCCCTTCTGTCGGATGTCATAATCCAATGCGGCCCGAGGTTTTTAAAACGTTTGCCCACCCATGTACTAAAGCTCAATATTATTTAAATTATGTTAACCAAGTCCTCCATGTCACTGTAGCCGGACTCCAGAGACTATAGGAGTCAGTCAAGAGTCATAAAACAATTACCCAAGGTCACACTAAAAAGATCGTTCCTCTATCGACTTGCAGAATGTAGAGAGGCGAAATAGTCTCTCTGCCTCTCTCTCTCTTACTCTCTCTCTCTCTCTCTCTTACTCTCTCTCTCTTACTCTCTCTCTCTCTTTCTTTCTAAATCTCTCTCTCTCTCTCTGCACCACCCTAGCATTTGAACAAGTACACACACACACACACACACATACACACACACACACACACACACAAACACACACACACACACATTGAATTCATTTTAATAATTTATGAGCGAGTTAGGCGAATATAAAAAAAAAATTGATATTAGCTAGAGTTTAGTGTTAAATAGTCAATATTTTTTAACTGAACTTGGCCCAATGCATTAAGCCCTTTAGGGAAATGGGTGTGGACCCGGGGAGAAAGGGGGGGGGGCAATACAAAGGAAAATCTAGTAAGAAATTTTCAAGGCGTTAAATTATCGATTTGCTTGAAAATATTGAATGATCTATTGCGTCAATTAAAGTTAAACTGAAAGCCAAATACACAACTTAGAGACATTATTTCTGTTGAGCCTCCCTGGGCCTGAATAGGGTAGGGCTGGCCCTGATTCACACCATTAAAGTAGTGTGACAGTTGGTCAGAAGCAGGAATGACTGAATTTATCAAACCAGAAAATGATGACGTCATAGAGTGAAATATATAAAGTTGATTTATTTTGGTTTAAAAATCTGGTCAGAGATTCTATTGTCTACATTTTGCTTTCTTCTAGTTCTATAAATTCTTTATTTTATCGACCCTCTTACCGTTGGTCCGCGACCAAAAATTTAAGAACCACTGTAATACAATAATTCACAATAAAACACGAGGATGTTTTAAAAAGTTGACGTGATAGTTTGATATTTCTCTAGACTGTTATAACAGGTCATGCGCAAAATCTATTGTTTTATTAAATAGGGTCTGGTTTTTTTTAGATAATTCTGGGAACCTCTTTACGAAACTGGTAAAAACAAACAGGTGGCTCCGTTCTCAATAACTTGTTGTCGGCGGTTATCATAACGTTCACTTTTATTAACAAACAAAAAAAAAACCAGTTGTTCTTCGTAACTTGTACAAAGTTATTGTTCTAGCTGTTGATTAGCTAAATGGAGGTGGGAGGCGATGATGACTTGGAAACTGCAGGTAAACAGTTTAATAGGTAAACGTACAGTGTAGGTAGAACTTTAAACACGACTTTAAAAAAATGAAAATAGCATTATTAGAGGGTGCCAAGTGCATTTTCGTTTTGTTTGTATTTTTATTCAAATCGTGAACCTTGGTAGATGTGATTGTTATGATAATATTGTTCAAACCGTTAGACTGTATTTATGGGATTGTTATGATAATATTGTTCAAACCGTTAGACTGTATTGATGTGATTGTTATGATAATATTGTTCAAACCGTTAGACTGTATTGATGTGATTGTTATGATAATATTGTTCAAACCGCTAGACTGTATTTATGTGATTGTTATGATAATATTGTTCAAACCGTTAGACTGTATTGATGTGATTGGTATGATAATTTTGTTCAAACTGTTAGACTTATTTATGTGATTGTTATGATAATATTGTTCAAATTGTTAGCCTGTATTGCTGTGATTAATATTATATTATTGTTCGATTCACTGTAAATATGAAATATTCATCTCTTAGCCCTAAAGTGCACTAATTGAACTATTTTTAAAAATTTATTTTCATTCCAACTCCGACCATAACTGTGTGTGCAAAGATTACGTAGGTACCACAAGGGACCCAAGTGCTCAGACAAGTGCTCAGACAGTGGCGTAGCGAGCTTAACTCGCCCCCGGGGCACAACACCTTTTTAGCTCCTCTCCCAATTCGATAACCGTATAACTTTATACGTAAAATATACCATTTGGTGCCCCTTTGTGAGTAGCGCCCGGGGCATGATGACCCCCCCTTGCCCACCCACCCACCACGCTACGCCACTGTGCTCAGGTCCGAACCCTTAATCAGCGGCATGCCGACTAGGGACCACAACCAAAGTTTCCCCTAAATCACCATTGGCAAGTTATCAGAGTAGCATAATACTCAAACTGTAGCTTATCGATTACAAGTGACTGCTAATTTATTTTATATCATAATGTTTTAATACATTTTATTATCACGAGGAGGTTTCACTAACATGTACCATAGTGGAATGTTCAAGTTGAAGATGAAACTACCTTGTTTAAAGATTGTACACTATAACGGTTGATTGTTAAGATAACAACTAAATCACTTGTGGGGTCTGTTCACCACTTCGTCCCATACGGCAATCATCAATTTCTGCTTCACAATATGTGCATAAGTAATAATGTAACTTGATCTTTGAACTATAACGTCCAGGGTTATTTATGTATTCTTCTGTACCAGACAGTATATTGGCTTACAGTGGCGTCACCGGCAGCTTGGAGAGGTGTGGCGGCTGGAGGAGCCCCTCCTGCTGCAGAAGGTATGGGGGGAGCCTTCATACAATAAAATTACGGTAGTTTTTTTTTTTTTGGAGTATTTTTTCAAGCTATACATAATTCAACGAATCATACTTACAAACTTTTCCAAACGTTATCTGGGGCACCTTAATTATAATGCCCTAAATTTTGTGTGTGCGCGCCTGGATGTTAAGTGGCAGGGAGTGAGTGAGAGAGAGAGAGAGAGAGAGAGAGAGAGAGAGAAAAGGATGAGATATTGTTAAAACATGACCCCCTGCAGTCATTGTGAATTTACCGCCCCCATCTCTCTCTCTCTCTCTCTCTCTCCCTCTCCCTCTCCCTCTCCCTCTCTCTCCCTCTCTCTCTCTCTCTCTCTCTCTCCCCTCACACACACACACACACACACACCCACCCATTGTGTCACCACCTGTTTTTAAATCATCTCAAGTGTAATTGTTAACTTTACCTTCATCAAAGTCTCCTGTATATTGACTGCCACGTAGGCGTACCTAGTCGGTGTGCTCACATGTGTCAACAGTATACATTCTCTGCTCTTTATTACTAGAGTTAATACTTATTTCTCTTATATATATATATATATATATATATATATATATATATATATCGTTACAGCTGTGCAGTCATCTGGACTGTGCTGTGTTCATTACATGATTATGCTTATCAAGATTATCTTACTCTTTTATACTTTTCAATGCAATCCACAAAATCTAAATTATACAACAACAACAACAAAAAAAAAAAGAGAAAAAAAAAACCATGGCAATTTAGAAACACCTCTGCAAGTGATTTTTTTTTTTTAAATGCCTTTTTTTTGTTATTTTCCTTTATAACAGTGTAGCACCCAACTATTATTATTATTATTATTATTATTACTACACAATAGCACATATGACGGCTACAGGTAAAACTCAATTTAAACTGACCGTGCGCATATTGTACGGTGCTTAGTAAAATCTGGGTCAGACTCAGCGTGCAGCGAATGAATATTTCAAATAGAAAAAGAGAATATACCAAAATAAATCAAAGAACGAGATCATCAACTCCAGCCTTCCATTTTCATTGCTCTCATTCAGAGGCGTACCTAGGGTGGGTGGGGGGGGAGTAGGGGTCCAAATTAAAAAGTCCCTTCGGGCCCCAGCTTGAGGGTGGGGCCCCCAGAATTATTTTGTTTACATTTAATATTGAGTACATTATCTCATGTCATTTGTGTTGAATGTCAAAATTCAGGGGCCCCCAAAGAGGCCAAGCCCCCCCCCCCATCCCCACCGGTCCCATAATCGTTAGGTACGGTACTGCTCTCACTGGTTCTAATGAATGTAATGTGCGCATGTCCAACTAGTTCTGTGTACGTTATAAATGAAGCAGAAATTGAGACAGAGCCTTCTGACCTCCCCCCCCCCCACACCACACCACCCCACGGGCTTGTCATTCAAGCGTAAAAAGGCCCTAATGGTTTTTCTGGACAAGATGTGGGCACACTTATTTTTTTTTTACTCGCGGGCCACAAATGCGTCTTAAATTTGGAAAGAAAGGGGCCGCACCAAGATGCAATAGATGGAGAACGTATATTATATTAATTCATTGTAAACGTCAATTTATGTGAATGGGTGGAAGAGTGCAGAGCGCGGGAACGATCCCAGGGCCATCTGGCCATACTTGGCCTGCGGGCGATAGTCTGCTCTTGTGTGTTCTAGGCGTTGGTGTGTATGACACTACGATCTCTTTTAGGAATGGGCCTAAATCATGAATGGGCCTAATTGGGGAATAGGCCTAATTCAGAAATGGGCCTAATTGGGGAATAGCCCTAATTCATAAATGGGCCTAAGTCAGCAGCATTGATGGCGACCTCCTTTATACTGCCCTCCCCCCCCCCAATACAACACACACAAACAAAGATACAACGCCCATTATTTTATACTGCAAAACTCGTAAAAGAAGTATTCACTCGTTTACTAATATGACATTCAAGGTATCACTTAATCATTAATGTTTCTAGTAACTAATCTTAAACTGGTACAGGGGTGTGCAAACTTTTTAAACCGCGGGTCGAAGTAGGTTCTTAAATTTAAGAGAATCGGCCGCACCGAGAAAAAAGTCGTTGTGGTGTTTATACCATCCATTGAAAAAAAAATGTTAACGTCACTGATTTGCACGAGCGGAAGGGGGTGTGAGTATTGGCCCAGGTCAAGCAGTCAGTCGGCCTGCCTGTACGTGGCCCACATCCCATAGTCTGCCCATGTCTGTACTAGTACATGTCTTTCCTTGACCTTAACCGGACTGCAAATGTCCCTCCGGATAATCGGCATTGCTCCTGAAATTCTTACTGACGCAGTGAAAGATGAAAGCGTCGAGACATTATATCTCTCTCCCCCTCCCTCTCCCCTCTCCCCATCCCCCTCCCTCTCCCCTCTCCCCCTAACTCCCACACCCCCCTTGCCTAAAAGTGTCAAGTGTCCATTTTTAAAACTATATGTTTACCTCATGTGCTCTTGCAACGAAAACTTTTCTCTCATGTCAAGGCCAATTCACATTTTCCATATCTTCAATTCACTTTGGCGAGGAATGGAACTTGTAGAAAAAAAAAAACCATGCGTATAGCCACGGTAAGAGGAAGTCACTTCATAGTTTGAAAGAAAATAGTAATCATGAATTATCTCCCCTCTTCCGGTTTGACTTCGGTACCACCAGCAGACGGTCCGCTATTTACCCGACAACGGCAGAAAACACCTGGCAAGGCGAATTACGCTAATGGCATCTGCAACCGATTTCATATGCCATGTTGCATTATTGTAATGTTTACGTTCTGGCTTTTTTTTTATTGTTTTTCAGAAGTTGAATGTTGAAGTGTGTAGATTTTTTAAAGAGAGAAGTATAGTATTGAAGATGTAATCAAATGTATTACTGTCCTAACCTCCTTTCCAACAGTAGGAACTATGTACAAATGTTTCAATGTTGATTTAAATTTCACGCCGAGAATTGTAACTCGGGTGTCGGGATTTTAGTTTAAACCCCTGCCAAGGCCGCCGACAGAATATCTGGGCCCCCGTATTACCTCTGATCAGTGTTTCTCTCTCTCTAAAAAAAAAACAACACCTAGTCATTTTATTTCGAATTTCTGGCGTACCACGTCTCATATTATGGTCCCATGTTAGCTAATCAGACACTGCACTCACTTCAGTGTGTTTGTATTGAACTTACGTAAGTAGCATCAAATTAAAAGACTAATTAGAAAATTAACTTCAATTATCTTATGTTATATAATCCATACCTGTCAAGGTCGCAGGGTAGACCTGCGACCATACAGGTAATTGTTTGAGTAACACTCCCTACCCTAGTTATGGCGATCAGATCTTGCGCCTTCCACTTTTATCATTGGTAAGCATTTGTATCAGCTAATCGGACATTACTAATTGTACCAACGGATACGATTTTTACCCAAGACATTAATCTAAGTCAGTAGGCTATGATGGCTGAGAAACGAAGGTACAATATATAAGATAAATTCAATTATTAATAGCTTTCATTAATATAAAGAAATGGTATAAACTAGTTTGAATACAATTAAAAAATATTGTTTTTTTATGTGGTTAAAAAAAGAATTTTGTTGAAATTATTGCAAGCAAAAAAAATTAATATACATTTTTTAAAAATAAAATTATATTATTTTTAAATCAAATAAAAGTATAACTGTATTTAGTTGTTTTTTTTTTTTATTTTAATTGCTCTTTTTTCATAAAACAGGAGAGGGTACTTATGTTTATGTCTTATTCCTATTAAGCAGGTCATGTGCTCCTGTCTCGAGAATGTCATTGTAATGTAGAATCATACATTGTAAAGTGATAAACAATTTGTCACAAACAATTTGTTACATTTCTGATTTTCTATGTCGGGTTTATATTTTATGAATAAATAAACTAGGTGCTTTGAACTTTGAATCTCGTGACTATGTCACATGAACGAGATGAGTGGACGACACGAGAAAGATACAGATCTTCAATGACCACTGGTCAATAGTTAAAACTGGCTAATAGGATGACCAAAATCAGGTACAACAATAACAGATAGAAACGACTACAAGCGATAGAAATCTTAAAATGTGTGTGTTTGTGTGTGTGTGTGTGTGTGAGAGAGAGAGAGAGACAGAGACAGAGTATGAGTATGAGAATGAGAGTTTAAGTTTCCGTGCAGCCAACTGAAAGAACATGTTCAACAGCAATAAAACTTCCATCTTGTTTACCTGCGTGGTTACTCTATGGACACCGGATATGGCTTTACTACTAATGAGACAACTCGGGTAAGATTCACTGAACTATGCAGACTACAGTTAACTTCCCTGATTTCGAGATTCAAATTAAACCAGCAAACCATTTATACCACCAAACCATTAGGACCAACAAACCACTTAGACCAGCAAACCTTTTGGAACAATAAACCATTTGTATCAACAAACCAATTGAATCAAATAACCTAATGAACCAATAAACCATTTGAATCAAATAACGGATGGACCACAAACCATTTGGATGTATGGGACAAATAAAAAGGTAAAAACGAAAGAGAAAACATTTGACTAATTGGTTCCAATAGCTGGTACATCTATTTTATACTCTTTATACTTATATAAATTTGTAGTTGTGTATAGACAGATGACCAAACACAGTACAGGCATTAGTGTCTGCCTACAGACAGATGGACCAACACTATACTGGCATTGGTATTTAGTCAGCTGACCCAAGTCACTGTACAGGCATTAGTATATAGAGAGATGATCAAACACTGTACAGCCATTGGTAGCTGTATACAGATAGATGAACTAAGTCACAGTACATCCATCGGTAGCTGTATACAGACAGATGACCCAAGTCACAGTACAGACCTGGTAGATGTATACAGACAGATGACCTAAGTCACAGTACAGGCATTGGTATATAGAGCAATGACCAATGTCAGTGCCACCTAGATTAAATTGGTTTAGTTTTCAACCCATGAGTGAGCAAGATAAGCCGCATGGAGGATTCAATCAGTGGGCAACAAAAGATGTCTGTTTTCTTTCGGCTTCTTTCTCCAGACACCCAGACAGGCTGTTGAACATCATTTAATTTCCTGTAGTCGCTAAATTAATTTACAAGATGTAGATTTGGTAATCTCAGACCTAGATTTCTTGGTTTAAAAAACACGGGGTTTCATTTGTATTATTTTGTATGGGATTTAATTTGTATTTTTTTTTTGGGATATACTTTGTATTATTTTGTATGGGATTTAATTTGTATTTTTTTTTTTGATATACTTTGTATTATTTTGTTTGTTGTTGTGTTGTTGTTTGTTTTACATTTTTTTTCAGGTTTACATTATTTTATCATAGGCAAGTGCAGTGGATTGCACGCTCTTGTCTGTAAGGTGTTATGCCCATTGTTTTATGTTTGTGAATAATATAATCAATAACCGGTGTTTGATTTAAACATCAGTGGACCGGAAGCCAATGGACCCATTCAGATAATGATTTCTGCACAAAATTTGAAATTTAAAAAGTTGTGAAGAACTTTAGAATTAGTTTTTATTTTTTTTTTACCAAAATGAACTAATAAAGTTTTTGAGAAATGGTATTTTTTTTACCTCCCTTTAATATTTGTGTTATGAAAGTGGTCAATTGAAATTCTATTCGTCAGTTAAGATTATAAATTTAAAAAAAAAATTACAGGCGGCCCTCGACTTTCGCACATAATTGGTTCCTGAAAGTGTGTGCGAATGTTGAATGTTTGAAAGTAGAGGGAAATATTAATAACATAAACAGTACATAACCAACTACATCACTTTCAAAATGGCGATCATGACATTACAAGAACGATTGCTTCGGGAACAACAAGGGCGGAGAAAGACCGGGTGTAGACCGGAAATGCCGTAGACCGGGTATACGGAAACAGTCGGAAATTACTGAAAGTTCTTGACTAACGCTTTTATGGACGATTTTTTTTTTAAATGTTTGAAATAGCGAATTGTGCGAAAGTAGAATGTGCGAAGTCGAGGGCCGCCTGTAGGCTATATGTTTTTCCTAATCTTTTATTTACTGTCACTTTGTGTGGGTTTTAAGTTTTCAAATAGTGCGGGTTGACGTGACCTGTCACATTACGTCATCAACAGTATAATAAACCAGCAGAACGAGGAAATGGTTCTAGTTTTCATTGTGTATCGGAGTCTGCAGAAAGTTGATAACTTTATCTCGGCGGTGCCTATAAATTACATGTGGGCGACACGTGTGAGCTACATGTACAGCACAGTGGGCGACACACGTGAGCCACATATAGAGCACAGTGAGCGACACACGTGAGCCATATATAGAGCACAGTGGGCGACACACGTGAGCCACATATAGAGCACAGTGGGCGACACACATGTGAGCCACATATAGAGCACAGTGGGCGACACACGTGAGCCACACATAGAGCACAGTGGGCGACACACGTGAGAGCTACGTGTACAGCACAGTGGGCGACAAACGTGTGAGCTACATATAGAGCAATATTAAAGATCTATGCAGCTACGTGTGAGCTACATATAGAGCAATATTAAAGATCTATACAGCTACGTGTGAAAACAGGAACAAGCTTATTTTCAAAATTTTTAAATCGATTGAAATAATATTGACTATTATAAATACAAACAAGCAATTTAAGTCTTTTCCGTTTCGGACAAAGGACATTTTAGAGCATTTTCTCTATTTGCTAAATAGAGAGGGAAGTAATCAAGGTGAATAACTGTTACAAAAATAAATAATGAGTACGCCCCTTTGATTAGCTTTAATTATTTATATTTAAAATATAAGCAAAAACGGTACTTAAAACACCCCCTTTTTCGGCACTCAGAGGTCAGATCGCGAAATGGACTTTCGATGTACACTTGGCAGGCCAAGACCTACAAAATGATATATACATAATGGGTCTAGGACTTATGGTTGCTGAGATATAGGGCGCTCCTTTATTAATATAGCTTATATAGTAAAAAACGGTACTTAAAACGCCCTCTTTTTCGGCCCTCAGAGGTCATATCGCGAAATGGAAAAAATTAATTTCTTGGCAGTCCAAGACCTACAAAATGATATATACATCATGGGTCTAGGACTTATGGTTGTTGAGATCTAGGGTGATGACGGACAGACAGACAGACAGACAAAACGGGGACAAATCTAAAAATATTGTCATGAATAAAACCCAATCAGTGAAATACTTTTTCGTCAAACATTTTATTGCAATTTATTTATTATATTTATTACAGATATTAATTAGCTAAGATTATGTTATCAAATAGATTATTGTTTCTCTCTCGTTATTTGATTTCCGTAAAATCAATCACATCATTCATGGTTAATCAATGCATATTGATACCAATAAATATGAAAAATTATCTAAATCAAGGGTGGGCTAGCGTTTTGAGCCCACATGCCACAAGGGGTCCATACATTTTAAAGAAGGGTGGGGCTGAAAACAGGTGCTTGGATTGCCTATAGGAACAAATATTTATTAAATGTTAGTATACATGGAGGGGAACAAGGCAAGGGCCGAATCAAACTGCCCAACGGGCTTTATTGGGCCCACTGGCCGCTGTTTGCTTACATCTGGCCTAGAGTAATGGAAGTCTTCTTTCTCACTACTGTCTCGTCATTTCTCGTTCATGGGATAGTATTTTTCAAAACTGTGTGGAGGAGTAAAGGCGGGAGTGGGTGACATTCGTATGATAGGGCGTAGAAATGGGATGACGTCAGTGACTATGTCGTACATCAATCTCGTGTAGCATGTAGTCGTCATTGCTCTCAGACACGTCAGCAAGCATGTGGTGACGTATGTGCTGATGGTTGGTCACCTGCTCAACAAATAACACAATGGATAATAAATAACAATAATAAATAACAATAATAAGTAGCAATTGCTAGTTAGGTTTTAAATAAGTTAGCATTTAGTGTTTTCTGTCTAAAAATATCTTACGGGAAAACCCGCGTATTTTTTTTCTTTTGTTTGATCTGTGATTGGCTATTCTAATTCAATGAAAAGTTGTCGCTCTATGTAAAAATAAATCTTATTAAAAATCAGGATTTTTTTTTTTTCATTTTAAGTTTATTTTGTTACTTTTATAATTGGCCGTAAAATAGTAAAACTATGTCACAGATGTATAATTTTTATAAAATCAATTTTCACCTTGATTGAACTCGTGGCGAACGGACAGGTCATCGTTTTAATCAGGACTTTACCTCCAGGTCTAACAGAAACTGGGACACCGCTTCCCTAAGTAAAAGACAAACAAATGGAATCACAAGATAGGAAGATAACCTTTTAAAACAAATATACAGCTTGTTCAGACGCCGGACAGAAGATTCGTGGTGACAGAGAACTGACCAAAGCAGGGGGGGGGGGTCACCAAATCTTTTTTTTTACCGCGGCCCAATACTGAAAGAACTACGAGCCTCGAGCCGCATTACCGGGGCCGCGTAACCGTTTAATTTTCAAATTACGGGGTGAAATATGTTACCGCTACTTTGTGACATTGGCCAAAAAAAACTGGAGGTTTCAACCTGGGTCATACAGCCATCGGTGCCAAACTGAGCGGTTTGTTTATGTTGTTTTTATCACAGGGCCAATATATTCTCTGCATCATTAGTTTCTGATCTACGGAAAAGATCTGTGGACAAAAGATCTGTGGACAAAAGATCTGTGGACAAAAGATCTGTGGACAAAAGATCTGTGGATATGTGTAACGGGGAGGGGAGGGGGTGCGGGAAAAGGGGGGGTGCCTTGGCAGGCAATGCCATTGTTATTTTTTTTGGAGCCCTATGGGTAAAGTAACTGTCGCACCCCTAATAGAAGTGAGAGCTTTCTGATTGCGTATGCCCTTTTGTAGTGTGGGGCTTTTTTTATTGGGGGGGGTTTGTAGTGGGGGGCTTTTTGTAGCGGGGGCCCTTTGGTAGTTAGAGCTATTATAGTCAGAGCCCTTTTATGGTAAGGGATCTTTGGTAGTGAGGGCTTTTTTGGTAGTGGGAGCCCTATGATAGCAGGAGGCCTAGGAGTTCATTTGGTTTACCGAATCCATTAGCCCTGCATGTGGGTACAGAAGCTACTTCTTCTGGTTTTGTTCAGGTTCTGTTAGAATTCACCACGACGTGTAATTGACCCCCTAACTGGTCCAAACTGACCTCCATGACGTCAGTGTACCGCCGTAGCCTGGGTAGTTTCAGATCCATCTTGTTCCTGGTAGGACAGTGCAGGATCAGGAACGACTTGACCCTGTTCTCCAGGTCATCCAGGTCAGTGTCGGAAGACTCGTAGTCGCTGAAGCGTGTCTTCTCCGTTACGGGCTGGCTAGTCACGTGGTCTCCACTGTGCTGCTCAGTTTGCCTGTGTCCAGTAGGAGTAAAAAACATAACGAAGTTTTAAACAAAATTATTTTGAGGAAACAAAATAGGTGCATTAATGCTAAAAATAGCTGGCCAGCTAGTAAAATTGTAATGCTCCCTGAGCCCTTAAGGGCCATAGGGTCAGATGAAGTGTAGAATTCATCTGTTTCACCAACCTAGGCATATAAAGGGATCGTGTGGTTAACACAACGGCCCAGCAGCCTTTACTTCCAAAATTTAAGTCTGATACCCATTTAAAGCTGGGTGGACTTTTAAGACTTTCATCAGAGCCTGAAAAAATATCCTTTGGTTCTCAGCGTGGATTGCACCCAGGACTCTCGGATTCTCGTTCGAGCACCTACAACGCTAGGCCATCCGTCCCAGTAGTAGTAATTAGTGGTTATTATCGAAATCCCAGTATGGATATGAGGCTTGGATGTGAACCATTAACTGACATTGAAGGTAAACTTAAATGTAAACTCTCTAAGTAAACGATCAGACGGCAGCTACCTTAACACGTTGCTAGAAGAAAAGAATAGCGAACGAACTCTTTGTAATGTTTTTTTTTTCATCCTCCACCCTACCTGACTGTTCAACAGGTATGGACGCACCACGGAAGGGGATAGGTGGGTGGGATTTGAACAGCATGGATATAGGGCTCACAGCCAAAGCGCCACCAAATCACCCAATATGTCTTACGAGATATGGGGATAAAAGTCCTGACAGTGACACCTATCCTCGACCAGTCAGATGCCCAATCATTTCTCTAGACTTGAATAACCTATTCAGATTTAATTAATTTTTTTTTGAGGTCAAGACGTGCGCTACACTCTGACCAATCAGCGAAGATATAACAAACATTTCTAATACGTGTCAGTGAACTTTTTTTTTTCTTTAACATTAAAAAAAATCATTTACGTTCTCAGTTTCTGAGAAGATGAATCATTCATATGATTCACTAGCTTTACTGCCCGGCGTTGCCCGGGAAATCTAGGCGTCATATGACACACCTCTCCAAATCCGTTTTTGTTACAGTAAATTAGGGTGTTTACACCTATGTAAAAAAAACACAGTTTTATAAATATAAAAAGAAATCATATGAACGTAGAAAAACAAAATAATACATAAATAGTTCATAAAAGCATGCAAATACTGCTTGACGCAGCAAAGGTGCTGCAAAATCCCAAGTGAAATAACATTTCTTATTTAACATTAAAATCATTTACGTTCTCAGTTTATGACAGATAAATCATGTATATTATTGATATCAACCTGAGTAAAAAAAATAGATTCATATGTAAACAAAGATAAAAATGTTTACGTACTGTGGTGTAGGGGGCGGCTGCCCTCGTTGAACAGGCACTTTTTTAAGCTCGGGCTTGGCCAGCGGGGGCAGTTTGGTAGGGGAGTTGCTCGTGGCTGGGACTTCTCTCTTTCGGTACACCTCGCGGTCTGTTTGTGTGACCTCTGGCCCCTGGTTCTCACCTGGCGGTCTCCTCTCTTGCAAAACAGGACGCAGTTGAGGGGCGGCGGGTTCAGGGCCTTGACCTTGGGATTTGACGAGCGGGTCGTCGGTCTTACCCAAGGGCTGCAACTCTGGCAAATGAAACGCTACCCTCTTTCCAGTTCGGTTGTCCTCTCTTTGATTTTCAACGTTCGTGGTGGGTTCGGTGACGTCGTGAACAGCCATTTTGACGCTCTGCCTTCCCGGATTGTGTTCCCCCGTGCTGGCCCTTGAGTCAGGCTTTATGGAACTCTCTGGGGCTTTACTGTGGGATTTGTACTGGGGCTCACCCTCTGTGCTCTTGTCTGTCATGTAGGACAGCGTAGCAAGGATGGCTCGTCGGCTTCGAGGCTGGCGGTGATTCATTTTACGACGGGTCTAAAATAGAGTGACATAAACGTGTAGAATTAGAATCGATGGAAGAATTAATTAATGTTTTGCGATGTTCTTCAGTGGCGGGGCGCAACAGTGCAAAAGGTAGCGCCATCTGTTAATTTCACGGGGACCGATGGTCGTGCGTCAAAGCGCTTGACTGTCGACCTCGGGGGTCCCTGGTTCGATCTTCGGTGAGGACCAATTGATATTTCAGATGATGTTTAAAGTCACTACACAAGAAGAAATCGAGCACACACACACACACACACACACAAACACACTAATGACCACTAAAGTCCGTTACTATGTGTACATATCAATAATTGGTACGCCTACAATTTAACGTACCGGGAAAAAGCAATTGTCTGTTGATAAGTAGGTTGCAAGTGATATGTGTATCTTAAAAAAGCTGGGTTTTTTTAAATAATTCAAAAATTAAAATAGGATTTGACTGATGATCGTCTTGGACTCCAGGCTAAATATGAATCTTAATGGGGGCCCAATGCTAGATAGTAATTAGGTTACATTAATATTTGACATTTGATTGTAATAGATTTTATATTCATGAAAGCTGCTATACTGTGTCTGTAGGATTAAACGCTACCCTGTGGCCGTGGAGTCAGTATCTTCACAGCAGTTGTTATTGCTACAGAAAAAAGAAATATGTTTAATAATGAATCTGCTAGAAAGCCGGAAAGAACAACAAAACCAAACGTCCGAGTGGTCAAGAGTTATCGCCGTGGCTACTCACCTCGTTCAGCATGGACCGAGTCGTCGTTCTCCGCCTGATGTTGGCCCTAATCCTGGCCCTGTCCCGCATCTGTTCCTTGTAGATCAGGGCCCCGGGCACCCTGGGCTCGATCAGCTCCGCCTCGCCGAGCCTGAACTTGTTGATGAGATGCTGCATCTGGACATACAGACAAATAAATGTCGCAAAGATAAACAATGTCATACAGATGAACAAATGTCACAAAGATAAACAATGTCATACAGATAAACAAATGTCACAAAGATAAACAATGTCATACAGATAAACAAATGTCACAAAGACAAGCACCCCCTTATCACGCCACGATAGCTGAAACAGATGAATCATACACTCCGTTTGCCTCTGTAATCCCCCTACCCCCTCTCCATTTAAGAGATTTAGTCATCTTTACAGTACCGAACCTAGGGATTTGGGGGCCCGGGGAGGGATTGGCCTCTTTGGGGGCCCCTGCATTCTGACATTCGACACCATGGCATGAGATAATGTACTTTATATTTAACGTAAAAACAATTTTTGGGGCCCACTACAAGCTGGGGCCCGGGGGGGACTTTCGTATTTGGACCCCCCCTCCTCCCCCACCCTAGGTACGCCTCTGAAACTTAACTTTCTTCCATAAAATTTAGCAATGTGAATGAATCGTATTCATTTCACCACCACCACTGTCACAAAATGTTTTTTTTTGTTTTCAGCCCAGCCAGGAGACCCCAGTGACCCCCCCACCAGACAGATCATGGTCAACATCTCCCGGACCAGGCACTGCGACCCATTAAATGCGATCCGTTGAACCAAAAGCCTTTTGTTATTTTGTCACAATATATTAAATGGTCTTAGTGCAAACGCAGTACAGTTTTAACATTTTCCATTTCTAATGTACAGTAACGTATGACTACTGATGTACAGTACAGTAACTAATTACTATTGATGTACAGTACAGTAACGTATGACTACTGATGTACAGTACAGTAACTTATTACTATTGATGTACAGTACAGTAACTTATGACTACTGATGTACAGTACAGTAACTTATTACTATTGATGTACAGTACAGTAACTTATTACTATTGATGTACAGTACAGTAACTTATTACTATTGATGTACATTACAGTAACTTATTACTATTGATGTACAGTACTGTAACGTATTACTACTAATGTACAGTACAGTAATTTATTACTATTGATGTACAGTACAGTAACTTATTACTATTGATGTACAGTACAGTAACTTATAACTATTGATGTACAGTAAGTAACTTATTACTACTGATGTACAGTACAGTAACGTATTACTACTAATGTACAGTACAGTAACATATTACTATTGATGTACAATACAGTAACTTATTACTACTGATGTACAGTACAGTAACTTATAGCTATTGATGTACAGTACAGTAACGTATTACTACTAATGTACAGTACAGTAACTTATTACTATTGATGTACAGTACAGTAACTTATTACTATTGATGTACAGTACAGTAACTTATTACTATTGATGTACAGTACAGTAACTTATAACTATTGTTGTACAGTAAGTAACTTATTACTACTGATGTACAGTACAGTAACTTATTACTACTAATGTACAGTACAGTAACTGATTACTATTAATGTACAATGGTAAACGTATATTTTGATTTTCCTTATATGCCAAATGTCTTTTTACCTGTATGTCCCTACTGGGCAGCTCTTTGGACACATGAATAGGGGACAATGTCCTTGCAGATGTCAGTCTGTCCTCTGCTTTGTGAGATATTAGGTAGGACAAGAGTGCGACATCTTTACCCACATGACTTGCCGCCCTTACCTCCAATTTCTCCTAAAAAAAATACAAAGAAAACAAAAAGGGATTTAACCATCACATGACTTTTACATTTATCAATTATTAGCTCCCCTGACAGTATAATTTTATATCGGCCGACAATGGAAAATAAAAATTTAAGAGTCAATACTAGCTGTTAAACAATCCCAATAGAAATACCGTACCGTTTTGACATTGTCGATACAAAGAAACGATAGAACAGAAAAAACAGAATTTCTCAACTTTGACAGGTTGTTACCACTGATCCACTGATATCAACATGTAAGCGCCATATGCGACATACTGTAATGTATTTAATCCAAATATTTAATTCAACGTCTCAATTAAAGTCACCTCCATGTAAATCTTGAACCCCCTCACCCCCCCCCCCAACTACAGTACTTTATGACCAGTTCTACTCCCTCACAAGGAACGGATGGTCGTGCGGTAAAGCGTTCGACTGTCGACCTGAAGGTACCTTGTTGGATCTCCGGGGTGGAAATTTCTCAGGTCTTGGCTCGAATTCTCGATATATCTCCCGTGGCTATGGTGGGGATGAAAGAAGGGCACCATTAAAAACCGTCCCATTAGTGGTTCATATGATCTAAGAGATTTCATCTCATCCTCCTTCACCTCCCCCGTTTGTTAGCTCTTGGGGGGGGGGGCCGCTGAAAAACTATCGGCCGAATCATTCCCCCCTGCACCTCGGTCCTGATGACTATTTGTTCTAATGACCCATATATTGAAGTGACGGTTGGGGAATTTTTGTTTTGTTGACTTAGTTATTGCCATTAGCTACTGTTTAATATTGTTGCAGTTATTGCCAATATTAATATTACAAAGTATAAAATAAGACCCTAATACCAGCGGCGTAACAACAGCTAGTGGTACCTCTGGCTGCCTCTTAAAATACCCCGATCCCCCAAATACACACACCCCCATGCTAAAAAAAAGTACCCTAATGGTGATAAAGCCGCCTCTGGCTTGTGGATCGCCCCTCCCCTCTGCTCTTTCCTACTCCACACCGCTGCTCTATGGTACTAACTGTTGCAGCCATGACGTAAACAGGCTATGTCTCGTAATTTAATTATTAATACAAAATTCTATTAAAACAGTGACATAGTTTGATTCAATGATAACTTGACTATAACTCACTGTGTTGAGAAAGAGGAAGAGAGAGAGGGGGAGGGGTAGGGAGAGAGAGGGGAGGAGGGAGAGAGAGAAACTTAACAACACGCTACTAATCATGACTATATTACGAAGAAGTGAAAAACTTCACTGAGATGTTTACAACTGACCTGAACCTTCTGTTTGAGAGTCTCCATGACGTAAGGGTTCCTCCTGCCTACGATCCTCTCCAGATTCTTCACGTCCAGCCTGAAGGCCGTGGTGTCGGTGCTGCAGGTGACCGTGGCCATGTACGTGTCCAGTCTGTGGGCTATCTCTACGTCACCGACTACCTCCCCTGACTGGACACTGCACAGGTTGATACGTCGATCCTGTAAATTAAAAGTTTACTAAGATACTAATAGTATTGGTACTCTTGTAAACTTCCACACATCAAATTAAGTAGCACACCGCCAAACCAGAACACAACGATATTGATCAGAGTTTATTAAAGTGACTGAATAGCTAATACAAGACAGCTTTCAAATCTTACAAAATTGCTTGTTGCTATAATCTCAAAACTAGGATACTAATAGTATTTGTACACTTGTGTATTTCCGCACATCAAATTTAGTAGCACACCGCCGAACCAGAACACAACTAAATCGATAAGTGATTATTAAAGTGACTGAATAATTACTTCAGGACAGCTTTCAAACTCCACAAAATTGTTTGTTGCTATTATCTCAAAACAAAACAAAACAGTCGCGTAACAGGAAGAAGAGTGATTCTGTAGAAAGATCGAATTAACGCCTACTTTATCTGTAAATAAACATCTGAACGTCACTACATTGTTGTGATTTGTGTATTCGCTTGCAATAGTACAATCCCCCTTGGTTTGCCTTCCATTAGAATATGAAGCATGATTTGTGTTATTTTTATCTGATTAAAGAAATTCATGATCGATATTTACCTTTAATCAATCAGAGCGTATCGTTAGCATTGATTACTAAGATTGAGCTATATTTAGATTGGCGTGTTTCGAAAATTTAAGGAATTAAAAAAAAAACTAAAAAAAAAAAACAAAGTTTTGTCACGTGACTTAAGCCCTAAACAGTTCATTTATTTCCGGTAGATAAAATATTTGCCTTACTAACCGCATCTTGAGATGGACGACAAAACATTCAAACCTCACTTGCTTATGGCGTTTTTCTTGCGAATCGGTCATTTTCTTGGGTCTACCAATGGTAAGTCAGGTCCCTACTTCTACCAGATACCCCCCTCCCCCCTCCCTGAGCTTTTGTTGGGGGTGTTACCCACAATAAGGGGGAAAAATGACGGGGGGGGGGGAGATAGAGCTGGTATGAAGTAGTCATTTTTGTCTCTGGACATAACACTCACTCTGTCCGTACTTGTGATTCCTTCCTTACGCCGCGACGAATGACCAGAGGGCTTAGTGCCCACATCACCGCTACTATCCACTGAGTTACTTCCTCCTTGAATTTCACTGGGAGAAAGGGAAATAAAAACATGAAAAATGGTGTAATAATATTTCGAACGTACGCCCCTTCCAAACTCACACATCTAAACACATAATCGCCCTTAGTATGCGTGCGTGTGTGTGTGTCTCCGTCAGGCTAATGGTTCATACACTTAAATGTATGTATTGTGTGCATGGCAATAAAAGATAAATGTTTTTTTTTTCTATTGCAGTATTTCGTACATTTCTTTGTTATTTCTGTTCATATTGTATTCTGTTCATGGCAATAAAGGCCACATGCTCTTTTCTAATGCAGTATTTCGTATAGTTCGTATATTACACACGGTGTGACCGTGTGTTTCCTTCAGGCTAGCTGAAAAGATAGTGCAATCGGAACACATGCTAAAAGTCCCTGCTATAAAAAATAAATTTGCTGTCGGTATAGCTTCAGCCGGGCACCGAATGGAGCGCGATGGACGCCCAATGTAAATCACAATGAATCAATATAAATCATGAAGTAAGTCAATTTTTTATTCAATATAAATCGTTATAAATCAATCGTTGCAAATCAATATAAATGCTCACGGCAATAAAGGTCACTTGTTCTTTTCTATTGCAGTATTGCGTATATTTCTTTGTTATCCCTTCTGTCGGATTTCGTTGAGCCAGCTTCAGCAGGCTTTTCCACTAGAACACACATCAAGCGCCCAACTCACACAGACACACACAGTCGCTGTAATGGACTAGCAAACTAAGCTGGCACATAGGGGTTTTAACAGCTAAAGGGGCCTACTACTATATAAACTACTTTTCAAATCCAATGCTACAGCAGCCTCTCCAGTTATTTGTGCGTAGATCCAGAAAACATCTCAAAGTCTATGCCTGCAGGGCTCCCTGTACCCTCCAACAAAACAACGTGAGAATGGTTCAACATTCACTGACACAAGAGTTTGAGTGGAATGAATTAATTCTGTTAAAATTTGAATCTATGTAACAGTTACATAGATAGGTGGCGCGTTAGTTGTTAAACTTGTAAACTATTGTGTTGTATAAACCTTCAAACTCGCAATCACACCAACCTATCTCCCTCTCTCTCTCTATTTCTCTCCCTCCCTCCCTCCCTTCCCCTCCCCCCTCTCTCTCGATCTCTGTCTCTCTCCCTCTGTCTCTCTCTCTCTTTGTGTCTCTCTCCCTCTGTCTCTCTCTGTCTCTGTCTCTCGCTCTCTCTCTCTGTCTCTGTGTGTCTCTTTCCCTCTCTGTCTCCCTCTCTCTTTGTCTCTCTCCCTCTCTGTCTCTCTCTCTCTTTGTCTCTCTCTCTGTCTCTCTGTGTCTCTCTCCCTCTCTCTCTCTCTCTCTCTCTCTCTCTCTCTCTTTGTCTCTCCCTCTCTCTCCCTCTCTGTCTCTCTCTCTCTCTCGTTCTCTCTCTCTGTGTCTCTCTCCCTCTCTCTCCCTCTCTGTCTCTCTCTCTTTCTCGCTCTCTCTCTCTCATTCTACCTATATATATATATATTTATATATATATATATATATATATATATATATATATATATATATATATAATCACTCTCTGTTTGACTTAATAATTTCTCAATACCTCCTCTATTTTTCTCTCTCTTTCTTTGTGTCTATTTATCAAACGAATGTTCCCCATATAAGAACATCATTATAGCCATTCCAAGTATGGAACTATATATCTTTCCTGTGACGTCTGATCACTTACGTCGATTTACTGTGTTTCAGCAGGAAAGCCCCTGCGTTGGACAGGCCCAGGTATGGATACTGTCTCTGATGGTATGTTGGAACTGTCCAGATACTGACCTCACCCCTGGACAACAAAACAAAAAAAACTTGTGTACATGTACACAACTGATATACGCATCTGGTCAAGGCTTCATAGGTCATTCAAATAATTGAAATTAATTTACATTTACTAGTGTCTTAGATCAATTATTGATTAGCTTGTGTATTACGTATTTTAAACTAGGGTAAATATATATACAATTCTGATTATGTATCTGCAATATTGATACGATAAATATTCTATCGACTATTAAATGCCTCATCCCTGCATTGATTATTCATTCTTGCAATTAATGTTCCACTAATTAATTGACTTTTATATATTGACAAATTATGTTGACTTATTGGTGAAACACGGTTGACCTATTCATTTCCATTCACAGCTCTAACATTAATCATGTTTAAAGGTTGATAGTTCATACGATTGTCTGCCCTTTAATTGAATTATAGCAAACGTTTATTGATTTAATTACGGTTTAAACTATTCATCAACTAATCGATCATTTAATTATTTTGAAAATTGATTGCTTTTATTAGTGGCTGTACTTTACCTGAAATATAGTAAGACTACAAGGATCAACAAAAACATAGGGGGGCATAATGAACTAGTTTTCATTGGACCGTAAAACTGCGACCTGTATATAGGATGTATGCACAAACTCACCTGGTAACGAAATAAACAGAAGTGACCAGATTTCCTTGCTTACAGATGGCCATATTGGCTGGCAATATAACTTTCCGTAGGCTAAGCTGTAATAGTCTTTTGAACCTTGAACTCATTCTAGTAAATATTGGTTGGCTGTCTAGAAAACGCAGGATTTCAATTTGAAACTGTTCCTCGTGAGACTGTCAGTAGGGAAAATACAAGAATACATATATGTTGACAATATTTATAGGAATAGACTTCCTTTTGAAAACTGGGCTATCATAACCAGTGCTTTTTTTTTGTAAAAAAAATAGGTGCCGATACTCGGTGATGGATTGCCTAACTTTTAACTACCAGTTCGCTGTTTCGCATTATATATTCGCAGTGACTACGGATCGGTCCGACCGAACCCGTATTTTTTTTCGGGTACCAGCCATACTTATTATTGCATATTTTTTTTTTGTTTTCGGGCATATTTTTTTTTTGTTTTCGGGGCTAGTGTTAGGATTATGGTTAGGAATAGGGTTAGGAATAGGGTTAGAAATAGGGTTAGGATTAGGGTTAGGAATAGGGTTAGGATTAAGGTTAGGAATAGGGTTAGTGCAGTGACTTATATGTTGTTATATAGCTCAGTGCAGCGACTCGGCCGCTATATTTAGATATCTATAGCTGGACCCTAACCCTTTCCCTAGCCCTAACCCTAATCCTAACCCTATTCCTAACCCTAACCCTAGCCCCGAAAACAAAAAAAATATGCAATAATAAGTATGGCTGGTACCCGAAAAAAAAACAGGTTCGGTCGGACCGAACCGTAGCCACTGCGTTTTATATTTTAATTCTTATTGCGCGCAAATTTTAACATAATTCAATTTTAACAAATTAATAATATAATAAATTAATAATAAACGTTAAAATACAAAAAAAGTAATAATTTTTCCCTCACATTGAAAAAGGTGCCGTTACGCCGTACCGGTGCGATCTGGCACAAAAAAAAAAGCACTGATTATAACTAATGAGGTCATGAGCCATAATCTGTTTAACTTTTGATTTTTATAAGGAGTGGAACAAACCAAAAAAAGACCTACATCATATCTATTTTGAAAAGGTTAACAATAAAATAACTGAAAAAAATTACAAGCAACAACAACAACAACTGGTTTATACTGGAGCTGCGCCAAATTCGGCAAAGTCTACCACAAATTTTGAGACAGAGAGGTTGGGGGGAAGAGGGGGGGACAGTGTAATAAGAAAAAAGGGAAGCAATTAAGGAAAAACTACTAAATTATCTTTTCTCGGCATTCATTCCCTTGTCACATACACTCAATCCCTGGAATATTTCGACATTGAACTTTTGATAGACCGGAAAAGATGAACACTGTTTTTTTTTTTGAAAGTGGGTCATGTCTACTCCAGTACTTGAGGTTACTCCAGTATCCAGTGATAGTCAAGTAAATGACCAGGTCTACTTGTGGTTGTTGTTGTTTAGGGATGATTTGTCCATTCGTCCCCCAACGACCAATATGGTAAGGGTATGATGATGATGATGATGATAATGATGATGATGTTGATAATGATAATGATGTTATGATGTTGATAATGATAATGATGATGTTGATAATGATAATGATGTTATGATGTTGGTAATGATAAGGATGTTATGATGTTGGTAATGATAATGATGTTATGATGATGATAATGATGTTGATGATGTTATGATGCTGATGATGATGATGTTGATGATGTTATGATGATGTTATGATGATGATGATGATGATGATTATGATGATGATGATAATGATGATGATGATGAGGAGGAGGAGGATTTACCTAATGATGATGATTATGAAAATAAAATGTTCCCCAAAAGATCTAATTTGTCTCCACTGAAAGAAAAATGATGATCATTTATTGTATTTTTTTTTCATTAATTTACTTTCAAAGCCTTGTCAAAGAGGGGCTGATCTATGACCATCATTTGAGAGTCGTCGTCTGCAATCACCGTGGCGTTCCTCGTCTTGTCCTCGCCCAGCAGAGCTGCCTCCCCGAAACTTTCACCCGAGTCTGAAACACAGACCGAAAAAAAAATCTGAAGTAACCTGTTTACTTGAGATATTCTACAAATATTTAAAAATAAAGTTCCTTTTCGCCTTAATGGGCCATCGGGGCAGATGGAATGTAGAATATACATCTGTTTCTATAGCCTGGGCTTTGAAACGGATTGTGTGGTTAGCACAAAACCGACAAAGGCCAACTTTAAGTCAGGTAACCATTAAGGCTGGATGACCTTGAAAAAAAAACTTCAAACCATTTTTCACCAGGACCTGGAAAAATGTCAGTTCCCATCGAAGATCGGAACCAGGACTCTTGAGTTTGTCAGTCGAGCGCTCTACACAACTGGGCCACCAGCCCCTCTCTACTAATATATAGACCACAACTTAAAATAGCTGTCACGTGATAACGCCTAGCCAATGAAACGAAAGGCTGTATAAAACACTCCCCCCCCCCCCACTAACCGTATTTCATGATGAACCTGCCAAAGCTTGACCTGTCCAGCCCGCCTTCTATGACCTCCTCCTGCTCCTGTAGACCTGCCACCAGGGTAGTGGAGTCCTCCTCGCCGGTCATCAGTGGGTCAATGTACACCGAGGCTGCCCCTCGCAGGAGCACGAACATTCTGTTGAGAACAGGGGTCGGGGGGGGGTAGGGTATAGTGATTACGACGGTGTGGTCAAACTATGATGAAATTGAATTAGGACTACCAACCACAGCCCTGGTTTAAATTACGCTACAAGTTTTGTTTTGCCTTGATGGTGAATGAAGAGACGCAGCGCAGAGTACTATTATTGTTGTGCTATACAATGAAGACTATTTCAAGTATCAAAAATGTAACTAAACAAGAATGGAATACAGACAGATATAGAATGATGATATAGATTAAAAAAAGATAAACTTACAGATAAGTTAAAAGGGACATGCATATTTATTAGAGCTGCTATGCATATAGATAGATAGATAGATAGATAGATAGATAGATAGATAGATAGATAGATAGATAGATAGATAGATAGATAGATAGAATTAAAGAAAGATAATAAACAGTCAGACAGGTTGATGCATTGCCAGCAGACGTTCAGTTTGTTTCACTACAGACCTATCGCCTTGTTCCCCTTGCCTGATGATGACGTCATCTGCATCGCACGTGACATATTGGCAGTATTTGACGAGTTCCAACAGTTCATCTGTTCACGTGATTAAATCAATATTCACACATCATCAAAATATTTACATATGTGTATATTAAATCAATAAAAAAAATGATTTTAAATTATCAATATAAAAACAGATGAATTAGCCATAATATAGGAATAGGGTACGATGACACTGTTCTGAAACTCAGCTTACGGCATGCAGATTTATGGTATCCGCTACAGCTCCCCCAGGTCAACTCACAATCCCATGTAATGAGAAATAATGATGTCCGTTGTCTGACTATGGGTCAGCAATGCCCGTTGTCTGACTATGGGTCAGTAATGTCCTATGTCTGACTATGGGTCAGTAATGTCCTATGTCTGACTATGGGTTCGTAATGTCCGCTGTCTGACTATGGGTCAGAAAAAACAAGAGAATGTATCTCAGTGATCTAGAAAAACAGTCTTACTGTCATTTATACTGCAAAGTATTTCCACACGCTTCCTCAACCACGGCAGAAACGTCTCAATCTCAGCATCTACTCTCTGATTGGATGGTTTAGATATGATGGCGGTCAGCTGGTCAGTCAGCTGCGACATGGTGAAGGGTTTTGGATGTTTTTATGTAGTAGCTTTCAAAGTTTGAGTAAGTATGTCAAATTTCAAGGCTTGCAGTATGTTTCTTAACATTCAAAAATTTGTTGTTTATATGTTGACTTCAAAAAAATGTGAATAATGTAAATGCTAGCATTCAAAAAACATCAAACTGTTGTTTTAAAAATCTTCGAGTATAGTTGTTTCAGAATAATATATGTATGTGGTCCAAAGCTAGTGGCTGTGATTCAAACATACATAAAATGATGTAAACAAACAAATTGTAATGTTTTTAGCAGTTGTGAACTTTATATCAGAATCACGATACGAGTGTCTCAGTCAGAATATGTATACGTGAGTATCTATATATATCCAAACTGTACTGAACGTTATCCAGGGTTGAGTTTACATGTGTACATGTGTCGGTGACTGTCTGTGTCAATGCACATGTGTGGTACGTATATTCCTGTGTTGTTGTTTCTTCTTGTTTTCTTGCCTTTTATTTTATTGGTCTTTCAGAATCAGGTCAACCGCTTAGCAGAGAAACAGGACAACCTGTGGAGAAGATAGGTCAACATTGTTTACATCCGGGCATTGTTCAGTTCATTCTATATTTAGGGCATATAAAAATAGAGGTAAATATTCTTTTTTCAGGCGCAGGCAGGGAATGTGCTGACAGTGCAAATAACGAATTAAAAAATAATCTGCGTCGAACAGATTCGTAAATGCTTGGTTCGATTTCGTTATACCGAAATGTTTTTGAAATTTTAACTCAATTACTGTTTCAGCACGACATTCGTCTTACTCTTCACAATGAACTTTGCCCTGCAAGTTTATTGGCCGGGATAAAAAAAAAAAGTCCAGCGAGACAGTCGTTTCTAGCGGCCTCAGCTTACTAGACTTCAGACGCGGGCTAACTGGCGAACCGCGGGCTGTTTAACCCGGCCCGTTGTAAGCCGCCCTTTATAAGAGACGAAACCAGCCCCTACTGAAGAAAGCCCATTTCCTTTAACGACTTATATCTAAACGTATGATGTCGACGCCCCGCAAGGTGTTTTCGTCAAGAGCCCCCGACGCATCTATAACAGTTGTCTGTGTCTGGGACCCCTCAAATATTTATACAAGTATCTGTCGTTAATATCGTTGAAAGTCTATGTCTAGCGCCCATAAGTCTGCATATAAAGGGTTCTGTCTAGAGCCCGTAAGTCTACATATAAAGGGTTCTGTCTAGAGCCCATAAGTCTACATATAAAGGTTCTGTCTAGAGCCCATAAGTCTACATATAAAGGTTCTGTCTAGAGCCCGTAAGTCTACATATAAAGGGTTCTGTCTAGAGCCCATAAGTCTACATATAAAGGGTTCTGTCTAGAGCCCATAAGTCTACATATAAAGGTCTAGTTTACATATAAAGGGTTCTGTCTAGAGCTCATAAGTCTACATATAAAGGCCTAGTTTACATATAAAAGTCACAGTCTAGAGCTTCCATAGATAAGAAACTCTAAGTGTGACAGTTTTTGAAAAAAAAAAAAGTCAAAATGTTATGCTTTTTATAACTTTAATACAACTTAGTGAGATCTTTCAGTCCAGGGCTGGTGACAAGGATTTTGGACCCATTGCTTCTTGTTGGGCATTGCACAGTGGGTGGAGGGGGGGGGGGAAACTAGTGTTGAATACTTTAGGCAAATCAATTATACATAACAAACCTTCGGGACAAACGATATATCCCCTATGGGGACTACACACCTTAAGATCGGCACACATATATACAACATCACCAAAGTTGTTGTTTTTTTTTTTATTTTGTTTTGGGAAATAAGGCAATAAATGAAAGAAGACACTTTTATAATGAATTAAGGCGAATGGTGTCAACAGCGTACCAACCTGGCTTCTTAATTTACCATGCCAGGTTTTATGTTGAGCTAAATTCCGGAATGGCTTCTGGTTGATTTAAAACCTGGACACTTCGATATCGAATACTTAAAGAGAGTGTGTAGGCGGTGGAGGGGGGGGGGAACTGGCCCAAAAGAAAATGTTGTTGCCTCTTAATGAACAGATAATCGAATCCTGGGTGTTAACTAGGCGGACGATGTCAACTACACCGCGATCGATATTCAGAATAGTAATGAGAACTCCAGGGTATCGGCGAAAACTTTTTTTTTATTTCATATTTCGCGATCCTACCTAAATGAATTTTATAAATTTACATCATTACCAAAGTGTGCCTAAACAATAATTAAGAATTTAATTTGGTGATATTCCACTATAAAAATTCGTATTAAGAGCCAAATTGGTAATAACAACTTCAAAAAAAAAAATCAGTATGCGCATGAATAAGTAGTCGAGTCAAATTAACTTAGAAATCGATTACAAGTGAAAATAAAACGAGAGAATCCTTGTTTCGGAGGTTAGTTTGACATCTCAAGATGAAACTAAATTAGGTTTAGGTTCTTTCCTGTTCAACTCCACAAGTTTCAAGTGTGTGGACGACTAAAGGACGGTCACTCCGTCCCGTTGAAATACCTAGGGGCGGGGAAAAGTTGGTGGTACTCATAAAATTTCACAAACAGCTGATAGAGTGTGGAGTATTGACTAACATATATGTAAGCTGCGGGTTTGAGTCTAATAACTCTCATATATGATGACCTATTAACGGAAGATATTGAACTAATCATTGAAATACGGGCTCACACGAGCTCATACGAGCGTAGTACGGTGGTATTTTATTTAGAGCATGTTTGAATTAGGGCGCTAAACAGTGGTGTAATGGGGGGCGGGTTAGGGGGGGAATTATGCCCCTGGCACTTCTCACAAATGGGCGCCAAATGGTATATTTTACATATAATATTATATGGTTTTCGAATGGGGGGGGCGCTAAAAAGGTATTGTGCCCCGGGCGCGAGTAAAGCTCGCTACGCCACTGGCGCTAAACATTTCAACGTGAGACGGATGGCCGTGTAGATACACGAGAGTCATGGGTTCGATCCTCGGTGAGAACCATGGAGTTTTTCCAGGTATTCGATGCAAAATCTTCCCACAAGTCCACCCAGCCCCACAAGTCCACCCAGCCCCACAAGTCCACCCAGCCCAACAAGTCCACCCAGCCCCACAAGTCCACCCAGCCCCACAAGTCCACCCAGCCCCACAAGTCCACCCAGCCCCACAAGTCCACCCAGCCCCACAAGTCCACCCAGCCCCACAAGTCCACCCAGCCCCACAAGTCCACCCAGCCCAACAAGTCCACCCAGCCCCACAAGTCCACCCAGCCCCACAAGTCCACCCAGCCCCACAAGTCCACCCAGCCCCACAAGTCCACCCAGCCCCACAAGTCCACCCAGCCCCACAAGTCCACCCAGCCCCACAAGTCCACCCAGCCCCACAAGTCCACCCAGCCCAACAAGTCCACCCAGCCCCACAAGTCCACCCAGTCTCACAAGTCCACCCAGTCCCACAAGTCCACCCAGTCCCATAAGTCCACCCTGCTTTAAACGGGTACCTGACTTTAAGTTGGGGAAGTAAAGGCGGCAGGGCGTTGTGCTAACCACACAATCCCTTCATATGCCGAGGTTACTGAAAGAGATGAATTCTACAATTTATTTTCTCCGATGGCCCAGTAGGGCTAAGGGAAACATTCCAATAATAAATTAACCGATAATATACACAATACTATACACAATACACATTAGCTTTTCTTTCATCATTTTGACCTTTATAGTTCTGGTTTAAACATGTCAGGTGTAGGTACATAAACATGTCTGGTTATCTATATAAACATGTCTGGTGTATCTATATAAACATGTCTGGTGTATCTATATAAACATGTCTGGTGTATCTATATAAACATGTCTGGTGTAGGTACATAAACATGTCTGGTGTATCTATATAAACATGTCTGGTGTATCTACATAAACATGTCTGGTGTATCTATATAAACATTACTTCTCCACGTACTGTTTGTAGACTCATCAAGGTCATCTTTACTCTACTGACTGTCCACACTTTAGTACAAGACATGTTTGCGTGCATCAAATTAAAGTGCAGCAAACAATTAAACAAAAAGTAGTTATGTAAGTAACATTACATAGCTACGACCTGTGCATAAGAAAAATAATGAAACCTGTACATAAATGTTTTCTTCAGGATCAAACTAACAACTTACATACATATTCAATTCAGGTTTGTTCGGTTGTTAAACTTTTTATTGTGAAAAAAAAAAACAATAGACGTGTCATGTCGTCCATTAATCCCTGTGACCTGACACCTGACGCTTGACAATTTGGGTCTTTTTTTGTCACAAGGGCCCGCCCCCCCCCATTATGTCATTCACTTCTCTCAGTGTCTGTTACCGCTCCCCGCTGCACTCACGCATACACACATTCACACACCCATGCCAACGCAAACTCACACACACACACACACTCACACACCCATGCCAACACAAAACTCACACACACACACACACTCACACAAACACACATATATACGTGTACCATGCTGGTTTATGTGACATATAAATCTGCTTCACACTTTTACACTGTGACATTATTTCTTGGCCGTAAATAGATTTTAAAATGTCTCTCACACACATATAAGATATTTTGTTAGCCTATTTCACTAAAATGAACGGTACCATCATGCACCATCATATTAGGGTTAGGAATATGGCTGGTGCCCGTATTTTTTTTCGGGTACCAGTAATTATATTAGGGTTAGGAATAGGGTTAGGATTAGGATTAGGGTTAGGGATAGGAATAGGATTAGGGTTAGGGATAGGGTTAGGGATAGGGTTAGGGTTAGGGATAGGGTTAGGGTGTGGAGCAATATCTATCTATTGCTGGTACCCGGAAAAAAAATACGGAGTCTATCATGATGGTCCCGTAGCCACTGCGAAACAAATATTGGTTGGTAATTTTGCATCTAATTTTTAAAAAGTTAACAGTATTGGGTTTTATCTCCATACCATTGGTAATAGTATATTTTGACGCAACAGTCGTTCGGAAACTTTTTTGCGATTTGAGTCCCACTAATAAAAATGTTCGATTTCTGCGATGCACCTTGAAGAAAGGTAAAGATAACTTGAGCTGTGTATCCAGAGCCGGATACATAATTTTTTGGTGTTATTGGCCAGCAAAAATTTTGGGTGTCCCACCTTGAAAAATAAAATATTGCCAATATATATATATATATATATATATATATATATATATATATATATATATATATATATATATATATATATATGTTACTTTTCATTTCAGCGCGATTATACACATCAATGGGAGGAGAGAGAGAATGGTCTATAATTTGTTTGTCATTTGTTTTATTTCAATTTAGCCTATTTACTACTTTCCTGGGTTGTATAAGTCATTGGTAGGTCATTATAGACAGACTGTCTCCCCGGAGACCGCGTCTAGCACTGTTAAAATCTCTGCTAAAATCAAATGCTGGAAGACTCTCTCTCTCCCCTGACCCAGCCCCCCCCCTCCCCCAAATATCAAGCAACGCCCCTCACAGTCAGTGATTTTTTTTTTGGGAAGTATTACATCAAAGAGAGGATCAACAGTTGATTTTAATTGCATCTTAAATTTCATTTCGATAAAAAATGTAATACTTCGGCCAATTTATGTGTGAGTATTTGCAGTGCCGGGCCTAGGAATTTGGGGGCCCGGTAGGGGCTTGGCCTCTTTGGGGGGGGGCTGCATTTTGACATTCGACACCATGACATGAGATAATGTACTTAATATTTAATGTAAAAGAATTTTTTTTATTTTGGGGGGGGGGTCCCTCAGGCTGGGGCCCGGGGGGACTTTCGAATTTGGACCCCCCCACCCTAGGTACGCCTCTGAGTATTTGTGTGTGTGTGTGTGTGTTTGAGTTTGTTTCTCTATGTACGTGTGTGTGTCTTGCAGCATGATAGAACTGGTGGGAAGGATATTTCATTGAATGATAAATTGTAATCAAACATACGGACGAACACTAATGGATATATGAACAGATGAATTTGCATCGTGCAGATAGAAGAGAAGACTGATGAATCAATTATATTTATGAAATGTTTGTGGGCAAACAAATGGGTGTATTGAAAGACCTACAGCTAGACAGACCTATACAATACTGACTGACCATACCATTCAGCCTCTCAGACAAAAACGTCACCTGAATTAGAGGCATGTATTAGGGGCATGTATTAGGGGCATGCATTAGGGGCATGTATTAGGGGCATGTGTTAGGGGAATGTATTAGGGCATGTATTAGGGGCATGTATTAGGGACATAAATTAGGGGCATGTATTAGGGGGCGTATATTATGGGCGGTAATAAAGAATTTACATCATATGCGATATGCGACATACGAGGTCTTTCATGAAAGCTGTACAACCCTTGGTGACTGTTGTCAATATTAAGTTTCTTTTTGTAGTACAGTAAGACCCCCCCCCCCCGCTTAACGCTGTTTCGTTTAGCGCTGTTTCGGTTTAACGCTCTTTTATTGGAACTGTGGGATTCCCCGAAATTGCACGCGCAGTGTTAGGCTTCTCGATATCCGGAGCAGTTTATCTGTGTTTCTTCTTTCATGCAGTGTCAAACGACGGAGAGTTCGAGATGTAGTGACGGAGAGTTCGAGACGTAGTGACGGAGAGTTCGAGACGTAGTGACGTAGAGTTCGAGAGTCGAAATTTTATTTTGTGGATATTTAAACCATCATGATCAAATAATTTTCTAATTAGGCAATAAGGTTTTTTCTTTCATAGATAGATAGATAGATAGATAGATAGATAGATAGATAGATAGATAGATAGATAGATAGATAGATAGATAGATAGATAGATAGATAGATAGATAGATAGATAGATGGATGGATGGATGGATGGATGGATGGATGGATGGATGGATGGATGGATGGATAGATAGATAGATAGATAGATAGATAGATAGATAGATAGATAGATAGATAGATAGATAGATAGATAGATAGATAGATAGATAGATAGATAGATAGATAGATAGATAGATAGCAACAAAACATGTACAATTCTGTAAACAATCATAGAGAGATAGACATTCAGATATGAACAGAATCTATCTCGGGCAGGACATATTTACTACAACCGACGATCATCAAAAGAAATATATCAACATATCTAAAACTATTTACCTAGTAGCTCCTCCACTGGGGCAGCGTTACACCACAGACTGAGTCAACACGGTGGTATCACTTACCTATAGTCGCGGCCGTTAAGCCGAACATGATCAATGAATCGTCTCCCCCCCCCCTACTCCATGCTTACCTTCCCCTCCCCCAACATCCACCCCCCCTCATTATGATTACCTATTCCCTCCCTAACCTTCCCCCCACCCCCACCAGCACTGCGTCAGAATACGGGGAGGGGGGGGAATGAACCGTTTTGACAAGGGTGGGTTAAGTTCAATTTAGAAAACAAAGTCATTGAGATCCGTTGAATCGGTTTGGATTGGATAGCAGCACTATGGCAGTGAGCTGATTAACGACGATGTACCACCGTCTATAACGTCATGGCCGTGAATTGAGATATGTTGGTGGGGGGTTGAGGGGTGGGGTGACAGTAGAAGGGGAGGGGGATGTGAAGAAGGTATACGGTAAATAGGAGATGTCTGTGGGGGGGGGGGGGGGTAGTTTTAATTTAAAATTTAAAAGCACGTAGGTAAAGATTTAAATGGAGACTTTTTAAAAGTTGCGCGCTCCAAAGTGTTCACCAGCGACACCGACACAAACAGTATTTGAAATCTTTTCCCGATGTTTACATATTACAAAGCGAAACATTAAAATATTGACTTCTGGCTGTCTTTGAACTTTTTTACGTACGGAGAAAACATTCGACCAGCATAAACAACCGGCAAAAAACATAAATTTATAACAGAGAAGACAAAATGGTTTCTCTTAACTTGCTCATTGCAACTTTTTTTTTCTTTTTTGTTGTTTAATGTAACTAATGTATTCACTACACTAAAGTATACTTTAGAACAAGGGTGGGCAACTTTCTGACCCGAAGGCTACAATGGGTCCTTAAATTTGACAGAATAGCCGGATAAATAAAAAAAAACCAGACGGTTGAGGTGTTTATATTAAATAATATGAATTTAGTGTAAACATAATTTTTTTATGAATTTGCGGTTGGCAGATGAGCGCGGGCTGATCAGAAAGACTTCGCATGGCCCGCAGGTTGTAGATTGGTCACGTCTGCTTTACAATGGAGCCCTTAGCAAAAAAATAAAAAAGCTCTATTAGCATCTGACTTAATAGGAATCGATACTTGAAGAGAACCCTCCTTAACACAGGAATTGTCCCTAGAATGTTGACTAAATTTACCTATCGATATGAAAACAATCGCTGACTTGGATCTTTCTATCGCCAGGTTCGATTCTACCACCGTGTCAATACCATTTAAAAATGAATAAAAAATAATAAATAAAAAAAAAACCAATAAAGTCAATGCTAAATCATGCGTAGCGGCGATACACGGAATTGAATGTAGGTACGTTGTAGCCATTTCTAAAACTACGCCAACATTATAGGGTGGTGCACTGAATGCGAGTCTGTGTGTGCGTACATATGTCTGTGTGTACATGTGTCCGTGTGTACATTCGTCCCCCCCCCCCGGGGGGAATGTTTTGTGTAAGGGATATCGAACTTGTGTTTAATATGTTCCCGAGGGGTTTGATTCCTAATAAAGTAACATTGTGACAAGTCAAAAGCGTAACTTTGTGACGTATCTCCATGAACTGCATACTTGAATGCAGCGTCGGGGATGGAGGGTGGGGGAGAGGCGGAGGCGTTAGGAAACGGAGTGGGGGGGGTTGAATGAAGACGTTGTTTAGGGACAACATGACCCGAAACGCATAAATATAGATTTAAAAAAAAAATATATGTTAAACAGATAATGGACGACTCAGACAAGAGGAAACCCGGCTGGTCTATAGTTGTTGTTAGTACACAGTGAAATACAGCGAAGTAGATTAAAAAATTAGGTACAGCCTGACAGAAATTGGTAAAATGTATTTGTAATGGGACAACAGATAACACGCTTTGGCAACAAGATTTATCAAAACTAGAAATCTATCAAAACTAGTAATCTATCAAAACTAGCAATCTATCAAAACTAGAAATTAATCAAAGCTAGAAAGCTATCAAAACTAGAAATCTATCAAAACTAGAAATCTATCAAAACTAGAAATTTATCAAAACTAGAAATCTATCAAAACTAGAAATCTATCAAAATTAGAAATTTATCAAAACTAGAAATCTATGAAAGCTAGAAATCTATCAAAACTAGCAATCTATCAAAGCTAGAAATCTATCAACATTTCTATATTAGTGTGTTTCATTACTTTGACTGACGTACTCAATAACACCAGCTGCCAGTCCCCAGTGTAACCAATATGTGCACACAAATAGGCCTAATCTCTAATCATCAAAAGCTGTGAGAGTCAATACCATTAATGGCATGAAACAGAGTTTCATAAAAATTGAAAATTAAAAATAAAATTATATAAGCGATACGTGATATGATATCATGGTAAAAGTTGATCGAGATTATCTATTTTTTTTTTTTTTGATTTCAATAACCTTTCAACTCCCAATTGTCGTAGAGAATAGAAGCTTACTCTAAAGTAAAACGCAAACTAAATACCGCGATAAGATTAATGCATTTCTAAAGTTGTTGTTTTGTATATCAGAACTGCAGGCTAACATGCTTCAATCTCATTTAAGCTGAATATGGAATATTTTCCCCTAGCCCAAGCCCTGGGGAAGATGAAGTGTAGAATTGATCTGTTTCTGATACCATTACATATGAAGAGATTGTGTGGTTAGCGCAACGCCCAGCCGCCTTTACTTCCCCAACTTAGTGTCAGATACCTATTTAAAGCTGGTTGGACTTGTGGGACTTTTTTGCAACTTATAACCAGGACTTGGGACTCTTAGGTCGACATTCGAGAGCTCTACACCACTCGGCCACACGACAGATTATTGATCAAATATTAAACACACCTTTAAAACTTTAACAAAACGTAAGGGTGAATATTTGAAGGTGGAACATTTCTGTCGTTGATTGCTAATTAAATGTATACTAAATGTAAGCTTAACATTTATTGAATAATTGATTAAAGCCCAATAGGTGACGCTTCATCGACCTCATATTATTAGAGACCAACCCCCCTCCACCCGGTACCAGTTATGTGTAAAGTTGGAACACGGCGTACTACAGACTAGTATGTGAAGTCCTTAGGGTGTAATACAGACTAGTGTGTGAAGTCCATACCGTGTACTACAAACTAATATGTGAAGTCCATATGGTGTACTACAGACTAGTATGTGAAGTCCATATGGTGTACTACAGACTAGAATTGAAGTCCATATGGTGTACTACAGACTAGTATGTGTAGTCCTTATGGTGTACTACAGACTAGTATGTGAAATCAATATGGTGTACTACAGACTAGTATGTGAAGTCCATATGGTGTACTACCGACTAGTATGTGAAGTCCATATGTTGTACTACAGACTAGTATGTGAAGTCCATATGGTGTACTACAGACTAGTATGTGAAGTCCATATGGTGTACTACAGACTAGTATGTGAAGTCCATATGGTGTACTACAGACTAGTATGGGAAGTCCATATGGTGTACTACAGACTAGTATGTGAAGTCCATACGGTGTACTACCGACTAGTATGTGAAGTCCATATGTTGTACTACAGACTAGTATGTGAAGTCCATATGGTGTACTACAGACTAGTATGGGAAGTCCATACGGTGTACTACAGACTAGTATGTGAAGTCCCTATGGTGTACTACAGACTAGTATAGGAAGTCTTTATGGTGTACTAGACTAGTATGTGAAGTCAATATGGTGTACTACAGACTAGTATGTGAAGTCCATACGGTGTACTACAGACTAGTATGTGAAGTCCTTATGGTGTACTACCGACTAGTATGTGAAGTCCATATGGTGTACTACAGACTAGTATGTGAAGTCCATATGGTGTACTACAGACTAGTATGTAAAGTCCATACGGTGTACTACAGACTAGTATGTGAAGTCCATATGGTGTACTACAGACTCATAACATCAATGGATCTCAGGCCTGCAAGGCCACAAAAAAAAGATAACGCCTTATCACTTCAATCATGTGCGGGTGCTTTAATCCCGCAGTGCGTATTTAAACCTGCACCCCGACTAAGAACTGGAACATTCTGCCCTACCACCACCACCACCACCCCATCCCCTTCTCTCTCACTATCTCCTGCTCCCCTGATGCCTCATCCTTTAGTATCTTGTTAAATGGTCAAAAGATGCCACAGTGTGTGTGTGGGGGGGGGAGTTGACGCGATGTCGACGGAGATGTCCGCTGAGCCACAAGAGTCCATTAAGATAAAAACCAATCAGTTTGATCAACATGGCGTCGTCCATTGATACACAGGTCTCTCTCTCTCTCTCTGTGAACTGGTGTAAATAAATTTCAAAAATTTGTTTTAACGGACGAAATCAAACACAGTTTGTTTTTTTTGAACTTTTGACAGGTCGAGCGGAACTGCTGAAAGAGGAAAACATATCAACGTGGACGTACTTTTCTAGTCATATTTTGGAAGCATGTCCGACAAATACATTTCAACCATACGTGTTGCATTAACTTGTGCCTTTTATGTGTGTGCTCAGAGTGTGTCGGTGGGTGTAGAGAATCAGCGGTGTATGGTGATAACAGATTTTGACAGTTGATATAATTCGTCAAAGGGGTATGAACGTTTGGCAGTAAGGATAGATATATCAAATAGATTAGATAGGCAGACAGATAGATAGATGAATTAAATGGAAAAGATAGATTTGATAGATTAGATTAGATAGGCGTACAGATAGATAGATAGCTTAAATAGAAAAGATAGATAGACAGATTAGATACATAGATTAGATAGGCACACAGATAGATAGATAGATTAATTAGATTAGATAGAAAGATTAGATAGATAGATTAGATAGGCATATAGATAGATAGATATATTAATTAGATTAGATAGATAGATGATTAATTAGATTAGATAGATAGATTAATTAGATTAGATTGTTAGATAGATAGATAGATTAATTAGATTAGATTAGATAGATAGATAGATAGATAGATAGATAGATAGATAGATAGATAGATAGATAGATAGATAGATAGATAGATAGATAGATAGATAGATAGATAGATAGATAGATAGATAGATAGATAGATAGATAGATAGATAGATTGTGACTCCCTTATGGTGAAGTAGCTAGAAACGAAAAAAAAAAAGATTTGAACTCATATCCTCAGGATCAGTTGGCGAATGCATTGGCTACCACCAGACTTCTAATGTGAACCCAGACATCACAAGAATCGCGAAATAGTAAGTCTTATCCTTAATTCAGCTGGGTGGGGGGGGGGGGTCGGGGTGGGGACCATGAACTTACAATTCTAAACAGTTGAATGTACCACTCGAGACGTCCAGTGGGAAGGTTGTTTGCAAGAGGGAATATTTTATCACCTTAAAGAACGGTAACTGAATTGGTGACTTGTGGTGTGTGTGGTGGGGGTGGGGGGAGGGTAGAGGGCAAAGGTCGCGCGCGTCCTACAGAGGACCAAGATGACAAAACCCAGAGCCGTACACCCACAGCGAAATGGCAGTGCTGGAGTAGGACCGGTTGAAGGGGGAAAGGGGGGGTTAAGGGTGTGGGAAAAGTAGGATAAATCAAACGATCACTTCGTCTCTCATTCAACACGTATTACACCCCCCTCCATCCCACCCCCTCCATCCCACCCCCCACCCTAACCATAAACTTTCCTGTTGCCCACACAGTCTGGCTATTTAGCATCGCAGATAAAAAAAATATTTTTAATGAACATCGTAAGTGTGTATACGGGTGGGGGGCGTGTGAGGGGGAGAGAGGGGACCGTGGTGGGAGAGAGGGGACCGTGGTGGGAGAGAGGGGACCGTGGGACGGGAGAGAGGGGACCGTGGTGGGAGAGAGGGGACCGTGGGACGGGAGAGAGGGGACCGTGGTGGGAGAGAGGGGACCGTGGGTCGGGAGAGAGGGGACCGTGGTGGGAGAGAGGGGACCGTGGGACGGGAGAGAGGGGACCGTGGTGGGAGAGAGGGGACCGTGGGACGGGAGAGAGGGGACCGTGGTGGGAGAGAGAGGGGACCGTGGGACGGGAGAGAGGGGACCGTGGTGGGAGAGAGGGGACCGTGGGACGGGAGAGAGGGGACCGTGGTGGGAGAGAGGGGACCGTGGGACGGGAGAGAGGGGACCGTGGTGGGAGAGAGGGGACCGTGGGACGGGAGAGAGGGGACCGTGGTGGGAGAGAGGGGACCGTGGGACGGGAGAGAGGGGACCGTGGTGGGAGAGAGGGGACCGTGGGACGGGAGAGAGGGGACCGTGGGACGGGAGAGAAGGGACCGTGGGACGGGAGAGAGGGGACCGTGGTGGGAGAGAGGGGACCGTGGGACGGGAGAGAGGGGACCGTGGTGGGAGAGAGGGGACCGTGGGACGGGAGAGAGGGGACCGTGGTGGGAGAGAGGGACCGTGGGACGGGAGAGAGGGGACCGTGGTGGGAGAGAGGGGACCGTGGGACGGGAGAGAGGGGACCGTGGTGGGAGAGAGGGGACCGTGGGACGGGAGAGAGGGGACCGTGGGACGGGAGAGAGGGGACCGTGGGAGGGCAGAGAGAGGGGACCGTGGGACGGGAGAGAGGGGACCGTGGGACGGGAGAGAGGGGACCGTGGTGGGAGAGAGGGGACCGTGGGACGGGAGAGAGGGGACTGTGGGACGGGAGAGAGGGGACCGTGGGACGGGAGAGAGGGGTCCGTGGGACGGGAGAGAGGGGACCGTGGGACGGGAGAGAGGGGACCGTGGTGGGAGAGAGGGGACCGTGGGAGGGCAGAGAGAGGGGACCGTGTGAGGGGGAGACAGGGGACCGTGGGAGGGGAGAGAGGGGACCGTGGTGGGAGAGAGGAGACCGTGGGAGGGGAGAGAGGGGACCGTGGTGGGAGAGAGGGGACCTTGGGAGGGCAGAGAGAGGGGACCGTGTGAGGGGGAGACAGGGGACCGTGGTGGGAGAGAAGGGACCGTGGTGGAAGAGAGGGGACCGTGGTGGGAGAGAGGGGACCGTGGGAGGGGAGAGAGGGGACCGTGGTGGGAGAGAGGGGACCGTGGGAGGGCAGAGAGAGGGGACCGAGGGGGGGGAGAGGGGACCATGAGAGTGGGGAAAGTGCTGATACTTTATTAGAAGGAAGATGCCAATGTACTTGGATTTCTTTTTATTAACACTTGAGTGACTCATTTGTCTTTGTGTGCATATTGGTTGTTGTTGTTGCTGTTGTTGTTGGCATTTATCACGTGTTGTAGTGACATCAAAATAGCTTCCACGTGACCTGTCGTAGTGACATCAAAATAGCTTCCGCGTGATGTGTCAAAGTTTAACTCATTTTTTTTTATGTCTCCTGATCAAACCCCATATTAACAAGGAGTTTGGGCCGAGGGAGCAGAGCTAGCAGTGCGTCAACAAACACTCACATGAAACTTACGCGTGTGTGAGTGCAGTTTTGTTTGTGTATATGTAGGTGCAACGTGTATGTATGTATGTAAGTGTTTGTGTGTGTGTATGTGTGTGTGTGTGTGTGTGTAAGCATGTTTGTATATTTTCCACAGGGATTTCTTGGGACGAAATTTCCCGCTCTCCTGACGAGGGAAATCTCCATTGTTGTTGCGGCAGACGTCAGGTGCTGAAATGTCGTCTGCTGCTAGCGTCTAATGATTTATTTGTAAGAAACTCGCTCTGATCACAGATGTGGCATGTAATTCTCCCTCTACATCGTGCAGCTCATTTATTGTTTTGGTTTTTTAAGAAGAAATCGTCGCATGTAAGACATTCAGTTTGAAAAAAAAACATGATAAATAAATAAAGTGAGAAAACTACAGAACGGTGACAATTTAGGATTTTTCTCCCTTTTTATTTCTCCCGACGTATGTTGCAAACAGCCAAACAAAGTTGTTTTGCTTTCTTTTGGTACTCTTTGTTTGCGTTTTTTTTAAATTAAATATCTACATTATAGTTTAACCTAACAAGCCCTTCCCCCCTCTCCCCCCCCTTTCCCTTTCTAGTTAAAAAAAAAAAAAAATTCAGTTTGACCTTTTCAAACCTATGAGTGATAATGATAAGCTAGACTTGGACCCAGAGTCAAATTGTTTTTTTTTTTTTGTAAGAAAAAAATGTTCAATTTACAATGATATCAAATTTGAAAAAAAAAAATATCTATTTAGAGACGAATTTAGGTTAAATAACATCCGCCTCGTAAATGTTCATTCCTAGACTGTTTATTTTATAATCTAGATCATGGGCGAAACACAAAAGGCCCCGCGGCGGGCAACGTGCGGCTAGTTTAATCCCCCCCCCCCGCATTTAATTTATATAAGTTCAAATAAACAAAAAACTTCATCCATCTGATCGTTGTCCGACCCTCCTTTTAAACATATTCCTTTGATGCGGCCCTTTCGTTGGCCCGCGATTCAAAATGTTTGACAACCACTGATCTGGACTTAACGACTTTGTACAGACCAAGCAACTCAACTTCATGATTGCCGACGTTGGTCCTGGGCCACTGCAAGTGAGGTGTCACCCAAACATATTCCAGGGGCTCCTTCGAATGAAGTAACCTGCTATAAAATGACTTAGCATTTAGCGATAAAGTAACCTGCTATAAAATGACTTGGCATTTAGCAATAAATTAACCTGCTATAAAATGACTTAGCATTAAGCAATAAAGTAACCTGCTATAAAATGACTTGGTATTTAGCAATAAAGTAATCTGCTAAAAAAAAGACTGGGCATTTAGCAATAAAGTAACTGCTATAAAATGACTTAGCATTTAGCAATAAAGTAATCTGCTATAAAATGACTTAGCATTTAGAAATAAAGTAGCATGCTATAAAATGACTTAGCATTTAGCAATAAAGTAACCTGCTATAAAATGACTTAGCATTTAGCAATAAAGTAGCCTGCCATAAAATGACTTAGCATTTAGCAATAAAGTAACCTGCTATAAAATGACTTAGCATTTAGCAATAAATTAACCTGCTATAAAATAAATGACTTAGCATTTAGCAATAAAGTAATCTGCTATAAAATGACTTAGCATTTAGCAATAAAGTAACCTGCTATAAAATGATTTAGCATTTAGCAATAAAGTAATCTGCTAAAAAAGACTGGGCATTTAGCTATAAAGTAACCTGCTATAAAATGACTTAGCATTTAGCAATAAATTAACCTGCTATAAAATAAATGACTTAGCATTTAGCAATAAAGTAATCTGCTATAAAATGACTTAGCATTTAGCAATAAAGTAACCTGCTATAAAATGATTTAGCATTTAGCAATAAAGTAATCTGCTAAAAAAGACTGGGCATTTAGCTATAAAGTAACCTGCTATAAAATAATTTAGCAATAAAGTAACCTGCTATTAAATGACACAGCATTTTGCGAGTATATGTGATTCAAGAGAAACCATGAGATTTTCAAGGGCCCGGTATTAGTCAGGGGGGCAGCCCTGTGTGGGGCCCTCGATAAAGTGTAAAGAAGACCCGTGCATTTCGACCCCAGTTGTCTTCTAGGCATTGAGTCTAATGTACAACGTCGGCAAATCAGTTGTAAATTTTGCCAAATGAACATTACCTTTCCCCTATATAGAAGATGGTAAAAGGACAGAGAGCCCAAATCTCTACATCTGTTGCTAAATGTCTTTAAATATTTACAGAATTCTAATGCCGAACAAATTTATAATTGAAGAAATTCTCCACTTAAGTGAGCTATTGATTTACATCCCCCGTACAGCATTGTGATGCTCGAAAGTAGGGAGTGGGCATTTTATTTATTTATTTATTTATTGCACCTGACCACCATGTAAGTGACCACCACGTAAGTGACCACCATGTAAGTGACCACCACTTTCTCCCGCCGATCCCTCTCCCTCCCCAGAAACTGAGACAAGATGAGTGAGGCTGATATAACAAGTGTGTCTGCGTGCGCGAGTGTGAGAGAGAGAAAGAGTGAGAGAGAGACAGACAGAGACAGAGAGAGAGAGAGAGACAGACAGAGAGAGAGAGAGGGAGAGAGAGAGATTCCTTTAAACGAAATTACACTGTTATAAAACCAGGTTGTTCTCCCAGTCATTAGACATTGGAAACCCAGACAGGAGCAGACGATAAGTTGTAAGTGATGACGTGTGCTTGATTGCCGTGGGCTGCGTGTCACGTGGTAGTGTGATTGATTGTTCAAGCGATTCACAGTTTTTATAAGAGAACGTGTCGTTTTGGTTATTTGGTTCGATTCTGTTGAAATGTATTTCTTTATTGTTCTTAGTGCATGAAGATGTAAACGGACTTATTTATTTTAATTTTAATTTTTCTGTATTTATTTGTTTGCTTTTAGTTTTTATGCTATTGTTTTGAAAAAATGTTGTTTATTTCCGTCTGATGTCTTCGGTGTAAACTATTCAAATTAAGTCAACACAACCTGACTTTATAATTATAAGACCAAAAATATGGTTTCATTGTAAATAAATCAATCATGTTATTAGTGTTGTTTTCGTTGACTAAAACTTAAACTAAAATTAGCAGCAAGACTAAAACTAGATGAAAACTGAAATTATTACAGAAAAAAACGAAATAAAAACTGAAACTAAAATATAGTGTTGCTTTCGTTCACGAAAACTAAAACTAAAACCTTCGTTAACGAAAATGTTGACTTTTCATCAACGAGAACAAAAACTAAAACTAAAATTAGAAGCAAGACTAAAAAGACAAAAACTAAAATTATTACAGAAAAAACGAAATAAAAACTGAAACTAAAATATGACCTGGGACTAAAACAACATTACATGTTATCTCGTCAAATAAATGCTATAAACTGTTTTCCGTGATAATGATTTATATCTGTATTTCAATCCATGACTTATGTTTATATGTTTACGTTTTTTTTTTAAATAAAATATTACATCATCAAAATGGTAAATATAATCAGGGCCGGCTGTACGATTTGAGGGGGCCCAATTTAACGGATGCTTGCGATGCCCCTCTTCTAATATTTATTTTTACTATTACTATTAATGCTAAAGTGAAATTGCGGGGCCCCTGTCAGACGGAGCAATCGGTCTAAGGCCGGGCCCTGGATATAAGAAGTAAATTATAGGCAAGGGGCCGTTCACATATTATATAACGCCGAAGGGGGAGGGTGGGGGGGGGTTGCAAATTTGTTATTTTTGTTATATTGGGGGGGGGGAGTTTTGTAGTGTTAAATAATGTTATATGGGGGGGGGGGTAAAAAATGACATTTTTGCGTTACATAGTATGTGAACGGCCCCTAAAATGTATTAGTACGCTGTATGGTTTATTCTAATATATATATTATTTATTTATATATTTCTTACCTTTAGTTAACAGTTTGACTGAAACTTTCAAGAGGAATGTCTTTTTCTTGTGACTAATTCATTCCAAAAATATATTATAACTAGAAGTCGCGTGGTCGAGTGGTGTAGAGCGCTTGACTGTCGACCGAAGGGTCCCGGGTTTGAATCTCAATGAGAACCTTGGGACTTTTTCAGGTCCTGGTGAAAGTCCCTGTCCACCCAGCTTTAATGGGTACCTGACTAAGTTGGGTAGTAAAGGCGGCTGGGCGTTGTGCTAACCACACAATCCCTTTAAATGCCGAGGTTACTGAAACAGATGAATTCTACACACCATCTGCCCCGCTGAGCCCCTTTGGGGCTTAAGGGAACTTTACTTTTTTATATCTATTATTCACCGTACAGAAGCACAGAATATTGAACGTAAAAACGAGGATTCTCTTAATTAGAGGGAGTAAAGAAATTTTTATCTTCAATGTCTAGAAACAACGGTGGGTGGCCCGCACCAAGTGCAGACGGGTGAGGTGTTTATAGTTGATAATAAACATTAAATTGAGACATTTTTTGACAAGAATTTGGCATAAGTTGGTGGATGGCTGGATGGATGAAGCAGCCTGACGGGTCGCATTTGACCCGCGGGTTATAGTTTGTCCTTGTCTGGTATAGAATATAGAATATTAAAAAACTTTACATACATTTATTCCATCCACTTCTGAATCGCCTGGACGCAAAAAAAATGATAGCTCAGCAGCACAGAATATAAATTATGCAGAATGCGCATCGTCAATATAAGTAGGTTTGTCCAAAAGCCGCCATATTTGTGTATTTACTCTATTGTGTATTTACTCTATTGTGTATTTACTCTATTGTGTATTTACTCTATTGTGTATTTACGCTATTGTGTATTTACTCTATTGTGTATTTACTCTATTGTGTATTTACTCTATTGTGTATTTACTCTATTGTGTATCAATATTTAGGTGAAACGAATAGCGACATTTTTTTTTAGTCATCATTAGAAAACATTAAAAATAGTATGCGCTTTCTGTAAGATTTATATTCTGTGGCTCAATAAGCTAAGTAAAAAAAATAGCGCGCGGAGAGTCCTTTGAATATAGCGTGTGAATAGTCATTTATAAATAGAACGTGCAGTCATTCAAAAATAGCACGCGCAAAATCATATAAAAAGAAAAACTCCATGATTAGCTAGTGACACACATCGAAAAGTTATATTTGATGGTTCAGAACTAGTTATATATTCATGAAATAAGCATATCATGTTGCTTGTATCCGAATATGTCGAATTATTTTTAATAATGTCATTCATTATTAAGTAATGAACCACTCTCCTGAATTGGTATATATATATATATATATATATATATATATATATATATATATATATATATATATATAAACATTGACAGAAAGTTTAAAATCATTATTTTATGAAAGTATGACTATTTTATTATTTAATAGGACTGGTATACCTTTCATTGTGACTAAGGTAAAGGCTTGGTCAAGCTCGGTTTATTCCTACAAATAGTACTACATTCTGTAAGTCATTTTATGTTGAATAGTTGGTGTCATTCTGGGGTTTTATAGTTTCAGGCGAAATTTGAGATTTTAATGAATGGATCAAATGTCCCTCAAGATATAGAATAATATAAATAAGTGAAAGTGGATTCCTTACCTTGTGATTTACGCAGGCAGTTATTTTATCGGTGTAGGTCTGGTACATTCGTCGATTCTTTAAGTACTGGGGATTATTTTTTTTTATCTTTCGGTTTATTTAAACACATCAGTTTAATACAGTTTATGATGTACCTCAGCCTATCATTTGTCTGGTCTAACTGAATGTAGACAGACCTTGAGAGTGATTGGATATAACTGAGTGTAGACAGACCTTGAGAGTGACTGGATATAGCTGAGTGTAGACAGACCTTGAGAGTGACTGGATATAGCTGAGTGTAGACAGACCTTGAGAGTGACTGGATATAGCTGAGTGTAGACAGGGATTGAGAGTTACTGGATATAGCTGAGTGTAGACAGACCTTGAGAGTGACTGGATATAGCTGAGTGTAGACAGGCCTTGAGAGTGACTGGATATAGCTGAGTGTAGACAGACCTTGAGAGTGACTGGATATAGCTGAGTGTAGACAGGCCTTGAGAGTGACTGGATATAGCTGAGTGTAGACAGATCTTGAGAGTGACTGGATATAGCTGAGTGTAGACAGACCTTGCGAGTGACTGGATATAGCTGAGTGTAGACAGACCTTGAGAGCGATAGAACACATCCAAATTATGGTAACAAAGTAGCCCTAACGGTTGTTTTTCAAAAAGTCACCTTTCATTTCAGGTAAAATACAGAATGCCTAAAGTGAACGCCGTAACATTTTTGACCCTGCTGACCATCGGCTGGACTTTGGGCCAGATCCACTTCACCCCAGACTGGGGCAACAACGGCAAAAGGTCCTTGACGACCCAGTTTGACGACGACGGCACATACACCACCAGCACTTCCTGTTTGGAGCAGACGGATCTCAAATTTTTATTGGACTTAGCGAAATTACTAACAGTAAGTCAAACTACCAACCGTTTTTTAACAGGGTATATGTGGTCCTTGTCGAGGGATGGGTGAACATTGTTTGTGGGCTCATAGACCAAACACAAAATTAGAGTGAGAAAGGACTGTGGTCCTATATACTTACCTGTAAAATAAGAGTGAGCAAGGACTGTGTTGCCATACAATTACCTGTAAAATTAGAGTGAGCAAGGACTGTGGTCCTATACACTTACCTGTAAAATTAGAGTGAGAAAGGACTGTGGTCTTATACACTTACCTGTAAAATTAGAGTGAGAAAGGACTGTGGTCTTATACACTTACCTATAGAAGTAGTGTGAGAAAGGACTGAGGTCTTATACACTTACCTGTAAAATGAGAGTGAGAAAGGACTGTGGTACTATACACTTACCTGTAAAATTAGATTGAACATTAACTTTAGCCTCATACACTTACCTGTAAAATTAGAAGAAACATTGTGCGGTCTCATAGACAAAGTTTTTTATCTTCGGTTTTTTTCATTTCCTGAAAATGTTTTTTTTTTTTTAAATGAGCCGTTTGTTAAACTTATTAAACTACGAAACTGAATTTTGACAAACTGATATCCACCTGTACAATATAATACAAACAACACCAGCGAACTATACAAGCAACACATGCGGCGTAAACAAACATCAGCTGCGGCCCATACAAACATCACCTGTGGCCTATACAGACAACACCTGCGGCAAATACAAATATCAGCTGCGGCCTATACAGACATCATGCATGCCCCATACAAACATCACCTGCGGTCTGTGCAGATAACACCTATCCCCCATACAAACATCATCTGCGTCTAATACAAAGAGCAACCGCGGTCTATACAAACAATACCTGTGGTCAAAACAGACAACATATGAGGCGCATACAAAAATCACCTGCGTCTGATACAAACATCCCCTGCGGCCCATACAAACAGAGCCTGCGACCTATACAAACTCTTTAGTGTTGTCATTATTACGTTCGGTGGCTTGAATAAACATGTACTCTTAAGAAATAAACATGTACTCTTAAGAGAATAAACAAGTACTGAAAAAAGCCACACTGCTGAGTACAAATAAAAATGTGCCTTTATTAGCGATGTTTCTTTATGTTCTACTAACTATTATTTTGGTGAACACCCAGAGAGAGGCCAAACGTCTTAGCAGCTGTATTAAAGATTGCCCTACACTTTGACAGAGATGATGAAAGGTGAGATCACGTGACACTTTTGTTTACAATTGGAATGCATTGAAGTTAAATCATATTCTCATCATCATCACCATCATCATCATCACCATCATCATCACCATCATCATCATCATCATCATTACCTTAACCGGAATAGTTGTCTACAATGGGCGGATTCTCATATAAATCCCTACGTTCGCTTCCATTTCAGACCTATCTACCTACCACCTGGGCCGGATGTAGACTTTATAAGGCCCTAAGCTATTTGAGATATAGGGCCCTTTATTATAAGTCCAGATATTATATGTCAGTAACCAATATTTAACTTTATATGACAATCGCTCACTCTGACAATTTTTATTTGAGGGGAGGGCCTCCAAAAAATGTGGGGGCCCCAAGCTAGAGCTTGTTTAGCTTATACGTAAATCCTGCACACACTGCCTGCCACACTTAGTATCCCAACTTTTGCAATTATTTTTTTTTCTTTCGAAACACTAAAGTTGAACTTTTTAAAAAAAAATTATGTGTGGAATAGTGAACTTGTACATTTGCCTCTGTAGGACATTCAACTTTGACCTTTCTTTTTTTTTTTCATCGGAACACAAGATGCTGTTTGTTTTTCCCCCTCGAGATATTAGCAAAACATTCACTTTAAAGCATGGGGTGGAATGGGGGTGGGGGGCAATCCAAAGTGATGACTGGGAGCCCTGGGGGTGGGGCGGGGTGGGAAATGCTGTCATTGTCGTACCTTGCAAAATGTGGGGGCCCTGAAAAAATCATATTAGACATTAAAGATAACGGCTTGATAAAATCTTCATTGGGTTATCGCATCGTAATTGGTGGTACTTGGAATCCAGCTTAGTTTCCTTAACCATTTAAATGGCTGGTCTACCGGCTGGTCCCACAGCTGGTCTCACGGCTGGTCTCATACACACACATAATATGACATAAGCGATAAGAGGGCCACTCCCATCTGTATGAAATTGTCTTTTCCCGTTCTCTCGCTCTCTTTCTGTCTCTCTCTATCTATCTCTCTCTCTCTCTCTCTCTCTCTCTCTCTCTCTTTGTCCGTCTCTCTTTTTCTCTCTCCCTCTCTCTCTCTCTTTTTCTCTCTCTTTCTCTCCTCTTTCTCTCTTTCTCCCTCTTTTTCTCTCTCTCTTTCTCCCCCTATCTTTCTTTCTCTCTCTATTTCTCTCTCTTTCTCCCTCTTTTTCTCTATCTTTCTTACTCTTTCTTTCTCTTTTTCTTTCTCTCTCTCCCTCTCTCTCTCTCTCTCTCTCTCTTTGTCCGTCTCTCTTTTTCTCTCTCCCTCTCTCTCTTTGTCTCCTCTTTCTCCCTCTTTTTCTCTCTCTTTCTCCGCCTATCTCTCTTTCTCTTTTTCTCTTTTTCTCTATCTTCTCTCTCTCTTTCTCCCTCTTTTTCTCTATCTTTCTTACTCTTTCTCTCTCTCCCTCTTTTTCTCTCTCTCTTTCTCCCTCTCTCTCTCTTTCTCTCCCTCCCTCTCTCTCTTTCTATCCCTCTCTCTCCTTCTCTCTCTCCCTCTCTCTCCCTCTCTCTCTCTTTCTCTTTCTCTCTTCTTCTCTCTTTTTCTCTCACTTTCTCTCTCCCTCTTTTATCCCTCTCTTTCTCTCCCTCTCTCTCCTTCTCTTTCTCCCTCTCTCTCTCTCTTTCTCCCCCTCTCTCTCTTTTTCTTTCTCTTTCTCTCTCTATTTCTCTCTTTCTCTCCCTCTCTCTCTCCTTTTCTCTTTCCCTTTCTCTTTTTCTCTCTCTTTCTCTCTCTCCCTTTCTCTCCCTCTTTCTCCTTCTCTCTCTTTTTCTCTCTCTCAACGGCTATCACCCTAACCAAGACCTAAGAGCATCACATCTATGTAACATCAGAATGTAACTGGCGAGATCATGAGTCTGACAGTCCGTAGCAGTCTTCTAATAAATAATTCGTGTGTTTCGGAGTGGCGTTAGTCGGACATGGGTGTTTCCATTGCAAATAAATCTTACTTTCACAAATGTACAGTGGTGGTGGTCAAGTCAGCCAAACCCAGAGCAAAGAAAAAACTAACGAAGAAACAAAAAAAAAGGGCGAAGTTAACAGTGATTCTGCAACTATTATCATCGGTGGTATGGTATATCGCAGGCTCATCAAACGTACAGGCTGTCAACATCAATCAATTGAGGATCGTGTATGGTTATGTTTTTCATCTATATCTACTGGAACTACATGGTACAGAAATAGAAAACTGGTTAATTGTTTGACTAGCTATTGGAACGTGGCGTATAGGATAATGCGGCCCTGGTTCTCCTGTACCAGCAGAATCATACGTTAATATGGCCCTGTGGCTCATGTACCTGTAGGCTCATAGGTTATGGCGGTCTTGTGTGAAGCTCATGTACCTGTAGGCTCATAGGTTAGGACGGTCTTGTGTGTGGCTCATGTACCTGTAGGCTCATAGGTTAGACGGCCCTGTGTGTAGCTCCTGTACATGTCGGCTCATAGGATAGGACGGTCCTGTGTGTAGCTCCTGTACATGTTGGCTCATAGGCTTAGACGGTCCTGTGTGGGGCTCATGTACCTGTAGGCTCATAGGTCTGGACGGTCCTGTGTGTGGCTCATGTACCTGTAGGCTCATAGGTTAGGACGGTCTTGTGTGGGGCTCATGTACCTGTAGGCTCATAGGTTAGGACGGTCTTGTGTGGGGCTCATGTACCTGTAGGCTCAAAGGTTAGGACGGTCTTGTGTGTGGCTCATGTACCTGTAGGCTCATAGTTTAGGACTGTCCTGTGTGTAGCTCCTGTACATGTCGGCTCATAGAATAGGACGGTCCTGTGTGTAGCTCCTGTACATGTCGGCTCATAGGATAGGACGGTCCTGTGTGTGGTTCATGTACCTGTAGGCTCATAGGTCTGGACGGTCCTGTGTGTGGCTCATGTACCTGTAAGCTCATAGGTTAGGACGGTCTTGTGTGGGGCTCATGTACCTGTAGGCTCATAGGTTAGGACGGTCTTGTGTGTGGCTCATGTACCTGTAGGCTCATAGTTTAGGACTGTCCTGTGTGTAGCTCCTGTACATGTCGGCTCATAGAATAGGACGGTCCTGTGTGTAGCTCCTGTACATGTCGGCTCATAGGATAGGACGGTCCTGTGTGTGGTTCATGTACCTGTAGGCTCATAGGTTAGGACGGTCCTGTGTGGGGCTCATGTACCTGTAGGCTCATAGGTTAGGACGGTCCTGTGTGTGGCTCATGTACCTGTAGGCTCATAGGTTAGGACGGTCTTGTGTGGGGCTCATGTACCTGTAGGCTCATAGGTTAGGACGGTCTTGTGTGTGGCTCATGTACCTGTAGGCTCATAGTTTAGGACTGTCCTGTGTGTAGCTCTTGTACATGTCGGCTCATAGAATAGGACGGTCCTGTGTGTAGCTCCTGTACATGTCGGCTCATAGGATAGGAGGTCTTGTGTGGGGCTCATGTACCTGTAGGCTCATAGTTTAAGACGGTCCTGTGTGTGGCTCGTGTACCTGTAGGCTCATAGGTTAGGACGGTCCTGTGTGTGGTTCATGTACATGTAGGCTCATAGGTTAGGACGGTCATGTGTGTGGCTCATGTACCTGTAGGCTCATAGGTTAGACGGTCCTGTGTGTAGCTCCTGTACATGTCGGCTCATAGGATAGGACGGTCCTGTGTGTGGTTCATGTACCTGTAGGCTCATAGGTTAGGACGGTCTTGTGTGTGGCTCATGTACCTGTAGGCTCATAGGTTAGGACTGTCCTGTGTGTAGCTCCTGTACATGTCGGCTCATAGGATAGGACTGTCCTGTGTGTGGTTCATGTACCTGTAGGCTCATAGGTCAGGGCGGTCTTGTGTGGGGCTCATGTACCTGCAGGCTCATAGGTTAGGACGGTCCAGTGTAGGGCTCCTGTACCTGTAGGCTCATAGTTTAAGACGTTCCTGTGTAGGGCTCGTGTACATGCAGGCTCATAGGTTAGGACTGTCCTGTGTGTAGCTCCTGTACATGTCGGCTCATAGGATAGGACTGTCCTGTAGACTCATAGGTCAGGACGGTCTTGTGTGGGGCTCATGTACATGTAGGCTCATAGGTTAGGGGGTCTTGTGTGGGGCTCATGTACCTGCAGGCTCATAGGCTTAGACGGTCTTGTGTGGAGCTCCTGTACATGTAGGCTCATAGGTTAGGACGGTCCTGTGCGAGGCTCATGCACATGTAGGCTCATAGGTTAGGACGGTCCAGTGTAGGGCTCCTGTCTCTGTAGGCTCATAGTTTAAGACGGTCCTGTGTCGGGCTCGTGTACATGCAGGCTCATAGGTTAGGACTGTCCTGTGTGTAGCTCCTGTACATGTCGGCTCATAGAATAGGACGGTCCTGTGTGTAGCTCCTGTAATGTCGGCTCAAAGGATAGGACGGTCCTGTGTGTGGTTCATCAAACCTGTAGGCTCATAGATCAGGACGGTCTTGTGTGGGGCTCATGTACCTGTAGGCTCATAGTTTAAGACGGTCCTGTGTGTGGCTCGTGTACCTGTAGGCTCATAGGTTAGGACGGTCCTGTGTGTGGTTCATGTACATGTAGGCTCATAGGTTAGGACGGTCATGTGTGTGGCTCATGTACCTGTAGGCTCATAGGTTAGACGGTCCTGTGTGTAGCTCCTGTACATGTCGGCTCATAGGATAGGACGGTCCTGTGTGTGGTTCATGTACCTGTAGGCTCATAGGTTAGGACGGTCTTGTGTGTGGCTCATGTACCTGTAGGCTCATAGGTTAGGACTGTCCTGTGTGTAGCTCCTGTACATGACGGCTCATAGGTTAGGACGGTCCTGTGTATAGCTCCTGTACATGTCGGCTCATAGGATAGGACTGTCCTGTGTGTGGTTCATGTACCTGTAGGCTCATAGGTCAGGGCGGTCTTGTGTGGGGCTCATGTACCTGCAGGCTCATAGGTTAGGACGGTCCAGTGTAGGGCTCCTGTACCTGTAGGCTCATAGTTTAAGACGTTCCTGTGTAGGGCTCGTGTACATGCAGGCTCATAGGTTAGGACTGTCCTGTGTGTAGCTCCTGTACATGTCGGCTCATAGGATAGGACTGTCCTGTAGACTCATAGGTCAGGACGGTCTTGTGTGGGGCTCATGTACATGTAGGCTCATAGGTTAGGGGGTCTTGTGTGGGGCTCATGTACCTGCAGGCTCATAGGCTTAGACGGTCTTGTGTGGAGCTCCTGTACATGTAGGCTCTTGGTTAGGACGGTCCTGTGCGAGGCTCATGCACATGTAGGCTCATAGGTTAGGACGGTCCAGTGTAGGGCTCCTGTACCTGTAGGCTCATAGTTTAAGACGGTCCTGTGTCGGGCTCGTGTACATGCAGGCTCATAGGTTAGGACTGTCCTGTGTGTAGCTCCTGTACATGTCGGCTCATAGAATAGGACGGTCCTGTGTGTAGCTCCTGTAATGTCGGCTCAAAGGATAGGACGGTCCTGTGTGTGGTTCATGTACCTGTAGGCTCATAGGTCAGGACGGTCTTGTGTGGGGCTCATGTACATGTAGGCTCATAGGTTAGGGGGTCTTGTGTGAGGCTCATGTACCTGTAGGCTCATAGGTTAGGACGGTCCTGTGTGGGGCTCATGTACCTGTAGGCTCATAGGTTAGGACGGTCATGTGTAGGGCTCATGCACCTGTAGGCTCATAGGCCTAGACGGTCCTGCTTAAAAAAAAACGAATATAGATGCACCCTACTCTATGAACTCGATTTTGATGTACACAAACACACACACACACACACACAAACACACGCTCATGCATAAACTTACATACATCACATATAATTACATAGGATGATGCTGTAAAATTTGCTCGCTATTTATTCAGACCTGCAGACAAAAAGTGATGAATACTTATTCGGCACATCGCCTCTTTAGCATTCATCATTTGGTTTGAATTAAAGGGTAATTCGTATTTCCACTCGACCTTCTAATGTAATTTGGACCAATTTTAGAAACAGATGCTTTAGGTAACCCAGTGCTGTTTCCTCCTCTATGTCTTCTTCTGGGACCGGTGACAAAAGCCAAATTTAGAAAACTTCCAGTGCATTGACCTTTCTATTTGGCTCTACTTTAAAAAAAAAAAACAACTCTTGCCAGATTGTGTGTGTATGTGTTGTTTACTATAAAGACTTCAATTTTTTTTATTAATAGACAACAACGAAAATGAAAATATATATGTAGTGGTTCATTTTGCACTTAGTACAAAGTTTTCTTTTTTTATGTATCATCAACGTATGAAAAATACATCTTAAAGGGACTATTTTTTTTAAAACTTCGTTATAAAAATGAAATCACTCGCGTTGTTGTAGGCGCGGAGGGGGGCATGGGAATTTAAAGGCCCCCTGCAGGGGCAATCATTGTTTCTAGGACGGGCTTTACTCAAAAATATTTAAGGGTGTGCCCACAAGCTGTTAACAATGCTTGAAATGCCATTATCCAGCTGTTAACAATGCTTGAAATGCCATAATCCAGCTGTTAACAATGCTTGAAATGCCATAATCCAGCTGTAAACAATGCTTGAAATGCCATAATCCAGCTGTTTTCAAACTTTTTCGTCTCCATGCCCATTTAGATAACTTTAAAAATTTTAAATTGTACACATACACACACATACACACACACATACAGACACACATACAGACACACATACAGACACACATACAGACACACACACATACAGACACACATAAGACACATACACAGACATACAGACACATACATACACACATACACACACAAATACACACACACACATACAGACAGAGACACATTGAGTCTTGAACTTAAACGGGCGGGTGGACGTGAGGTGTAGAGCGATCGACTGTCGACTGGACTGGTCCCGGGTTCGAACATCAGTGACAACCTTGGGATTTTTTTTCAGGTACTGGTGAAAGTCCCCCCAAGTCAACCCAGCTTTTAGTTGGGTACCTGGCTTTCAGTTGGGGGGGGGGGGAAGGGGTGGAGTTTAAGCTAGGCGGTGTGCTGATCGCATAATCCCTTTGTATGCCGAGGTTACTGAAAACACTTTATCTGCCCCGATGAGCCCTAAGGGGCTTTAAGGTGACTTTACTTTATACTTGATTAGGTTATTACTGATTTTGTTGACCTAATTCAAATCTGCTCTCGACTAACTGGTAAGTCGCGACCCAACCCTTTGAAAAACCACTGTCATGACCCGTCACATCTCTAAAACATTTCAAGTCACTTCTGTGGTGCTGTTTTTATTTTATATCTCTTTTATTTACTTTTAAGTTTGTTTAGTAATTTGACAGAATTTTAATGTGGCCCTTTTATTTTTGTTTTGTTTTTCAGCGTGAAGAAAAAAATCAGCTGTAAAAATGTTTTCGAAACTCGTCAGTCATTTTCGCAATCGTCTGCTGCATATTCAGGAACAACATACATAAAACTACATGTGAAATCAAACTAAAAAACCTCAAGAACAAATATCAAGATTCCAGTGCAACTCGCCATATGTGAACAGCACTAATTCGTCCAACAATAACAACGACTACAAACAACATAGCCGCTTTGACCTGGATTATTTTCAAATGCAGATCTTTTGAGAATTTAGAAAAATAAAAAACTGGATTTTACTTTTGGCTCAACAGAATTAAAAATCTTGGTCGAATGCTTGTCTGGACAAAGTCACGTGGTTGTATTCAATAAAGTATCTCCCTTGGGGAGGCTTCAGTCGTGGACGATTTGGTCCCCCACAAAAATGGACAGGCTCGAAGCATGTGCTACTTAGAAAAACTTTAAAAAATTAATTTAAACCACTGGCTGAAATTTATGAAGAAAAAATAATCGAAGCATCAACTGACATAAATTAGGGAAATGGAGTTTTGAACTCATTTTTTATTAGAGTTTTATGAATTATCATTTGTTGCATTATGATTTATTATTAACTGGGTTTGCAATGGTTACAATAAAAAAAATTACTAACACGTATTTTTATTCCTTTGTACGATTTAATGGCGTGGCATAACTGTGCGAAAGTGATATATTACACATGATATCATAAAAATATGAGGTTCAATATAACTAAGGACAATCTAATCTATGACCAAAGTTTCAAAGCTTCGAAATTTTACTTGTAATTGTTGTAGAGATGCGAACAAAAGATCATCAAAGAAACTTTCAATTAATATCAATATTTATAATTATAGGCTAAAGGTCGTCTGCTACAAGCCGCCATTTTGGTTGCGATGTTTTCATTTTTCAGAGGTTTGTAGAGTTTCTGTTTTATTTTTAAGTGATGCATTTGCTGCATAATACATACACACAAACACACACACATACACACACACATACACACACATACACACACACATACACACATACATACACTCACATACACACACACATATATATAATTATATAATTATAAATATATAAATATATATACATATATATACATATATATATATAGAGAGAGAGAAAGATTAGATAGATAGATAGACAGACAGACAGACAGACAGACAGACAGACAGATAGACAGATAGATAGATAGATAGATAGATAGATAGATAGATAGATAGATAGATAGATAGATAGATAGATAGATAGATAGATAGATAGATAGATAGATAGATAGATAGATAGATAGATAGATAGATAGATAGATAGATAGATAGATAGATAGATAGATAGATAGATAGATAGATAGATAGATAGATAGATAGATAGATAGATAGATAGATAGATAGATAGATAGATAGATAGATAGATAGATAGATGATATTGCTCAATTCAGACTCACACGTTACCAAAAAAAAACATGTACGCAACAAATAAGAAATAACTATTTATTCAACACATCTCGGAGCAACTTAAAACATCCAACTTCATACGCTGAAAACAAATAAAACGTGATTTACATGTAAGGTGAAGGACACGGAGAGTGCCACCTAACCCCTTCCCCACCCCACCCACCCACCCCCGTACACACGCACACACACACACACCACATTTACTAATGGAGAGAACCAGCTCTTTCGGCGCCCCCCCTTCCTATCTCGGCGCCCTGTGCGGCCGAACAACCATCAGTACCCTCCCTACTCTACAGCGAGGGTTAGGTCACAGGGGTCACCAATCGGTGGACATTCGGTGGGAACCGAAATCAGCTGGCTGCAGCCCTGCTTATGTTCACAAACGGACATATTAACACAAACGTCTTTTGGGGCTAAACCTCCATAACATCAAAGTCTGTTTTGTTTATTTTTAGTAAAGAGTGGATTGTTTAAGGTCATGTGTAGTGACCCCCAATAACTGTCTCCTGCCCCTGGAGATGTATTTCTACACCGGAAAAGATGAAAAAAAAAAGTAATCAAATGTCACCATGTAATCAAATGTAATCAAGGCATGCAGTAATGACACAATACATTTTAGTCATCTTATTACAGCTTAAAATTCTTATAGCTAAACAATTTGATAGGTTTTTACTTCCGTTTAATTATTTAAGCCGTCTGCAATCATGTTATAATAAAAACAAAAATAATACACACCCAAAAATAAACAGATAAATTATGGACTAGTAGTACACTTGCAATAGCCACACACAAAACTATAATGGTCATCTACTGAAAGTTGTCATTGTGGTCAATACAACGCTATTATTTATAGTCGAACCTGTTTACAGATGAAGACTTGCTTAGAACATTGTAATAATGATAATAATAATAATAACAATAATCGCTATATGATACGTCTTTGTTTACTTCCCTCGTCATTGCTATTGTGAGACTGTCAACATATCTACGACAATAATAATCATAATGATACCATTTCATTACGTCAACGTCTTGTTGTTTAAACCGTCTTTGCATAGGAATAAGACTTACACATCTGAGAACTCACAGAACCATTGCGTTCGTTAACACTGATAAAGCAGGGGAAAATAACTCATGACCTATTGTAATGAGTTGATGTTTCCTTTTTTTTTTGTTAAATTAAGTCCCTTGGTGGTGGTGGGATTTTTTTGTATCTAGTAGCGTTCGAAATAATGATATAAACTGCCGGCTTGTAGTGCGTACGCGAGTTTTATTTGCTCATTCTCCAGGAAAAACTTTGCCTGGTCTAACGTCGTTCTGTGTGTGTGTGGGGGGGGGGTGGCTATGTGTGGCTAATGCTGGGCATCTGCAACTTCAGATTGAACTTGTGCCCCCCCACCATGACGTACGAGGGCATCTCCAGGGAGAATGTGATGGGCAGGGCGATCTCTGTGTTCTTAAAATGGCAGCCGGTGACTACTTCCTGTGTGGGCTTGGGCTGTTGTTGCTGCTGCTGCTGGTGGTGGGAGTGGTGGTGGTGGTGGTCAGTCTGGTGGCCGGAAGGGTCAACATCGTGGCTACTTGTTGATGTCATTGCTGCAATTAAAGGGAGATTAGCGGTTGTAGCCAACATTGTATAAGTACATTTAGAGTGCACGCGATAGAATGAGAAGAAAAAAAAAGGGTTAAAAACAACAGCAACATAAAGAAAGATAATACATGTAAATGAAAACCCCATTCCAACGAAGACAAAACGTTTTCGATGCCCATGATGGCGAGAGGTTTCAATTACTTTCAACTTAACGAACTATTTAGGTAAATAAAAAAAGAGTAAAGTCCCCTTGGCTCTAAAAGGACAATCGGGGCGGGATGTAGTGTGACCACGGCATATAAAAAATGGGGGGTGTGGTTAGCAAAATGCCCAGCCGCCTCTACTACCCTTCCCCCCCTACCCCCAAACTTAAGTCAGGTACCCTATGAACTTATAGTACAAACTGGAAACGACAAGCATGCGCTTTAAAGTACAGATTCACTATTACCAGTAGTTCTCAAAGAACGTAGAGGGTCACAGAAAGAAATATAATTATCAGTAGATCGAGAATATATATATGTCAGAGTCGGCCCCGCATTAGGTCAACGCACTCCTTGGATTTTATATTAGTCAAAAAAATATTTTAAAGAGCCGCACCATCGTCATTGTACCATCGAAGAGCCGCAAGAGAAAATGCCTCATTTGGAGTTTACCAATCATAGAAGAGCCGCAAGAACAACTGGCTCATTTGGAGTTTACCAAACACATCGAAGAGCCGCAAGAGAAATAGGCTCATTTGGAGTTTACCAAACATAGAAGAGCCGCAAGAACAACTGGCTCATTATGAGCCACACAAAACTCATGGAAGAGCCGTAAGATAAATCGGCTCATTTGGAGCTCCACAAAACATAATCGTAGAGCCGCATGCTGTCACCACTGATAAATGTGTTTATTTATAATTCTGTCTTCAAAAACGTTACAAGTTAACTTTTTGTAATGGTAGGTAAATCGCGAAAACAAAACAATTTTCAAAAAGTGCGAATTGTGAGAACCACTGCATTTCAACGATTCCCTCGTTAAATCTCAGGCGTCTGAACTGTGGAATAATTTTAAATCACGAAATAATGACATCGTTTAGCAGATACGGAACAAACCAAGATGCATGACCAAGTTTTTTTTTCTTTTCCCGTTTACCTTATTTGTTTTGTTTCTATGACCGACAATCAAACATGGCGGCCAGTCGATTAGGGAATTTAGGAACAAGAGATGTGTTTATTTATAGATTAAGAATGAATGATACAAACTGTGTAATGTGGGAATGAAAAGGTTAGGTTACCTTGGGGAACTTGAATCATAATACTGGTGGCTGTTTTAATAAGAGAATCAGACAGCTTGCGTGGCTGAACAATCGAACGTGTTCTTCTGGAGAGGGGAGGGGGTTGTGTGTTGCTGTTGTATGCTCATTTAGAATTGCTTGTGGCTGTTATTTTTTTATTATTATAATTCTGAAGGTTAATGTTTTGTATAAACCGACACAGTCAGGGCTGTTCTGTAGGGCGACTTTGTTAATCTCCTCCTCGCCTGTGGGTGAAGTGTTCCACCCACCACCCAACTTTCTTCACATACCATTTCGATTATTATAATACATTTATTACTCCGGCAGATCCACAGAATATATATTTATACAGAATAATGTGCATTGTCAATTTAAAATGATTTTTTTAAAGCCGCCATTTTCGTGTCTAAATTTTTATATCAATATTTAGCAGCTACACTATTAAAACGAAAAATGGCGAAATATTTTTTTTTAGTCTTCGGTAGAGGACTTTTTAAATGGGTGACGCCCCTGTAAGGATGAGATGATATCTTTTAGATCCCTATAAACCACTAATGGGACGGTTTTTATGGTGCCCTTCCATCATCTCCACCATAGCCGATAGTGCAATGGCTATGGAGGCACCACGGGAGATATATCGAGAAATTGAGCCAAGACCTGAAAAAAATCTCCTCGGTCCTCACCGGAGATCGAACCAGGTACCTTCAGGTCAACCGTCGAACGCTTTACGGCACGACCATCCGTTCACGGATCGACCCATATTTACAGATGACATATACCAATCGCAGCTTTATGATATTGTTTCTTTGAAAACCTACGGTCAGTCGGTCATGTGAATTCCAATAAAATAAATAAATAAAAAAGGCCTACGTACAGGGCGGTGGGTGGTTGTGAGTCTGCTAGGGTCAGCGTGACCTTGAACTTCAAAGGATAGTGAATCATGGGGCCGGATGTCTGTCCGTCTAGCTTATTTTCACCGCCAACTGCGGAAGAAGGCAACAAATTAAAATTTTGAAATGGAATTTATTTGTGTCGGGTAAACCTTGTCTCCACACTTCTAGCCCTCAACCTCCCCCCCCCCCCATCACCCAACCCATAATTTGTTAGCTAAACGAAATTACAAAACAAACAAAAAAGTGGATATCATTCAGTGGCAGACGATACAGTGGCAGACGATACAGCAGTGGGGGTGGGGGGAGCAAGAGAAAGGAGGGCCTACTACTAATGGATTATCTATATCTTAGTTATTTTGTTTGATTTTTTTTTAAAGGGGGCGGGGTATAATCCATACACACTAATGGATTATCCTCATCAGTCGGCACACGCTAAACCAAACCCCCTGTTTTCAGATTTAATCGAGGTATCGGCATTATAATTGCACTTCACCATACTATACGTAATTGGGGTTTTTTGTTGGATTTTGGGGCACGCGGCCCCAAAAAGGTTCACCGCCACTGCCCTATAGGGTACTCTTCAGCAGGCTTGCGGAGCCGCCATATTTTTTTTCGGCTCCGGCTCCCACAAATTTTGACGGCTCCGACTCCGGCTCCCTATTAAGATAGTATCACACGAGACAAAAAATTGTGTAATTGCTCCACGCTAACATCCCGCTGATAAAAAGTTATGCAAATTTTGCCGCGTTCACCCCCAGAGTCAGGAACTTGAAAAATATACGCATTGTCCATTGTCGGTTTTACTAAAAACAAACCATTTCAGTGCATCCAGAATTATATCATTATTTTCCATCGAGGTTTCTCTAGTCGCCATTTTCAAAAGTAATAAAAAGTTATTTCAATGATCAAATTAGCAAATAGTAAAATGATACATTATTTAAAATATTTTAAAGACTTCAGTATTTATATTTATTATTGATTAATTCGAAGTGACTATTCGGACCCGGGCAGGCCCGTAGCCAGGATTATTGCATTGGGGGGGGGGAGAATTTTTTTTTCGGCCGGGGGGGGGGGCGTGCCGAAGAACTGATTCTGGTGATTCTGGGGTACAGCGGCGGATCTAGACAACTTTGACGAGGGGGGGGGCAAAACTTTGACCCCCGGGGGGCGGGGCGAAACTGTTTTCAGTGTTGAAAATTTTTCTTTGAACAAAAAATATTTCGATAATTTAATGATGCATTACCTATACTTGCGATAACCGGAGGTGGGGGGATATGCCCCCCGGCCTCTCCCCATAATTCCGCCCCTGGTGGGGTAGAAGAAATGTTTGGGGGGGGGGCGAAGATGGAGGTGCGAAGCGCCGAAAGCTTGCGAACGGAGAGGAGGGGTTTTGGGAGAAGACCTCAGTGAGTCCCTTCCCCAAGAAATTTTTTGCAGTTCCATATCTGGAATGGTGCATTTTAGTACCGATTGTTTAGCTATTAATTAGAAATATATAATTTTAACTACGTTTCAATAGTGCATGCATGTTGCAGTTTTGTTAAAAATAATTTAAATAGTAAAGAGTTTTAATGACAAAAATTTATTGAGGCTGAGCAATTTCTGATTCCTGTTATAAATATATTGACCATTTGTTCTGCTACACAATTGTTACATAATAGATACCTGATTTATATCATTATACTGTTGGTTAAACGTACAACCCGGGAAGAACGACAAAGATGCACGAATATAGCTTAGCTATTTGTGTGATATTTCTTATAAAATATTGAAAACAAAGAACAGATCTATCAACAACAAATGACCAGTCGCAATTATTCAATTTAAAATAAAATTAATTCTGCTAAAAAGTAAATTTGCAAAATAAATAACATCACTCAGAAATCACGGAGTTTGTACTTTATTATTTTATTATACATATGTATAAAAGTGAAGTCAGAAGTCAATATTATTTTATTAACTTAAATAAGTTGCTAGTTGTCCTCAGAAAATATCAATATATAAAACTATTACAAGGTTACGAAAAGGGCCCACCGACAGACATTTCGGGTCCCTGGGCAGGGGTGAAACGGGCCCCCGTGCTGATATTAATATTTTCAAAAGTTGATTGGCCAGCTCAGTCCGGGCCCCTAAAAACAAAATTGAACAAAATGATTGATGTTTTATAGCCGTTATTATTAAAATTTTGTCAAAAAGCTCAAATCATGCACGGGGGGGGGGGGAGGGGGGACTCAGGTCATGAACGGGGGGGGCGTCAGCCCTCTAGCCCCCTCTGGCTACGGGCCTGGACCCGGGTACCAATAAACTCCGATTTTTATTCGGACCCCGTTCCAATAAACTCCGATTGTTATTCGGACCCGTGGCAAATATGCACTTAGCTTAGCTATACATAAACTTTATTATTGTTTTTTGTTTATTTTTTATAATTGTTTGAATTGTATGATTTAATCGTTACTCAGTGTCTAGGGTTTCACTAAGCGGACTCTGTATTATTATTTTTTCGGGTTCCGTCTAATAAAGTTTAAATATAGCTAAGCTTAGTGCATATTTGCCACGGGTCCGAATAACAATCGAATTTTATTGGGATCCGGGTCCGAATAGCCACAGCCTTATAAATGTATCTGCTCTGTTTCAGATATTCTGTTTATAATAAAATTGTTAAATACAGAAAGCTACCATTTTGTTTTTAGTCTATTACAAATTGTAGGAGGCAAACAATCAAATAAATTTGTAATTTTAAAGCTAAAAAAAAAAATTCTGCTGTAAAAAAAAAACCATTTGGGAGCCGTGGAGCCGCCAGATTTTTTCGGCTCCGGCTCCAGCAAAAAGTAGCGGCTCCCGGCTCCTCGGCTCCGGCTCCGCAAGCCTGCTCTTCAGTTGCTTCCCCTCGTCTTATTAAGAGTTTAGTATCATCAGTGGCGTAGTGACTGTGCGAGTGGCGGAGCGGGCGATCAAGCCAGGGCGGCACTTCATTTGTCGTCTGCCGGGTAATTGGCGTCCAGATTTCGTCACGCGCTACTTACGTCATAGCTGCGATGGCAGATGATTTTTGGTAAAAGGGGTTTGTCTGACACCTGCTGTGTGATTATGTTTTAGTTTTTTTTAAAAAAGATGTAAGTCTGATGTACGCTACCTGTGCTTGAAGATTGTTGTACAGGGGCTGCCCTAGCCAGAGAAGAAATCAGCAGCAACTGTAGCAAGAGGCCCACCTTGATGTAAACTCGGAGATACATCTTTGACATCTTGGGAGAAAAATATTTATAAAAAAAATAAAAATGCAATTATGAAAGATTTAAACTTTTGTTTATTTTTTCTATTATAAGTTAAGCGATTTGTTAGATATTCTTCTTCAATATTGTTGAATTATAATTCAATTGTCCCTCCCCCCCCCCTCTACTATCAAATGGCCCCCATTGCGTGATGCTAGCCCCCACTTTAGGATAAACTGTAGTAAGGTGTCTGCACTTGGTATTGTTGTACATTATTTCGTCCGCAAAAAATATAAATAAATTATTTGCTTTTAGTTTTCAGCTCACGTTTACCCAGATTGTGTGTGTGTGTTGTCTTTTGTGTGCACACATTTTAACTGGCACGCCGGTGACGGCGCATTCATCATTCGTTTGTTTACCTGGCAGCTGACTGAATTTTAAAAAAAAAACCAGAACACGTAACATGATTGTCGTTGTTTGTTTACTTAAAGTATCTTGCCACGCCTGACCTATACACAAAAAAATGGTCAGACCCCCGGGGGGGGGGGTCACTGTTATGAATAGACAAACCTGTTGGCTGGAAGGGACCCAGCTGTTCAGAGGGAGTTGAGGTGGGGGGGGGGGGGGCTATTGTGATTTTTATTTTTGACTATCACAATAAAAATGTAATGATAAATTTGTTAAAAGGAACACATTTGTGAAACCTTCTTTGCTAGTTCTAAGAGAAATGCAATAAGTTCGTTTCAAATTAGGGCAGGCCTACTCTGCTAACATTCTGTCCCACGGCGAGGAAGGCCGAAGGGGGAGGGGGGTCTAAGTAGACGAAGATTAGTACATGAATAAAAAAAATTGAATTATGCTGAAGAGTCCCATGTGTAACTTTTCTAAGGGCCCCAAGTGTACGTTTGCCCAGGGACCACTAAAATTATCATTACATATTGCCCAGGGACCACTTAAATTATCATTATATATTGCCCAGGAACCACTTAAATTATCATTATATATTGCCCAGGGACCACTTAAATTATCATTATATATTGCCCAGGGACCACTTAAATTATCATTACATATTGCCCAGGGACCACTTTATCATTATATGGAGAACTAAAAATATCTACGATTTAAAAAAAATGCCGTTAAATTATTTGGTAGATTTATTGTGTGTACACCGTACAACGTAAATGAGATTTCAAAAGAAACAAGCAATTAAGCCTGTTCCATTCTGGACACAGGACGTGTTAGCGCATTTTCGTGTTATGTATCAGTACGTTTGTTAGCTTTCAGTAAATATTTGTAAATTTTGGAAATGTTTATAAATTCAATTGTGCAATGCATATATCTGTAAAAAAAATATTATAAAGACGTTTCTTTATATTTGAAAAAAAAATTATTTTCTCTTAAATCTAACTACAAGTGGTTTGTGATTACTGAAATAGGACTCATAATTGAAAACATTCGAAATTGTAGTCATTTAATCGTCCGAAAACTCCGTCAATTGTTGCATAGCTCTGATACTTTCAATTAAACTCAGAACACAAGCTTACTGAGATATAGGGCGTTCCTTTATTAATATAGCTTATATAGTAAAAAACGGCACTTTATAAGCCCCCTTTTACGGCCCTCAGAGGTCAGATCGCAAAATGAACTTTTGATGTACACTTGGCAGGCCAAGACTTACAAAATGATATATACATCATGGGTCTAGGACTTATGGTTGCTGAGATATAGGGCGCTCCTTTGTTAATATAGCTTATATAGTAAAAAACGGTACTTTATAAGCCCCCTTTTACGGCCCTCAGAGGTCAGATCGCGAAATGAACTTTTGCTGCACACATGGCAGGCCAAGACCTACAAAATGATATATACATCATGGGTCTAGGACTTATGGTTGTTGAGATCTAGGGTGATGACAGACAGACAGACAGACAGACAGACAGACAAAACGGGGACAATAGAGCATTTTTTTTCGAAAATGCTCTAAAAATACAATAAGCAAATTATCCACACCGGTGTCTACTAACAGAAAGATATCAAACTTGATAAAGTGAATTTTAAAAGGACACGAGAGAGAGAGACAGAGAGAGAGAGAGACAGAGACAGAGAGATAGAGAGAGAGACAAAGAGTCTTAGACTAATAAATTCAACATTTATTATGTATTTTAAATACTTCAAATATGGATATTGGTACTGAAATATGATAATGAAATTGTTCTGTTTTTTTTTAAAGCGATATACATGATTTTGAAGTTGCACTAAAATACCAAACAAAAAAAAAACAGCCCACGCGGCACTGAGAGCGGTATTGGGCAACCAAAAATATTCTTTCTTTTTTTCTCTAATAAAAGGTCTTTCACAATTTTTGTGAGTAAACAACTACAATAAACAAAACTCACCTTCAAGGAGTCAAACTTACGATGGACACTGCTTGACTTTTTAATAAAAAAAAATATCAGGTGCAAGGTAGTTGTTGGCCTGTCAGGAGGGGCGAGGAAACCCGCCAACTGAATTTCCAAGTTTAACACGCATGCGTCATGACGTCATTGTGTCAGTAGCATGACAGCGTCATTAATTTTGATTTCGCTGGAGAAAAAACTTTTTTTTTTCTTTCGGGTAAACTGGCGAATAGCAAAAAGTTTATTTATTTATTTACTTGTTCAGATAACATTTCAAATTTAACATTAAAGCGAAAATAAGAAGAAATAATAAAGATCTATTTTTAAAAAAAATTTAGTTGGTGTTACATTGTGGTAGCTATTTCGTTTGTTCTTTGACTTTTTTTTTTATTTTTTGTTAAATGAGTACATACGACTGTCAGTAGGAATGTCCCGGGTTCGAACCCTTTCAATATTCGGGCTTGATGGGTGTCCTTAAAATCTATCCAGCTCAAAAACGGATCAGTGACATCTGTTGGTGAGTGGCCTATCAGATATGGTGTATTTTTTTAAAGTAGATGTACTTGAGTACTACTTGTGTGTAATTTTTTGAGTACTTGTACTCGTACTTGCACATTGGGTACCTGTGCTTGCTTTGTCAGTACTTGGAACATCTCGGCCCTGTGGGGTGATATACACACTCACCAAGAATTCCCTAACTATAAAAGCAGGTGAAAAGCTTCACGTGACACCATAGCTCATCAAATATTTCTCTGTGAGGAAATGTGTCTACTAAAGATGCCTGTGTTGACTCGATTATTTATGTGTCAGTGAGTCATTTCTCTATATTTTATCAAGATTGATCGAATTACATCATCATTTCAGGGCCACAACCTGAACATCTAGGGGCCCCTGACTAAATATCGCCACTAAGGGCCCACTGAGCGCCTCTACCCCCGATTTAGAAGCAAAATAAACAAGTGTTCTGGTTGACCCGCCCCTCCAGCCCCTTCCGGTGACCCATGGTCACTTTGTTACTCTCATGAGCTATATGTGTGTGCTAGATGTGTGCTGTGTGTGCTAGATGTGCGCTGTGTGTGCTAGATGTGTGCTGTGTGTGCTAGATGTGTGCTGTGTGTGTGCTAGATGTGTGCTGTGTTTGCTAGATGTGTGCTGTGTGTGTGCTAGATGTGTGCTGTGTGTGTGCTAGATGTGTGCTGTGTGTGCGCGCTATATGTGTGCTGTGTGTGTGCGTTAGATGTGTGCTGTGTGTGCTAGATGTGTGCTGTGTGTGCTAGATGTGTTCTGTTTGTGTGCTAGATTGCTGTGTGTGCTAGATGTGTGCTGTGTGTGCTAGATGTGTGCTGCGTTCATGCATTCGCGATGTGTCGCCTGTGTGTGTGTCTTTATTTGTTGTTTCAAGGAAATGTTAACGACCTAACCGCGCATGCGTCCTTAAGAGAAATGACATTGTCAAGTTCCCATTCCAATCTATTCAAATTTGTACGATGTTTTGCACTTCATTGCAGAGGCGTTCTAATGCAAAGGCAGGGTAGACGACAACCTAGCCCCCCCCCCCGGCCACCATCAACGTCAGTAAAGATTCCTGTAAAATATGATCCTATACATTCAATGACAATTAACCTATATCGTGTACCGATGATTACTTTGTGTTTTTGCTGGTAAAAAAAAATTTCTTAATCTTCCAAGAACTCAATGAATTCACTTTGAACATCTAGGGCCCAACAGGCAGAGGTGGATTTAAGGGCGGGCTAAGGGCACTCGAATATTTATGGGCCTCACAGAGCCCAATTGTAAACCCTTTGACGTGTCTCTCTTTTTCTAAAGGCCCAATATTTTCTTCTGTGCCCGAAGCTTCAAATGACATATATCAGCCTCTGCGGACAGGTAGACCAGTAGCATAGTCAGCGAGGGGTGGATCACTTCATATGACACAAGCTGGGGGTGGGGCGGAGGGCTTTTAGTCAATCAGTCACAGGTATGGGGCATCATTTCTGATAATCCGCCCCGAGCGCCCCTAACGCTAGCTACGATTCTGGACAGCTCTACTCCTACCTGTTAGGGGGCGGATGGTCGTGCGTTCGACTGTCGACCTTAAGGTACCTGGTTCGATCTCCGGTGAGGACCAAGAAAATGTTTCAGGTTTTGGCTTAAATCCCGCTATGTCTTCCGTGGTGCCTCCATGGCCATTGCATTATCAGTCTATGGTGGGGGATGAAAGAAGGGCACCATAAAAACCGTCCCATTGGTGGTTTATAGGATCTAAGAGATTTCATCTCATCCTTACAGGGGATATAACACACACACTCCTACCTGTTGCCCTGTAGTCAGGTAAGTTTGAGTTGCCATGTACTATTTACTAATTGAATAGTGTTGTACTTAACGGTAAACTAATGGCCATTGCAGAAATATTGGGGTGGGGGGAACTGGCCTGGTTAATAGACTCACTTTTAAATAAAGATGTGACTACTTTTAGTTTCTTCTAAAAAAAATAGAGCAACAAAGTCATCAGATTTGTACTCTGTGCCATCTCCTGACAAACTTGACATCTCAACGTCTGCTTGTCATCAAACAATCAGAGTCTAAAAATAGAAGCAACTTTGAAAAAAAAACCGACGCATTAAAATGACACTCGAGTGACTGCACAAAAAAGGGAAGTATGAAGCAAATTCAATTTACATTTTAATTTCGGAGCTTAAAACTAAAATAATAATTAAAGGCATAATACTTCTGACTTAAATCTACTGCGATGATCATTAAGTATGCCAATACATTAGTAAATATCTTTTTAGAGCATTTTCGAAAAAAAATGCTCTATTGTCTCCGTTTTGTCTGTCTGTCCGTCCGTCCGGCCGTCATCACCCTAGATCTCAACAACCATAAGTCCTAGACCCATGATGTATATATCATTTTGTAGGTCTTGGCCTGCCAAGAAATGACTTTTTTCCATTTCGCGATCTGACCTCTCAGGGCCGTAAAAGGGGCCTTAGTACCGTTTTTTACTATATAAGCTATATTAATAAAGGAGAGCTATATCTCAGCAACTATAAGTCCTAGACCCATGATGTATATATCATTTTGTAGGTCTTGGCCTGCCATGTGTACATCAAAAGTTCATTTCGCGATAGGACCTCTGAGGGCCGGGCTTCAGGGCTCCTAAGGGGCTTATATATTATATATACACCTTGTACGTTCAATAACCCGTTCATTCTGAGTTTAATTGAAAGTATCAGGGCTATGCAACAATTGACGGAGATTTCGGACGATTAAATGACCACAATTTCGAATGTTTTCAATTATGAGTCCTATTTCAGTAACCACAAAACCACTTGTAGTTAGATTTAAGAGAAAATAATTTTTTTTCAAATATAAAGAAACCTCTTTATAATATTTTTTTTACAGATATATGCATTACACAATTGAATTTATAAACATTTCCAAAATTTACAAATATTTACTGAAAGCTAACAAACGTACTGATGCATAACATGAAAATGCGCTAACACTTCCTGTGTCCAGAATGGAACAGGCTTAATTGCTTGTTTTTTAATGGCATGATGGGTGTGGGGAGGGCGGGAATTAAACATCTGATAATTAGGTTGATGGGAAAGTCTGAATGTTATTTCTGTTTCTGACACAAACTTTCACTTTTAAATGAGACGTTAAATCACTTTATATAGATCAGTGATGGACTATCGCGGCTCTCAGTAGACGTATGGTGGTTCATTTTGGTAAGTTCTGTAAGGGTAATATATTTGCCTTTAAATTATATTCGTTCATTAAATCTTGATAAATTGACTATATTTTATATTATTCAAATATTTCCCGTCTATCGGGGATGAGATTTCTGGCCTGAAATGGATAGATAGCTCTTTTATACTTATCCAGAAATAATCTCTAACCAATGCGTCTAAGATTAGTTTAATTTCTGACGGAATGACACCTTGGTGAGAGCAAAAGGTTAAAAAAATCGTCTGCTTGCACTTTTTTTTAACAATGTCAAGGTTAGCGGAAACATTTAATCATTTTGTCCATTAATAGATTAAATTTCGAAACATCTTGCGACATTTTCTTTTCTCTTAAGTTAATTTAAGCTGTGTCAAATTTAATTGATGCTGTCTTTATTTTATTCGTGCAAGATTCATAGATTCAACAAATACTTTATGACGGAAATTCGCTATTAGCTTGCAATAAGTTGAAGCACATCGAAGCAAAAATTAATTGTTGGGGGGTTGGCTGTATAAGCAAATGGGCTTATACAGCTTATTTGGGGAGATAATATAAATATTGCAGGAAAACAAAGAATGAAACAAATTAAAAAAAAGAGGAAGAATATAGTAGAAAAAGAATAAGACAAACTATACGGAACAAACAAAATTAATTCCCTCTGTGTGCAATAGGTTTGAAAAAGCCCAGCTCTCATCAAACCTTCTCATTTCCTCTTACCCAAATGCCCCTTTTTCTCAGGGTTTTATGTGTGTATGTGTGTGTGTGTGTGTGTTTGTGTGTAAGTTGTTTTTTTTTCCCCTGAAAAAGGTAAATTATGATACTCTGGTCATAATTCAAGACTCGTTATTAATAGCACTTTGTATTTCTGAGGGATATTAAAATTAGGTTCTAAAATTAGATCACCAGAAATGAAAGTACTAAAAAAATATTTTAAATGCACTAGAATTTAAAAAAGACAAATTAAAGTCATACATAACAGACTTAAACTAGGGTATTATGACCAAAACGACCTAGAATAAAGGCAATGCATATTAGTTCGGTGTAGTTAACTTTGTAAGTCTATTTAATTAGTTTTTAACCTTTTTTTTAATATTATCTCCCTTATTTATACATATAAACTTTCCCTTTAGTCTTCCTTGTACTTGCTTTCTGTACTTCTAGTCTACATCATGTGTAATCCCTGTTAAGAGCCACGTTTGGCCACCCCATGTATATAATAAAAAGTCATGAAATCAACTGTACAACTCATTGCATAAATTGCATTTATTGGTCAGCAGTTGGTTTTCTTATCCTTGCAACTGATATTTGTTTTTTTGTTAACTAAAAAAATAATAGTGATTAACTGACAATAGATTGAAAAATATTTGTACATAAAAAAACAAAAGAAAATGATCACATTTTATGAATGAATTTAAACATTATTTAAAGCACATTAAAATTTCACAGCATCTAAAAAAAAACTAAATAAGTTAAACTGAATAGAAAAATAACATGTTTCAAATACTGAGAGATTGAATGCTGTGTACAAAAATCAAAATGGGTTGAGTCAATATAGAAAAATCTGGATACTAGATCTTCCCACAGCAGTTTGATACATGTAATAGCTTCATAATGCACAGGTTATTACAAAAGCAGGACTCACTAATTTGTTGCATAAGGATTTCACAAAACAATTTATGGAATAATAAAATAATGTTAAGTTAAATTCCATTTTTAGAACAAAGGATAGGCCTACTCTGCCATTTCCAGCTTAGGAAAAAAGCTTAAATAATAAAATCACAATTTATTTTACTTAGAGATATTTTTTTTATTACACCATCTAAAAAACAACTTGGTCAGTTTTAAGTATAAATGTTCAACAGCAGTTTTATGTTCAAAGGCAGGACAAACAACAATATGCAAGTATGAGATGCATAAATATTATTCAGCAGTTGAGTTTCTACCATTATTAAACAACATTAGAAAATTAACATTGTATGACTTATTGTCTAAAGTTAACAATCTCATTAAATAAAAATAAAAAATCACAGATAAATTACGTCTAACATTTGTAGGTGAGTTAGCAACATATTTCTTGTCTGTGCTGTTTTGAAAGCTTTTTGAAACGAAAAAAAATCTGGCAAGTGGTGATGACTAAGCTGCTGATTTGGTGGCCTTCAAATTAAAACCTCCGCCAGTGAACCTTGGTGCATCTGTCCTCTGTGAAATTATAGGTGGACCTCCAGACTGTGTTATTGCTCTGTCTCTCTCTCTGTAAATATCAACCAATGTAAATATCAATCGATGTAAATATCAATTGATGTAAATATCAACCAATGTAAATATCAACCAATGTAAGTATTCAGATAGTTTGGAGGCATACTTACAGAGAAAATTACAAAATAAATTACCAAAAAACATACAAATACATGTATATATGTGAATGACCAAAAAAAATTTTTTTATAGTATTTAATTTTAAACTAACAACTAAAAATTATTTATTATCCTTCATACATCGATAAAATGATGAAAAAATCTTCAGTGAATGTAAAGATACGGCCACAGGTTGGGCATCCCTTGATTTTAGAATTCACTTGTAAGCAATGAACATGTGTAAGCAATGAATACGTGTGTAAGCAATGAATACGTGTGAGAAAATCCATTTGTTAAATACCCTCAGATTTTAAATTAAAATCAAAAATATTTCAAGACTTTTAAAGTGATGTGAGTGTTTTCAGGGCAGATACCTGTTGATTTAGCGAATTAGTTTTATTATCATTACTAATAAATTAAGTAAGTATTCAAGATACTACAATCCATTTGAAACAACTCACTTAACAATCTGTTCTTTTTTCTTTTGCATAAAATATTTCTTTTTCACTTCCTGGAGTTCTCGAGCTATTCTTTCTATCTCATATTTATATTCTGATACTTGTGCCTCGTACATATTAAGTTCTGAAACCATTCCCTGTTAAAATAAAGAATTGAAAATATATTGCGTAAAAAAAGCAACATTATTTAAAACTAAACTAAAGATAAAATTTAAGAAATGAAACAAGAATATAAAAAAATTTAAATACGGTCTTTTCTTCTCGGCTTTCCAAACCATAATAAATGCTAAATTTTAAAAAATAGATAAATATACCATAATTTAATCACTTTCTTCTACACTAACTGGACTGACCTTCATCTGTTTTGTTTTTTCCTTGAGTGTTTGCTGATATATTGTCAGCTGTTCAGCCACTTCAGGTCCTGGCTGACGGGCTAGGATGTGTTTAAGCTCCAGGTACAACTTTTCTTTCTCCTGGATCAACAGCTCCTTTTCCACCACTTCCTCCGTTTTCTGTATCAGCCGTTTCTGAAGTGTGTGGATTTTCTGAATCATCTCAAAAGTGGACGGATCACTACCCTGAAAAAATATAATTTACAATCATTAATCTATTGATTTTTGGTTGTTATTTATACTTATATTAAGTCTGTCAGAAGAAGAAGGGCCACATATCTAGAAGCAGAGCTATAGTTGTTTGTGCTGGAAGCTTCACTCTCTACCATATAAATATCCAATTTAATATATACCACTTAACCATCCCATATTAATTGTATACGAAAAAAATATCCTGGCATTTTGTAAGTTTG